>CM039463.1:83478171-83575091 GCA_022414725.1 Microglena sp. YARC | reverse complement strand
CCCAAACAGAACCCCATCAGCTCCAATGCCGCACCTCCAAAAGCAACCCATTCATCTCCAATGCACAACCCCACAACAACCATATCTCCCTTCCAATCAATTCCCACAGCCAACGTCCATCCAATTCAGGCACCTCCTAAAAGCAACCCCATAGCCTCCCAATGCAAGCACCCACCAAAACAACCATTCAGCCTCCCAAACAGCAACCCACACCTCAATGCAGACCTCCCAAAAAACCCCATCCCTCCAATCGCAACCCATCAGCTCCAACGCAGCAACCCCCAAGCACCCCATCAGCCTCCCAACGCAATAACACTTAAAAGCACCCCAATCCCTCCAATGCACGACCCCATCATGCCTCAACGCAGAAACCAACAACCCATCAGCCTCCAACGCAGTAACTTAAAGCAACCCATCAGCCTCCAATGCACACCCCGCACAGCCTCCAACACGTACCCCTAAGCAGACCCCATTCAGGCCTCCAACGCAATAACCCCGTCAGAGCAACCCCATCAGCCTTACCAAACCCCAAACACGAGACATAGTTTTAGCACAGTGCTACTATTTTGGTACGAATTCCCGTTCGGACGAATGGCTCATTAGCACAATGCTAACTATTTCGAACAAAGTCCGTTGACGAATGGCTCAGAAGTGACAGACCTAATATACAACACCAAAGTGCCGGGTATCCCTATGTGCACTTTATGTTCAACGTCAGCTCGTCAACACCACACACCCCTTTCTACCGCTGTTAAGACAGGGTTCCTGTACGCACGCCCTTCACCAGGCCCAATTATCTTACATTACAAAAATTTGCACCTGCAAAACCCTGAACAAAAATCTTCTGCATGATCAAGTTTGTATTTGGATCTTAAATGACAGTATTCAGCGAATATCAGCATTCTATTACAATAATTCTGTTGTACGAGTTGTTGTATGCACAGGGACTCAACTTCCACACAATCATTCTGCAGTTGACAGCATCTTGTACCATTTAGCCTGGCACAGCTCTCATTCCTATGTGCCCCTTTTGATACACAAGCCACTCTGGACAAACAGATCCCAGCAGCACTAATGACTCTTTCCGAGGAGCACCGGCGTTGACGTTGTTGCGCTCATCCTGCCATAGCAGTATGATTCGCCTCCCTTCTTTTCGTGGGCATCTTCTCCCTTAGCAAACACCACCCTTTCACGTACATTAAGAGCCTCGATATCACGAGGTACACACTCCTTTACTGCTGCCTATATATAACTCGCAAAGCTTCAATAGCAGATTTCTGGCTTGGGACGCTTTGCCCCATCAGTAGTCTTCTCTACTCCATGACTATTCAGGGGTGAGGGAGCTACACTCTGGGATTAGATATGCGCAATAATAGGAGACCTCGGCACTCCTGCTAGTGTGGAAGGAGGGGTGAGAGTTTGAACCGACAAGGCTGGAGAGGGGAGCAAAGGGCATTAACGCCTACCAGCAAACTGACGGATTATGCGTTAAGCGGCCAGGATGGGGGCCAAAGCCCATATGGCACTCGAGATAGGCATCAGTGTGTCTTAAGTCGTTAGAGAAGACAATAATTACCAATGTGTCTGTCTGAAGTAGTAAAAAAAAACATAGCCCTATGCAAATGCGGTTGGTGAGCAATATTTGTTCTTGGTGAACAAGGAGCAGAAGGGCAAGGCTGGTGGAACTTTGCGTGTAAAGGGCTACCATATGGCATTTATGTACAACATAAATGCGAACTAAAGAACACCAACTTAGACAATCAAAGAATCCTGCAATGCATTATACACAACATGTATGTTCTCATTGTCCTCAGTAATAATAGACGGATATTTATGAATGGATGATGTTGATGATATGATGTAGATGTTTGATAGTGATGCATGATGATGAATTATGATGTTGATGATGATATAGAGATGATGATGATGATATGATGTTGATTATCGATTGGGCATGATGATGATATGATGATTGATGATGAGGAGATGATGATATGATGATTGATGAAATGATTGCATGATGATGATGTGCAGATGTGATCGATGATGATGGTAGATGATGATAATGATGATGACGTTGTTATGACAATGATGATGATGATATGAATGATGATGATTATGATGATTATTATTGATTGATGATGATGATGATCTGATGATGATTGATGATTGATGATGATGATGATGATGATGATGATGATTTTTTCTTTTGATGATATAGATGATTGTTTTGATGATGTTGCTAGTGATGACGATGGCATGATGATGATGATGGTGATGATGCTAATGATGATTGATGAGGATGGATGATGATGATTGATGATGATGAATGATGTTGCTACGTATGCGCAACAGTAATGGCAAATGATTGGCAAACGACCATTTGCCAACTCGTTCTCAGACGTACAGTGCCCCGTCCGGCGGTCACCAGCGTGCCAAGTTGTCCTAACACCGTCGATTCAAACAAACTAGTTCGACTGTCCGATCCTTGATCTCCTCTTGCACTGATTTCGAGATACAATGAGCTGGTCGCGCATATTCTTGGTCGCGCGCTGTCGAAGCTGTCGCGCCTATCGCACTGACTGGTTTGACCGCCAGCTGTTTGAACTGCAGCGTTTTAACGCCAGCCCGATGCCACGTTTTAGGTCCAACCCGAAGGTGATTCGCCCACCACCTTTCCGTTGCAAGATCTCCCCGAGCCTGCCACTACTATACTATGGAAGTCTCGTCTACCTCATACATACTCACAGATGTGCAAACAGTACATTTAGTGCATTCAACCGTTCCCCCCCCCCCCAAAAAAAAACACCACCAACGTTACTAACGAGCATTATCAGATTTCCTTAGTGGTTAGCCAGGCAAACCCTGCATTTGGATCATTCTATTCCAGACATACCAAGGGAACTCTTTTTAAGCATTCCCAGCAACCTACTTTTAACATGGAAGAAGGAAATGTAAAAGCCAAATGCGGAGCTTTGCCAAATGTTCCCAGTCAACCTTGAGCAATCCCAGACCCCAACCCTTTGCCAAATTAGGTTTGCCACACATTTGTGATCATGAAATAAGTGTTAAAAACACATTGCCAATGTTTATTCTTGCCATTACATGTTGCGATGATTACGGATAGTGATCATTGATAATGATGATGATTGATGGTGTGATTAATTAATGATGATGATTAATGATGTTGATGATGATGATGGATGATGAGATATGATGATGATATACTGCTGCTGCCTTTGGCAAAGAAACATGATGTGGATACTGCTTTGATGATGATGACGATGTTACTGATGATGATATGTTGATGATTAGTTGATGATGATGATCATGATGATGTGATGTGATTGATAATGATGATGATGATGATGATGATGTGATGATAATGATAATGATGCTTGTTAGTCAGATGATGTAATGATGTGTTAGTGAGGTTGTATGATGATGATGTTACTGCTGCTGATTTCAGATGATGCTGATACTGCTTTGATGATGATGATGTTACTGATGATAATGATGATGATACTGCTCGCTTGCTGCTTATGATGACCTGCTGATGATGATGATGATAGTTAACATGGACTGTTACTGATGATGATGATGATGATGATGCTTTTGATAGGATGCCAATATGATGATGATTTGATGCTATATGATATAGTAAGCCTGATGGCTCCGCCACTTGTCTGATACTGCTATTCGATTCTATTCTGATGGATGATGTTATTTACTATGATGATGTATCTGATGATAACGTCATGAGATGATGTATAGGATATAGCGATATGATGAGATGTGCCCGTTTTGCATATGGTGAGATGAGTGGGTGGGTGAAAGAGTCGTGGTGGGTCCACTCGCTATATATTCAATGTGAAGAGGGTGTGACAGTGGGTGAGTTTGGTCGATAGTGAAAGTTAATGATGATCAAACACAATAGTGAGATTAGTGCTTCTGATGTCTCACCACTGGTCACTATGTCGGCAGGGGATTAAATCATCTGAAACGCATCGGAGGTTGGGTGTGTATTTTCGGGATCCTAGACCAGACCTAGATCACTTAAGCCAAGGCGGCCATTCTCGGCCAAGTTAAATTATAAGTTAGTGAATATTGAAAGAAGCCAATTCGAAAACAGATATGAATAGCTACAAACGGAGACCGTCCTGGCCAGATGGCTCTTGGAAACCAGATAGCTATGGAAAGGGGGCGGCTTCAAAAAAGGAAAAAACCCTGAAACAGGACATGACGTGAGATTTGTTGCTACCTCGCATGTCTTGGACAAGTAGAGGGAGCGGGTATAGAGAGGGTTCCGAACTAACTTTGCATCGCTTTCGCATGGCTTGAAGCTCATCAACAGTAGTGTAATCTGTTGAATGTGGAGAATGGGGCTGGGGGTCCACTGCTGGGTTGGGGCTCATGGAATCTGCCGAGTGTTTTGAGGACGGATGCAGATGGAATCTTGAGGCTGCCGGGGGTGCTATCCGTTAATGCGGAGCAAAAACACGGGATGGGAATCCATTACTCGCGGTAGGGGCTCATGGAATTGGCTAAGTTGGTGGACGGAGAGGATGTGAATGAATGTGGATGGGATTGTTGTGGCAGGTATTTCATACTGCCGTCACCCTGGCGGGTCTCTGTCTGTATGTGCCGCAGAGGTATGATTCCTGAGGCAATTACGCGGGAGTTGTTGATGCTGAGTTGGGAGACTGCCAGCAACAAAAGCGCATGTTACCCTCGTGGGAAAAGTTGTGCGGAAAGCTCAGGTGGCCTTGCAGGAAGTGCTGTGTGCAGGACATCAAGCAGGTTCAACAAGACTTAATGACCGCTATTCTTGTGCAGAGTTCCTTGTGCTGTTGCTCCTAGATTTATCATCCCTTTGTTTGATCTCCTTTTGTTGAGGTCCTGTGGCTGTGGCAGCGGTTGAAATAGGAGAGTAGTACCCAGTTGTTTGGTTGCTTTGGGTGTGTATGTCACGGTTTCATTTTGGGGCTACGCATGCAGCTTCCAGCCAGATCAACAGCCAGCCACTGGTCTAGCCCAAAAAGCATTTCAGGCTTGCAGTAAATGCCCGTAATTTGATTCCTGTTCAGAGTTGGCACTAGCTAGCCCCAGGTTTGTTCAAGAACGGCGGAAAGGAGCTACCTAGAAGCTTGCTACACTTAGTACAAAAAATGAAACAGTGTGTAATTAATTGCCCGTTGGGGTGAGAGCAGAATGAACAAAGCAGGTATTGCCTGAGGTGCTTGTATCAGTAAGCCTTCTGTGTTGTGACTCAACATACATTTGAATAGCGGAACAAACATGACGAGCAGTGAACGTGAACATACAAAAAATGAGTGGTTCCTGAGGTGCTCCCATTGATAAGACCAAACCTGGTCACACACATATACAGACAGACAAACAACATACACAGACACACACATATATACACATACAACACAACACTCCTCATAGAGTGAGGGATGGAAAGGGAGGTACTATACCCTACCAACTGTGGTTTTTGCCACAAGTGGTGTAGACTGGCCCCTCATAGGTCCATACATTTGTTGCCTTCTTGCTGTTGCAAGGATATCGAGAGGTCTCGTTCGTGAAAGAGTGTGACAGTTCTTTGGGTAGGGGGCACCTCCCGTGTGGTGTACCATTGGGAGGTTGAAAATCGGTGGACAGTGTTAATAGCGTGACATCGTTCGTGTGAACAGTAGTGAACAGTAAGGACAGGTTAACAGTTTGACAATGTGAACAGTGTGAAAAGTGTGTGATGGAAACATGAGAAGTGTGACAGTGTTGACGACTTTAGTTGTGACAGTATTGAACAGTGTGGACAGTTTTAACAGAGAGTTGTTGGTCCGACTGCCCCCCCATAAGCCCAACAGCCTTTTAAGGGTATGCCGGAGAGCAGGTTTTCTTCCCAGGATCATATTTGTTTACATCAGATTGTTACCGGTAGTGTTTTTAGATGGCTTCATTCTGAACCCAAAGTTGTGAGAGTGGACTAATACTGCTCCTATTCCAGCTCTAATTATAGCACCAGGCTTGTCATAAAGATAGATATGGAGAGTCTCGTTCATAAGAGCCAAGTGTCAGTGTATGACTGGGAAAGATATTTGGCCTGCTCAGGAAAGTTGGGATAGATCATTAAAACGGGTGTTCCCTCACCACCTGAAATACCGAAGCAATAATGTTTCAGCTAATGTGGTAGTTTCCAGCTTTGGCTTGTACGTGACGGTACGCTTCAGACACACGTAAACATTTCCCCACGCCCACAACAGGTTTTATCTCGTGATTTTCCTTTCCTTTTCAGCTAACTCAGGACGGAATCTACTGAACCCTATCCTATCCTATCACCCTATTATACCCACCAATCTAAACTGACCCAATAAAACTAAGTTTGCAAGAATTTTTGAAGTGCGTCTACTCTTTTTAGGATAGGAGTGGTGAAATGCCATTCAAACATCCTCAGTGTTGGTTTGTGTCGAGTGTGGAAAACCCAACTCCTGGTGCAATTCTTCTCAACTAAAAAAATAAACCCAGACACCTATGCATGCAAAGTGTCTTCATATAGTCATATACAACCCAAACAATTCGCTCACTTCTCTTGCCTTGAACCCTATCAAGAGGTGACGCCATCCATGATTGTTTTTCTCTGAAGCATTCGATGGGAGATGATTTAGTACGTTTGGTTTGATTGGTTACCGTAGTGGAGTTGGTCCCGGGGCCGGAGACTGTAATTATTTTTTACTCCCGGGGGTCCGTAAAGGTTTTTTATATCTCCCGGGGGGATTTGAAATTTTAAACTACATCCGGGCAAATATCGGAATAATGGCAGGCAGATTACCGTAGGGAGCTTAGGGTTCCCGGGGTCCGGAGACTGTAATTGATTTATTTTTTACTCTCTTCCCGGGGGGGTCCAAGAGTTTTTATTATCGGTTCCCGGGGGGGATTTTGAATTTTTACAAACTACATCCCGGGCAAACATGGAATAATGGAGCATGTATTAAATGACAGAAGAACTGCCAACCTATCCTGAATTTGCTGTGAGGTGTGGGCTCCTTCTATTCTGAACAACACACTTATCTCAACGATGACATGCACTTGTGAGAAATGGCATAGAGTATACTTAAACAAATGTGGGTGTTTGCCAATCTACTACATCTAATATTATCAGGAAGAGATGATAACATGGGTAGGAACCCCGTTTTGTGTTTTGCTTGCTTAAACAAGCTTTGCGCTCTGAACAAACCATATACATAAAAGAACCTGAGATCTCATTAGAATGTCTCTTGAGAATCTTTTGACTCAACAGGGGTGCTGCTCTAGAGACGTTCATGACTTGCGTTTCTCCCAAGCTAGATAGTAAAACATCAACATTTTGGAGCTGTCGATGTCGAAGGTATTATGTCTGAAGTTTTTGAAGTCGATGAGTTTAAGTACCCAAGTACACCAATGCAGTTAGAGACATCCCTGAGAGAAAGGTTGGCTTTAAACGCCTCCGATACCAAAATGTTCGCAGCCAACAGCAATGATGGAGAATGGCTGATTCCCTTTACATCCGCCTTACATAAGCAGGATCAGATTCGTTCTATAGCCCAGTTTAGAATGGGTTCCCATTGGCTGAACACAGAAAGAATGAAGGGTGGTGCCGATAGAGCACACATCCCTCGCTCAATGAGACACTGTCAAATGTGTGGGTTCCAAAAACCTGAGGATGAAATGCATATGTTTGAGTGCCCTTTTTATAATGATATTCGCCTCCGCTACCCAGAATCTGTTTTACAGATATTTTTTATAGGCATGTCCATGAGGATACCGACTTAACCGTATGGAATGTGGAATTCTGCGATTCCACATTTCAGAACCTTTATGAATGGAAATGGCACTAAGTCTTTTTGGAGCAACCTAGCCGACATCTTTCTACTTGTAGAAGAGCAAGACAGGAAGCCTGGACTGCTTAGTGGCACGAAATTTATTATCCCCCTTTTGTTTCTTTTGTGAACTTCTCATTTGTTAGCTTCTACCTCCGCCACTGTAAGTGGTTGAGATCTGGGTCCTGCTCTAAGGGTGTTAATACCTTACGCCACCAAAACGGGTGGTTGGGAGTTTGGTTTGTTTGTCCTCGACCACACCCCTGATGTAATGGGTTTTTTTTGCTTTTGGTGGTGCTTTTTTCTTTTTGTTTAAAGCACAGAAGTCTCATACACCCTCTCGCCGGTTTTCAAGTAGACTTTAACATGTAATGTAATGTAATGTAATGTAATTGTATTCCTTTACATATGGTCCCATCAAATACTATCCGTACCGACATCACTACCGGTATCATCTACCGGTATTTGTCCATCACACTCTCCCCACTACCTCAGATTGTAAGAAAACCAATTTGCTATGGAAATAATAAATTTGTAGCCTTGGCTTTCTTCTTCCTCCACCTCTTCAGCCGTAAGCGTCGCCTTGAAAAACATGTCCAGCTTTGTCTGCTTCTTCTGATTGCATCCGAGTCCTTCAACACATTCACGATCTTCACTACTCGAACATCGGGGCATTTTCTCACACGGCTATTTTCGAGATCAGGAGTGTCAGATTCGACTATTACAAGAATCAGCGTGTCAACTGTCGGCCTCCATGTTGAAGGCGGAGCAGGAGCAACAATTTCAGACGACGCAACAGGAGCGAAGAGTGCGAAGCGGGAGGAGGAACCCCTTGAAATATGTATTGGCAATCAGCAGTACTGCCCCAATTCTAGTTCCTGGGTGCTTGGTGCTGATCTGAGGCCGACCCCATTTTTAATCGTACCGCCGGGCTCGCGGTAAAAAATATTATTTTCGCATCGCGAATGCAGGGTTCGCGGGGGGCAAAACATAAATTATTCGGGAACCCTAACATTTTCTACGCTAACACCTATGGAAAACAAGTTTGGACGTTAAACGACATTAAACGACGTTTATATGACATTTAAAGCGAGTTAAATACAAGTTAAGCACGTTAAACCAAGTTAGCTTAAATTATCAAAACGTTATTCTCCCTCCACGACACCTCAAAAGGATCAAACTCCTCGACCCCCACCCTAGATAAGCGTAAACACAAGTTAACACAGGTTAAAACCAGTAATCTTACTTTATGTTGCGTCTTGCATCGCGATATTGCCATAACGCGACATTCCTATGCAGGTGTCACAAGGGAAACGCCGGCAACTGCCAGCCTAGGATTTCCCCGTCAGAATCGCAGGCATTACGAAAGACTTCACCCCGGCTCATCCCGACTTATCATCCCGCGCAGGCAGACGACAGACTTCATCCCGGCTCATCCCATCTTATCTTCCCGCGCATGCTGTAAATCGCTGCTTCGACACACACAAATCCGCTAAATCGAAATCCGCGGAAGCATCAGCATCAGCGAGCAGCCAAGCAGGAGCTATATTCGAATGCTTTACCATGGAGCTCGCTTTCACCATGTGTGCCGTTTGTGCAGGCCGCAGTTAGGGCGCATAAACTTTACCCCGCCCATCGTGCACAAACTCAATTAGTTAGTTGCTGGAGCGCAGCGCCCTTATGGTAGCATTTCCTGGGCGCATGTATGCTGTCTAGCGCTGGCTTCAACTCACAAAACGCACTTTTGCGTGTACGGCTAAGCATCACTGCTTACCCTTGGAGCTCGCTCGCAAGAGCATGCTACCGCAAAAATTATAAATGCTCGTCTGCCTGTTGACTCGTGAGCGCTTCGCCCACAGCGCTCAAAAACATAACGGCTTTCTAGTTAGTCAATGCCATGAAAGAAAGAAGCATAGGATACCGGGGAGCGTTTCAGGAAGTACAGAGAGAGAAAGAGAGAATTGAGAGAGAGAGAGAGAGAATGACCAGACAGAGAGAAGATTGAGAGAGAGAGATTTGAGAGAGAGAGAGAGAGAGAAGAGAGACATGTACATCTTTCAAAATTCAAAATCCTCTCGTTGCTCACCTGCTCCTTGCCAATATAATCTAGCGGCTGCCAGTCTTTGCACACATGACGACCAGCTAACGAACTCAGGCTCCTCAGTCCGAACTTCAAAGATGCTTCGCGCTAACGGTCTATACCGCCCTTCAAAACCAGAGGTTGTGTTCGTTGACGCCATGCCATTGATTTATCGGCGCTGACCCAATTGCACCTAGCGCCATTGCTCTTCAGTGCGCATGGGTCCAGCTCTCTTAGCTAACCTAACCACATCCCACCTTCCGCAGCCACAAGTACTGCCGAGTCCCCGTATGGATGAAGCATTGTCCTCCTGATATCCAGGTAGGTGTTGACCACCGTTCGAATAGCTACTCCAATTTGCGCTTCCTGCCCTGCGCGTGCCAACCCTGCCGTATGCGGTATTGCGCGTCGACCTGTGAGGGGCTGCGTTGCGTTTGTGGGTCGGGTCTGAGATGATCATGGCGAAGTGGGCTTGGGGTTGGTTGGTGGGGGCGGGGGGGGGTCGTGGGTATGGGATGAAACAGAAGGGTGGATGAAAGAGATGGGGGGTGGGATTGAAAGAGATGGGCCAGTGGGGGTGAAAGAGATGGAGTGCAACCGGATGAAAGAGATGTGAGAGGGATGAAAGAGATGGGGTGGGGGGGGGGGTTAAAAGAGATGGGTCTGAGTTGATTAAAAAGGGGGGGGAGAGAGGGGGAGGGGTGGGGGGATCCTTTTAGTTCAGATACGCCCGGCAGGTAGATATGGCGGGCTAGTAGTACTTGTTTGTGTGTGTGTATGAGGGGGGAGAGGGCAGGGCGGGGACTTTGACTGTCCCTTGCTTGGCACACATTGATCTTGTCTTCTTACTCATGCTACTCATACTCTAAAATTGACTTGCAGATCCGGAACCACGCCAAACGCTGGAAGTGGGCAAACTCTGTTGCAAATGAGTTCAGAAGGCAAGTAGTGCGCCCACACATTTTCGGTTGCCTTGTGTTGCGTGTACATGCGCTATACTTGCTTGTTTGTATTAGTGAATAGTTGTGTTGCTGGTGACAGTTTTGGCTGCTTATATATGATGAATTGTCATTTCCATGAACCTGCATGCGTGTACGTGTGGCTGCCGTTTTACCCCTGGCGCCTGACGGTCTTGAGATCATTGCGTGTTGGGGTCACATTGCATACATTTGGTAGCGTGAAAGCACATGTTCGTTCGTAGTCATACGTACATAGGCCTCATCATGTGCTTGCCCACTAGTGGGTTTCCGCCTGGCTTACTGCTGTGATTAGATAATAGTTGTGTTGCTGTATGAATGCCTTGACCATGTATGCCCTGTATGTATATGTACACACGCATTGCCCTTCCCTGGCTGCTAGTGCTCCAAGTTGAACAAGGTGCGTCGGTCCCGTCCCTTGGCATGTATGTGTGACATTCTGCGCGTACTTCCTAGCAGTGTGCTGGTGACATTTTGGCTGCTGTATATATGATGAATTGTCATTTCCATGAACCTGCATGCGTGTACGTGTGGCCTGCCGGTTACCCCTGGGCGCCTGAGGTCTTTAGGATCATCTGGCGTGTTCTGGGGAGGTCACATTGCATGACATGTAGCGACTGAAGCACATGAACGTTCCATAGTCATACGTACATAGGACCCATCATGTTGCTTGACCCACTAGGGGTTTCCGCCTTGTGTGCTTACTTGCTTGTCCGTGATTACAATAGTTGTGTTGCTGTATGGAGTGCCTTGAACCATGTTAAATGCCCCTGTAGTGTATAAGTCCACACACGCATGCCCTTCCCTGTGCCTGCTAGCTGCTCCAAGGAACTTGAAAAACCAAGGAATGGCGTCGGCCCAAAAGGTCCCCCTTGGCACATGTGTGACATTCTGCGGGTACTCCAACACAGCAAAGTAGTGCTCGCATGGTGACATTTTTTGGAAGCTGACTTATATATTGATGAATTGTCATTTCCATGAACCTGCATGCGTGTACGAGTGGAACCTGCCGGTATACCCCTCGAGGCGCCTGAGGTCTTTACAGAGATCGATTGGCGTGTCTGGGGGGTCACATTGCATACATGGGTAGCGTAAGCACATGACGTTCGGTAGCATAGTGAAATGCTTGCACATTTGACGTTCACGATAAGTACCATATATAAAAATGTGAGATACATAGTATGTGTTACATAGCCTGCCATGTATGCCCCATGTATGTATTAAAGCTCATGACCCTTCACCTTGCTTGCTCCCACAGGCCTAGTGGTGTGTTTGAACATTGAGTGTGTGTATGCCTCGTTGTGTGAATTGGCGTTTGTTTTTAGTTGTGGTTTTGTTATGAGTGCATTGTGCATGTATCTTGACCATGATGTTGTATATGTACACACGCATGCCCTTCCCTGGCCTGCTAGCTGCTCCAAGGTTGAACAAAGTGTGCGTCGGCCGGTCCCCCTTGGCATGTAATGTGTGACATTTCTGCGTGTACCTTCCTAGCAGTGTGCTGGTGACATGTTTGGCTGCTGTATATCATGAGTTTATTGTCATTCCATGAACCTGCATGCGTGTGACGTGTGGCCTGCCGGTTATCCCTGGGGCGCCTCAGGTCTTTAGGATCATTGGCGTGTCTGGGGGTCACATTGCATACATTAAGGTAGCGTGAGACAATTAACGTTCATAGTCACGTACATCATAGGCCATTCATTTTGCTTGCCACTTAGTGGGTTTCCGCCTTGTGTGTGTACTTGACTTGTGTGATATAGTTATGTTGCTGTATGAGTGCAAATGACCATGTATGCCCATGTATATGTACAAACGTAAACCTGCATATGCCCCTTCCCTGGGGGCCTCAGTCTTTATGATCATGGTGGCGGTCTAGGTTCACATTGCATACATGTACGCACGTGAGGATATAGCGGACGTAGTACTTACCCCATGATCATGTTGCTTGCGGCACTAGCTAGTTGTGGTACGTGCTTACTTGCTTGTGTGTGTACGTGCTTGTGTGATTTGTTATATATATGGTTGTTGCGGTATGGTTTAGGGTTGACTGCATGAGAATTTGTGCACCCTTGCTTGTCTGTCAACCTACTACATGTTTTTGTTGTGTTGTCGATCAGTTACCCATTGAACACATGCTCCCTTAAACTCAAACTCCCACCTGGTTACTTACCTTACATCATGTATTGTATTTGTCCATTGCATGCTCCATGCATGCCCCAAGAGTATTGACAACGGCGGTCTGCCCTTGGCTTGGGAATAGTGGGCATCTATCTACCTTACAGATTGGCCTAAACTGCCCCTACGATGGATTCGAGTTACACCTTCATATGATATTTGTTATCCATTTAATATCAATTTATTTTTGTCATGTTTGCACTTTGTTGAAGACTAGTTGAAGAAGAAGATCCAACACTCATTTTTAAATGCAATGGTGTCCCAGGCGAACTCTAAAGATTGGCCTGAGGAATTCAAGTGTGTCTCCACCTAATCTCACACGCCTCCAGCTGTCACCAGCTGTCTTGCCACACGCCTCCAGCTGTAAAGCTGCCTATTGTCTTCGGCAGTAACAAATTGATAGAATCATACTAATACTGGTATCTACAAAAAAACAAAATATGTGATGCATATTTTCATGCATCAATTCCAAAAACGGGTTGACCAACACTCGGTAACAAGGCACTAGCCTGCAAAGGTGGAAATACGGTGTTTTTGGCCTAGTTATCTATATCTAGCGAACACATGTTGGTGATGCAAATGGCTTGCAACAAGCGCTTGCAAGGGACACACTGGTCACCGACGCTACATGGACACACCAACCCTTACTTGTTAGTATATGGTCGTGGATTAGTACATGGGCACACCTGCCTATAGTTAGGTCGGTCATGGTCAGCAGTAAGGTGGGTCGACACACTGACACACCCTTGTAAGTATAATGGTGCTGAGCATACATGGACACGAATGACACGCTGAGTTAAGTTTATAGGTGCTGAGCAGTACATGGAGGTCGTCACTGCTCTTAGTTGTGAGAGGTAACTTTGAGCAGTAAGATGGACACTCTGCCCTTGGAGTTAGTAGTATGACCAGTACAATGGACAGCACATGCTACCTTTGTGAAGTATAAATGGCTGAGCAGTACATGGAGCATCTAATACGTTCCTATGGTTCTAGTACATAGGTATCACAGAGGTCGCTGGCAGGTACATGGACACTTTCTGCCTGGTTAGTATAGGTCGCTGAGAAGTACAGTTGGACACACTTGCCCTTTGTAAGTACGGATCGTAAGGCGCCTTAAGTATTTGGCAAACGGTTTGTCAAGCGGACCCTTTGCCAATCCGGATTAAAGGGTCAGTTTGAGACCAACTCCAGGTGGTTGGACTTTGCACACTTACAGTTTACCCGTTTTCAGCAAGCTTGGGCAGACTACTTTGTGAACTTGTACTTTTATTGAACTTGGTTACATAGCTCCAGCCATCAATTTGGCTGGCTCGAGCCATGTACCGGTCCGGGCTACAATACCCTATGGGCAGTTAATGCTCCTGATTAGAATTGCTACTTGGTTTTACAGCTAGCATGGACATTATGTAACATGTGACAAGGAAATGTTAAAAATGAACATATTAAGACCCTTTGCGCAACTGGATTTCAGGTCTTGAGCTTGAGACAGTCAAAGCCCATAGACCCATTCGCCATGTTAGTTTTGCCATGCTTTTCTGAGACCCACTTTATGGGGGGAATTACATCTGGCAAATACTAAGAGGCATAAGGTATAAGGTCGCTGAGCAGTTACACGGACACACTGCCCTATATTAGTATTAGTTTGCAAATCGAAACAACACCGATGGCACCTAACTTGGTAACCTTGCGTAACATAATGGAAGCGAAGGTTACGATCTATTGCAACCACAGTCCTCTACCCACTCCCATGATTCATCAGCAGACAAACACTACGGTTTCGAGATACCGGTTACCAAAGGTCGTTTTGAAACGGTGAAGCACACATTAGCCATGTATGTACGGCATATACATGCATCAATTTACTACGCTCTTACTATGATGGGCCTGAATTTGAACAGGCGGTACGAGTGATGTGCATGGTTATCAGAATGAGTGTAATTGAAGTCCCTACCCACCCCCATGATACATCGGCAGAGAAAAACACCATGTTTTCGCGATACCGTGTATACCAAAGGTCGTGTTTTGAATAGAAGCACATACATGTTTAGGCATAATTATACATTGCATCAATTGCTGACGCTCCTTACTACGATGGGCCTGAACTCGAACTTTGGGTTACATAGTTTTCAGCTAACAATTTCGGCTGCTCTGGTAGTGAACTGAACTCCCCTACCACACTCCCATGATCATCAGCAGTCAAACAATATGGTTAGCCGTATATCGGTATTCCATACGTCGCTCTAACAAAGAGCTCAACACATATGTGGCATACGCAGGCGATTAATAGCTACATTTCCTAACCCTGATGGACTGGGCTTAATGCTAGCTTATAAGTGCTTATATATAGTTCCTAACTATATTTGAACTTGAACTGGGTTTACATTGCTCACAGTTCAATGAATTATAGCTTGTAAGCGCAAACTATGGGTTGCCGCATCGCCGACTCGTCAAGATTTGTTGTACGGGAACGGGATGCCGCTTCTTTCTGTGGATGATGCGGAGAAGCAGGGTGCAAAACGAGCTGTCTATATATATGCCTGCGGGAGTTCGCAAGTATCGCTGCCGAGCTGGCCTGTCGGTTACTGCAACCTCGAGTGGGCGCTGGAAGTGGGCGGGGGACTGGCTGTACACCCGCGCGTACATC
This sequence comes from Microglena sp. YARC, assembly GCA_022414725.1. Classification (NCBI taxonomy): domain Eukaryota; kingdom Viridiplantae; phylum Chlorophyta; class Chlorophyceae; order Chlamydomonadales; family Chlamydomonadaceae; genus Microglena; species Microglena sp. YARC. The sequence continues at coordinate 83,559,356 of CM039463.1, read as the reverse complement.
TGGCCTGCAGCTGTATGACCCCTGGCGGCGAAGATTATTGTTATTCGCGCGTCCTCCCTGGTCCTCCTCATTTTACTTATTGACTGCTTGCTCCCGTTCGACACCATTGTCTTCCAACCACGTTGTTCCTGCTCCGTTTTTCGTGACCGCACAAGTCATGCTGACCTGCGTTTGATTTTTTTTCTTTCTTGCTTTCCCCCCCCCAACTCTCCATTCTTTTTTCGACTCAACAACACCTGGATGAGCGAGCAGAGCGTCGCCAATGATGCAGGTATGCCGAGTGCCATGAATTTCGTAGTTCATGCTTGACGGTGGCTTGTAACGACATGGCTTGGCACCTACATTAGCTCGAGCCCGAGCACTACTGCGCAGTGCTTGATTTGATGTTTAGCTTCATCACCAAACCAATGTAGAGGCTAACATCAAACCAAAAGTCTGTAAGTAACCGCCGCACCGAACAGATGCCTCGCTACGGATGCTCTTTCGACGGGTGCCACTAATGAGCTTGCTAGCGCAGATCGTGCATTAGCCTCGAGTGGTGCATTGGACACAGTGGACACAACTTTGACGCCTTGACTCTGACTGGCGTGATAGACTCCATGTACTGTCATGTGTTAGCTTGTGTCTGTATGTGTTGGATGGAATGCTTGTGTGGGTCCATGCATTACGCTAAAAGCAGGGACTACACATCATGCTAAGCAAGGGGGCGGCACAACAAGGAGCAGCTACACTATCATAGCCGTTTCTAACCTCAATCATTGTACTATCCATGCGAATCGAAACTAACTACGTTTTGATACCTTCCACCACAGGCCCCTTCAACAAATACTCAAGCGACACCTCTCCGCGGGCAGCACACAAACAGGCAGCAAAAATAGGACCAACCAAGTTACAATGGCTGAAATGGCGGTGCAATGTGTGTTTACGCTCCCATTTATGTGCACTGTTTTATTTTGAACTACGGCATAGTAATACATTGGTTGCAACCTTCCATTCAATGTACCACCGTGCAGATGTTTGTGTGGTGGGTGGGTGGGTGGGGGGGGTTGTGTGGGAGCTATTTGTGAAGGGCAGATTTGGTGTGCGTTGGTGTTTCTGTCACTGCAAGTGTGCGTATGTCATATAAACAAGCATTATTATCAAGATATACTCACACACACACGTATACATGCAGGACTGGCTGAGGCAGTGAGCTACGCACTTGCATAGCTTGAGGGGAGGAGAAGCTAGCTGCCCAGAGGATGGCATCACGTGAAGCGTACCACCTATGGTAATATATATATATATAGCCCCCCCCCCCACCCACGCCCCACCCTAAAGATAGGGATGCCTGGGATGTATTACAATTTATAGGTAGTGACATATATGTACCACCTATAGCTAGAATAACATGGAACCACCTCTCGTGTTTCATGTATGTTAGTAACCCTGGGTCTGCTTCGAGTCTTCCCATGATTGCAAAAGATAGGCCTGTGCGATACCCACGGGAGGCATCTCTCGATTACCGTACTTTGATGATGATGCAAGTGGTTTGGAGTAGTCGTACTTGCATGCACATACGTATGTATGTACCACCTATATATGTAGGTGGTACATACATACGCACCAACACACATCAGCATACAACCTAATTGTGGGATTGGTTTTAAAACATATATATAAAAATATCTATGTACACATACCTATATATAAGTATACTAATAACCGTCCCCCTTTGGCAAGTAAGTCAGGCTCGTGCGATACCCACGCAAGGCATCTTGCTCGCTTGTGTTTACTACACATACACTTGATTATTGTGACATTAGTAGATAGAAGTTCCGGTACTGGTATGGACATATGTGTACAAGCATATGTAAGAGCCCCGGGCCTCATGTGCGATACCCACGGGAGGCATCTTGTACCACACATATATACTTGAATGCATAAAATTCGCATTGCATGTGTTTTGTGCAGGCGGTTTGTGTGTGTGTGGGGGGTGGGGGGTGGGGGTGGGGGGAGGAGTGGTTGGCCTGGACAATGGTGGTGATGGTAGACTGCTTATGTGTGGGTGGGTGGTGGGCGGGGTGGGGGTGATAGTGGTTGACTTGGACAGTGGGGGTGGGGTGGACAATGTGTGTACACATGTATGCGTGTGTGTGTGTGTGGGGGGGGGGGGGGGGGCAGTGGTTGGCCTGGACAATGGTGGTGATTGGTAGACTGCTTATGTTGTGGGTGGGTGTGTGGGCGGTGGGGGCGTGATAGTGTTGACTTGGACAGTGGGGTGGGGGTGGACAGTGTGTGTACACATGTATGCGTGTGTGTGGGGGGGGCGGGCAGAGGTTGGCCTGGACAATGGCTCCGGTGATGGTAAGACAGCTTATGTGTGGGTTTGGTGGGTGGGAGGTGGGTGGGGGTGATAGTGGTTGACTTGGACAGTGGGGGTGGGGGTGGACAGAGTGTGTGTACACATGTATGTGTGTGTGTGTGTGGTGGTGGTGGTGGTGGTGGTGGGGGGGGGGGGGGGGCAGTGGTTGGCCTGGACAATGGTGGTAATGGTAGATCTGCTTGTGGGTGGGTGGCTGTGGGTGGGCGGGGGTGGGGGGTGATAGTGGTTGACCTGGACAGTGGGGGTTGGGGTGGACAGTGTGTGTACACATGTATGTGTGGGGTGGGGGGGGGGGGGGAGGGCAGTGGTTGGCCTAGACAATGGTGGTGATGGTAGACAGCTCTTATGTGTGGGCGGGGTGGGGTGATAGTGGTTGACTTGGACAGTGGGGGTGGGGTGGACATTGTGTGTACACATGTATGTGGGGTGGGGGTGGGGGGGGGTGCCACCCACGTGGGCGGGGGGCAATATTGATGGTTACATTGATGGTTAGCTTGATTGGTTACATTGATGGTAAGCTTGATTACATTGATGGTTAGCTTGATTAATAGCTGGAGCCTGTTAGCATGGACGGTAATATAAAATGTATGCAATACCGTATGAATCAACAAAAATGTAACAAATCGTGCCCGCTTCGTCCATCTACGATTTTACTACGTTCCCATGTCTCTGAAGTTAACTTAAGTAAGTTAGCGTAACTTAAGTTAACTTGACTTAACTCAACTTAACGTGTGTTACGTTAACTTGCGTAAGTTCAAGTATAGCTTAACTTCAATTCACTTAACGTGACTTAACTCAACTTAACTTGTCCACACGTTAATCAACGTTAATATAACATAAAATGTCGTCCGTTAACTCTGTGTCAATAACGTGCATAGTTAATCTGTTTTAACTCCCTTTAACGTCCAACACTGTTTCCATAGTGAAGACAACAGTGATGAGCAGAGCAGGTAGGTGTTACGGAGTAAAGAGGGACAGGGATAATGGCAAGAGGCAAGACGGCAGTGATGAACAAGGCAGGGAATGCAATAGAGAGCAAAGAGAGGAAGGGATAATGGCAAGGGGCAGGACGACATTGATGAACAAGGGAGGGCAGGCGTTAGAGAGCAAAGAGGGGCAGGGATAATGGCAAGGGGCAAGACGACAGTGATGAGCAGAGCAGGGGAGGTGTTAGGGAGTAAGGAGGGGCAGGGAGAATGGCAAGGGGCAAGACGACAGTGATGAGCAGAGCAGGTAGGTGTTAGGGAGTAAAGAGGGACAGGGATAATGGCAAGAGACAAGACGGCAGTGATGAACAAGGCAGGGAATGCAATAGAGAGCAAAGAGAGGAAGGGATAATGGCAAGGGGCAGGACGACATTGATGAACAAGGGAGGGCAGGCGTTAGAGAGCAAAGAGGGGCAGGGATAATGGTAAGGGGCAATACGACAGTGATGAGCAGAGCAGGGTAGGTGTTAGGGAGTAAGGAGGGGCAGGGATAATGGCAAGGGCAGGCAATGGTGATGAACAAGGCAGGGTAGGCGTTAGAAAGCGAAGAGGGGCAGGGATAAAGGCAAGGGGCAGGAGGACAGTGATGAGCACAGCAGGGCAGGCGTTAGAGAGCACAGAGGGGCAGGGACAATGGCAAGGGGCAAGACGACAGTGATGAGCAGAGCACGGTAGGCGTTAGGGAGTAAGGAGGGGCAGGGATAATGGCAAGAGGCAAGACATCAGTGATCAACGAGGCAGGGAATGCGATAGAGAGCAAAGAAGGGTAGGGATTATGGCAAGGGGCAAGACGACAGTGATGAACAAGGGAGGGCAGGCGTTAGAGAGCAAAGAGGGGCAGGGACAATGGCAAGGGGCAAGACGACAGTGATGAGCAGAGCAGGGTAGGTGTTAGGGAGTAAGGAGGGGCAGGGATAATGGCAAGGGGAAGGACGACAGTGATGAATAAGGGAGGGCAGGCGTTAGAGAGCAAAGAGAGGAAGGGACAATGGCAAGGGGCAAGATTACAGTGATGAGAAGAGCAGGGTAGGTGTTAGGGAGTAAGGAGGGGCAGGGATAATGGCAAGAGGCAAGACGGCAGTGATGAACAAGGCAGGGCATGCGATAGAGATCAAAGAGGGCAGGGATAATGGCAAGGGCAGGATGACAGTGATGAACAAGGCAGGGCATGCGATAGAGAGCAAAGAGGGGCAGGGATAATGGCAAGGGGGCAGGATGACAGTGATGAGCAGAGCAGGGCAGGTGTTAGAGAGCAAAGAGGGGCAGGGATAATGGCAAGGGGCAGGACGACAGTGATGAGCAGAGCAGGGCAGGCGTTTGAGAGCAAAGAGGGGCAGGGATAATGGGAAAGGACAGGACGACAGTAATGGGCAGAGCAGGGCAGGCGTTAGAGAGCAATGAAGGGCAGGGAGCACGGATAGGGGCAGGATGGTGATTAGCAGAGCATGGCCTCCGTTACAGAGCAATGAAGGGCAGGGAAGACAGCAAGGAGCAGGACAGTGACATGCAGAGCAGGGTATGCGCTAGAGATCAATGGAGGGCAGGACATAGACAGAAGCATATTACAGATGCAGTTACAGAGACGATGATAGAGACAATGACACAAACATAGACAGATGCACGTGGGCATTACCTATGCATGAATCAAGACACAATTCCCTATGCCACACTACTGTTGCGAAACCGCACCTACAAGCAAGCTTCAGTTATCACTTACGTTGTTGTCTAGCAGCCTCATGTGACAGTGGAACATCAGAACTGGGAGGGAAGACAGAGCAATGGTCCCTGCAAATACAGAATGCAAGCATAGTTAAATTATGTAGCACCCTTTACTTCATTTTTGATGATAGGTTAAACCCTCTTCTCCTGTTTCAACAATGGCCAAGCGCTCAAGCAGACAGACAAGCAAGTAAACATGCGTGCAACAGACAGGCACGCAGGCAGGCAACCAAGCCACTTTTCCATGGGCTGAACACTCTATGCCTAGCACCTCCAAGCAGAAGTCACCATCCAGATAGTCAGCCAATCAGTCACTAGGGAGGAAGATAAAAAGGCAGGCATACAGACAGGCATGCACGAAAGGAGGCATGCAAGCAGGTGGACACTATTTAGGCATGTGATCAAGTCAGAATTCCCTAGGTCACATTGTTGTGAAACCCTACCTACAAGCAACCTTCTGACCGCTTCCACACAGAGCATGGGTCCCTGCAAAAAAGAAGGGCGGGCATAGTTACATATATTGACACCCTTTGTGTTGTTTTTGCGTATTGGTAGGGAGATCCCCCTGGAAGCACAACCTGCCACAAGCTTAGGTACCTGAACCTCAGGTCCTACCCTAGCCTTGCATTGTCCACACTTGCCTGAGTTTACCATGCAGAATGGATCCGAAAGACCCATGCATAAAGACAAGGTTGGACTGTCACCCAACACCCAGCAAAGCAAGGAGAACCAGTCTCCACCACAACGCAAGAGGCAACGTTCCAAGACTACCACAACCACTACGAGTGAACCCAATGTGAAGATGCATGCCATGGACATGGGTCTAGTGCGTCAGCCAAATATACACAGTGCTGCCACCATCTATCATGCAGGGTCTCAAGGGATAACTGCCACGCATGATCTCCTGATACAATGCTCAAGGGCACCATGCAGCCAGGGCAGTGCATGATCCCACTAGAGTATAAGGCCCCATGTCCTTTCAAGCTCTATTCAGGCCCAGGAGAGAACAGGTGGAAGTATGACTCACATAAGAGTTGGGAGCAAGTTGTCCCAGCATCCTACTTTGCACAGAGCCAACTAATCATGCTGCCCACCCCAAGCTGAAGCCATGCTCCTGGGACAGTACACTCCACATACCACCATATTTGACCGTGTCCAGAGCAACGTCGGGTGGGCTGCCGACATGCTGCAATTTATGCAGCTTATTCATGCGGTGGCAGTACAGCAGCGCCGACCGGGGCTTCCTGGTGAGGAGTTGACGACGAAAGGGCCGCTGGCTGCAAGATACCATGCATCCAGCAGATGCACTGACAACCTACACAGGTCTAGCATAGACGGATCGGTTGCGAGAATTAGCGGAACCGATGTAAGGGAATTTGTGTAGGAGATAGGACGAGAGCATTGGTCAAATTTGAAAAACAATCTGACGCACTACCCGCGCTTGTCCATGCGGAAGGCGGCAGAGGGCGTTGCGCAGTAATCTGAAAAGAAAGCTGGAAAGAAAGGAGGTAACAAAGCAGGACGCCAAAAATATCAAGTAGCAACAAACACATGCGTTGGGCGAGGGAGGGAAGAATATCATGTAGGAGTACGAGAGGTAGAATGAAGGTTGGCGTGGCTTACCTTGGCCATATTGCAAAGGCTCTAATCGTACGGCCATTTCGCCATGCCGCGTCCAATCCGCCTTGGCTAAATGTACGTGAAAGGCTGGTGAAAGGACACGCTGCGAAAACATCTATCAAAATTAGTAAGAGCACTGACAGGTCATCGCAAGTCACAATAATATTTCAGTGTGACTTAGGCTTTCATAACAGTGATTAAAATCGTCCTGGTTTCGCCCTACAACAGCGCCATTTTCGACGCATGCAGCGAAAGCACATCGGTGACTTCGGGTGACCTTTTCCCAAATGAAAGCTATTCGCCAACAAGAAGTTCGCGCTAGTACTTCGTTGCCTAATTGTTCACCCTATCTCGGAATCGCTGGCAGAGCTTCGCAGGTTCGCAAGAATGACCCCTCGAAAAGGTTGCTAATAGACCCTCGAGCGACAGAAAGCTGCATACCCCTTCGCGTATTACAACTCAGTAGTTAACGTGCGATCGAGGATTTATTGGTCACGCTTCAGTCTACGAAAAGTTCTGGGTGTCTGTCGGGATCGCTGGTTTGCGGTGAGCCAAGACATTTCGTCCATTGTACGCCTACATTTATCTGTAGTTCCGCTGCAAATCGTGTCTTTCGCCTACATTTAGCGAAATTGTCACTTCCCTGAGTGAGTATTTCGTCTGGACTACCCCTTGACTTCTTAGGGTGCCTATGGTTGCTCTACTCGACACTCAGGTCCTTTTCTGACAGAAGGATGTGCTGGGTTGAATTGTGCTTTTTCCTTTAAGGGCATTATCGCTGCATATGAAGGTGTTCATATCGCACGCCCTACCCCCTTGGGGTCTTCAGTTATGTTTGGTTTAGTCCTTCTCTCTTGTGTGTGTTGGGCTTGGTGCTCTAGATTGATTGCCTTAGCATCCCTCCTCTCTCCGCTCTCCTTTCCGCTCTTCTTTCCGCCTCTAGTTTGTTTCCTCTTTTGGACTGACCTAGTTTGTTTTTCAGGTTTGTGGGGGTGCCTTAAAACCCCTCGTGCTTCGTGTTATAAAATTTGATGGTCGGCAGGGTGTGCTAATGTCTAGTCTCGGTATTGACTTGCTGAGTTGATGTAACGAATCCTCTCTCTCTCTCTCTCTGCTTATTTGCGAAGTAGCTCTAAGCCATGCACACCAACCAAGGTGCATGCCTGAATTAAGCTACGCGGGATGGGGTTCTTTCTTTGCATGAAGCCGGATGGGAAGGTTCCGTCATGCCCCCCCCCCCCCCCCCCCCCCCCCCCCCCCACACACACACACACACACACACACACACACACACACACACACACACACACACACAAGCATCACCCACCCTAACGCCCATGCAGTCATGCACCCCACCCCTACACATGTCATCCCTCTATCCCTGCATACATCTTGGTTTATATCCTACCGGTGTCCTACAAATGTAATGTAAATTGCAGCAGCCTTGCCCTCCGCCCCCTTCCCCAGTTCCCCCTGCTCGTGACTGCTAAAGCGTTTTTCCGTGTCGCTTACCTTGCGACACGCGCTTAGGACTTGTCAGCCAACTCTGGGCTGCTCGCCGTCTTCCATTTGCCGCCCCACACCACACCACCACACTACTAATGTGATCATGGCGGGTGCCGGGTCTTTTCCGATAACTTCATTTTACCCCCAAAAAACAGTAGGGGTCTTTCCGATAGTCCCTCCGCACGAATTATGTCTCGGGGGATGTCCGATAGATTTCCCCGTGCAATACCGTGGTAGTACCGTGGGCGGCTTGTACCGTGGGCGGGTGCAGTACCGTGATTTTTGATCAACAATTCGCCTAAGATTCGGGAGCTGACGCGAATAGATAAGAAAAATAATGATTAGCCTTAGGCTAATGGATGCGAAGCATCTATCGAAATAATGACTCACGTGGTTCGGCCTGTCGGGAGGCTACACAACAATCTGAGCGGAGTCTGCGACAGCGCGGCTGAGAGGAAGTCAAGAGGGAGTCGCGTCAGCCCCCGTCACGTGGTGATGACACACGCTTTGCGTATGAGACTGAAGGCGAATCGCGACATACTTCGTTACACTTTGTTACACTTTCCTACTCTGCGCAGGAGGCGACTGTCTACCAGTTACCGTTCCGCCCCCGCTACTCGCAGGAGGAGGAGTGGTTGCCCCACAGTATCGTGGTTGCCCCTGCAGTACTGCAGTACTGCTTCGCGTAGGCCCTTCGTGCATCCTGCTCCGTCCAGGAGCAGGAGGTACCGTGGTTGCCCCTGCAGTAGTCGTTGGAATTGTCTGTGGGAGCTGACGCGTGTCCCGTGAAAAGGAGAAAGAATGACGAAAGAATGACGAAAGAATGACGAATGAATGACTTCCGCGCGACTCAAAAATAAAGATTCGGGGGCATGCCAACTACGACCCACAAAGGACAGCGAGTCCGACTCATCAGTTGTGGCATACTTGATTACACTTCGTTACACATTTCTACTCTCCCCGACAGGAACCAACTGCAACCGTCTGCCGATTCAGCCGTGAGACGAAGCCGAGGAAGTCAAGAGGAAGTCAGGAGCCGCGGCAGGACCCGACTGTCTCCAGGTTCCCGTTCAGCCCGCGACTCATCACTGCGTGACGGGGAGCTGCTGCTACTCACTACTTGATGACTCTTGCTAGCCCTTGAGCTATACGACCTACCCCACTAGCTTTGGATAGTATTTTTTTTCAACTTCTGGACTGAACTGCTGTAACGCGCTTCCTACGCCCCTTATTCCGTCCGCTACCCCTCCCTGTCCCAACAAGTCAGCAATGGAGGCTGCCGCATTGGACACTGGTCCCGCAAATTGTCCCACCTTCCGAGCTACACCTCCACCGAAATCAGCTACCTTCCTAACCACATTCCCGAAAGTGCCTACAGCCTTACCAACGCCAGATTTGAGAGTATTAAAGAATCCCATTAATATACTCTTTTGATATTATTTGATGGAAAGTAAAAGCAATTTCTGGTCTATGGATTTCAAATTTGATAAAATAGAATTCATAGGATCAGTATCAGATTCATAATCTATTCTGAGAGTGATGCTCCAGTCGTAGGGAAAAGGCCCTATAGAGTCTTTATGTTCATTCTTTAATGCTCAAACTCAATTCTGACACATGTGAGGCGCTTGTATAGAAAGAAAAGTCGTCTGCTGTATTCTGATAAATGATGTTGGCAAAACTTTCAACATTAACAGGTAGACGGATTAATACATCAGATTCCTGCATATTGTTTTGTCTGAAATTGTTGACAGCACTGTCAGTTACCTTGGGTAAATTGTGATGGATTGTCAGGAAACTTTCAAGATTTAAACGCAATGGAAAGGAGCTAACAATGGGAGCATCACCAGGTGTTTCGTGAGGCAGAAACCCAAACAAATAACTACTTTTATCTTTGAATTCGAATGAATACCCTGGCCCAGGAGGGTTGAATATACAAAGCCCGTTTGTTTCATTATGGGTTATTGTCCATCCCGTAAGCAACACACCCAATTCTGTCAGCCAAGAATCAAGGGTATAATTCCCAATTGGAATTCTGATTGATGTCTTGGTACCATTGTTGTTAACAATAAAGTCATTGTTACTTGCTCTAATCGAATAAAAACACCTGTTGATGATGACATCTGCAACTGTGACTTTCGTCCTCCCTCCATAGGGATTTTGCAGGACTCCTGCAGGCAATGATGTTGTGAAATTGTCAGGCGTTCCACTTGTTCGAAACGTGCTTGATATGTACAACAATTGTGTTTTCAAGACAGGTGGAGACATTTTATAAGATGGAATATATTATACTGTAACATTTTGTATTGTAACCAAGCCATCTAAAACCTCAGTACCAGAAACAGGTTTAATTTTATTCAGCATGTCTTTCCTGATAGCTTTCTTGTCCCTATACAACAATGGTTTATTGATATGTACAGAAATAGCTACATCTACCAATTATTCAGATAGACCAGGAGACATGTCTAAAATTGCAGCTCTGAAGTTTTTGTATTCATTCGTTTGCTTGTATTCTTGTGTCAAAGAGGCCATTCTTTAACAATCAGTTAGAAAAAATAAAATGTTTTATTGCAGGTTCAGAACAATATCAAAGTTTTTCTTGAACCTATTTAGTTTGTCTCCTGTGAAATCTATAACAAGAGAGTCATGCTCATCCTGTGTTGCATGTATATACAGCCTCTCAAACTTCTTCAAGGTGAGAGTAGAGCTGACTTCATCATGCAGATGTACCAATATTTTGGTTGATGCAAACTTGAATAAAACGAACAATGAAGTATTAGTTCTGATGCTCTTGGGTATAGCTTTCAAATTCTGCGAGCAAATCATGATGTTTATACCCAAATGCCTGTTCTTCAAAACCAAGTTTGTCAATGCTGATTTACCCACACTTTTGAATGCACTACTACCCACCAGATCATCCAATACAAAATAATTTATTGCACCGTTTGGGTATCGACAAGTAGGCTTTTGGTATGCAGTTCTCTCAAGAAAATCTATCTCATCAAATGTCAATGCATCTATTTTTCCATTGAAAAACTTTGACCAAACTTGCAAATCTTTCTTGTATTCTGCAGTGTTTTGTTTTTCTTGTTTGATGTCTTCTATAACTTCTAAAAGCTTGGAGTCACTGTAATCATTTACAATATCAGAAGGATCAATCTTCAGACAATTGAATACTGGATTTGCATCATGCGTGGGGCTAAAAACAATGACTCTCATAGCTTGGTTTTTATCAAAACACGCAAGCTCATATTGTTTCAATAATTGGCAAACAGAATATGTTTTACCGGTCCCTCGGCTCCCAATGAAAAGGGCTACAAAATAGTTGCGTGGCAAAGACGTGTTTAGACACTGTGGGTAAGTGTTTGGCTTATAAACGAGTTTTTTATGAATAAAATTACTGACTGCGTTTTCTGTGATATTCATCTATTTTTACAGGACATAATATTTTACTAAAAAGGGCATGGTGACCCAGGGAAGAGTGATTGATAAGCCAGTCGTTTCCCATCATTCATTATTTTCTGTCTAAACAGTTAAACAGTTTCCTCCTGGCTTATTTTTGGAACTTTTGTAACGTTCAAGCGTTTTTTAATTTGTCTTGACATCTGTTTCACTTCAACTTCTTCTGATTCTGGCTGGGAATCATCTGTTATCACTTGTTCGTCTTCGTCAGAGTCATCATCACTAACAACAATAGTTGTCTTAAGTTTCTTATTGACTGCCTTCTTACGAAGTTTCATCTCAGTAGCCTTTTCTTGTTGCTTTACTTGTTTCTCCTGTTTCTGGAGCTGCTTCTCTTGTCTACTGATTTCTCCTAATTCTTTTCTCTTGGCCCAAGCTTTTTTCCGTGCTCTTGCTAGTACCTCTTTCTGCTTCTGAGACATGACCCTCTTTGCTTTGGGTTGAATCACTTCCACATCCTCCAAATTGTTACTGAGTTGTTCAATATCCTCCATATATAATTTCAAGTTAGAAAATAATAGAAAAAATTACTGAACTCATCATCATTGTGGCAGAACTTGCATGAGAGAACAAAGAATTTATCACGCCAGCTTGCAAATGAATCACAAAGGGGACTTGACCCTCCTAGGGTGTCCTGCAATTGGTTGTAAGAACTTTGTGTTAACGAAAAACACTGTCCAACATTGGCCCTAAAATCTGGATAATAAGTCCCATTGATAGTGAACTGAGCACTTTCCATCCCAGTCGCTTTCCTGACGAACGTGTTACAGTTTTTGGTCACTGCATCCAATGCTCCAGTAGGTGATTGGTCTAAAAATATTCCCCAAGCTCAATTAACCGACTGGGACGACACACTAAATTTGGTGGACTGGCTATAACTTGATGCAGCTGATGAAAATGAAAAATAGTTCTTGAACATGATTTCATACACACCTCCATTTTGCAGAAAGGCATTGTGTGCGGCATCAAAGAGCCCATCATTTATTGAGATAGTATCAACACTGAATGAAATGTCTGATAGAATAAATTGTCCTCCCCCAATTAGACAATTGGATCCATCTAGCTGTATCCTAAGGCGAACCTGCCCTAGGAGTTTGGTATCCAATATGCTGGGCTGAAAGCTATTGAGAGTCAGCCAATTACAAATGCAATAATCTTTTGGAATACCAATGGGAATAGCTGAACCATCACCTCCCGATTGGACAATCTTACGTCTGTTGTGGCAATCTGCACCAAAGGATGTATCAGCAATAATATTAAAAAGCTGATTATAATTGGAGAACCCTCCTATCACTTGCCCATTCACTTCCAAGTCGCACCTTTGTATGATTGATTCAATGTTCCTTGGCATGCCCCCCAGTATCTGTGATTGCTTTGAAACTCATTATCAGGCTATCAGTATCTATCAAAGTGTTGGAAGGCATGTCGACTGTAATCACACCATTGTTGGTTGCAGAAGTACTATTAAGGGTGGACAGCCGTTTAGTTGCTCGACTATAGTTAGAGATCCGTTTTGTAATGTACTGGAGGTTTTTTGGGTATGCAGACATGTAGCTTATACCGGTATACTTTCTATATTTTGATAATAATCAAAAGTTTATTTTTCAGATAATTATAGATATCTATATAATGATTTTTGGTTCTCCGTTTGTCAAGTAGTCTTTGTAATCCAGGCTCATTAGAACGTTCTTGGTATTCGGTTGCAATTGCAAGCACCTCCCTCTTAGATTGGCCACTTGAATCTGGTGATGCGTGCCTGAAGTCAAATCTATCTAGTGACTGCCTCAAATCATACCGTTTTTTAGGTGCTGCATAATTGGCATTAGACGGAGATGGTCGAGAGGAAGGTGGTCTAGGTAAGTGGTCTATACACGTCCTAGTTCCTTGAAACACATTTTGTGGTGCAGTGTTTTGTTGAGTCATGGCAGCCCTCGCAGATCTAGCAAGCTGTTCTACAGCAGATACCCCATTTACAGCCTGAGCTATCATATTTTGATGGGGTTGTTTTGGGATCTCTATTACATATGCATAAGGGTTGAATCCCATCATTCGAAGGAGTGTCCTATCAGCAGGTAATTTAACATTAATTGTTGTTGCTCTTTGGTTTGTAGTATTCCCTCTTTGTTTGATTGTATTTGTTTTTGTTTTTGTTTTTGTTTTCCCCACATTTTTTCTGGACCTCATGGTTTAAATTATGTTATAAATTAATGTACAACACCTCTCAGTATTTATTTGCTCAGCCCAGAGACACCAAAAAGATCACCAACAGTTTTTCAGGAGACTATAACGCACTTATAAACAAGCCCCCCTTTTTTTCAGGGTCTTACAATGATCTTACAGACCAATTGAATGTACAAAACGCTTTTGTTGCTATTGGTCCCGGAGTGAAGGTATCAGCTTGGATAACACTCCGGAGAGTGGACTTAGTGTGTGCAGCACGCCAATCTATAAATGCGGAGACGAGAATATGTTACAAAAGACAGTGGAACCATAAAGGGACACCAGCGGAGGAAAGGGGGGCGGTAGCCTGGAACCTGATCAGGGTACAGGTTAGACAGCGCGTGTCAGAAGAACCGATGACGCAGTCAACAGGAAGCTGACATAGTACTGTCAGGACCGATAGTTCTAAGGAAGTACATAAGTAGTCACCAAGTCATAAAACGCGTGAGAGCACCGCAATTCATGCTGACACTCCACCTATGACACAGGTGACATACAATACTACTTCTCCACCTATGGCACTGGTGACATAGAACTATATGTAACAGATTGAAAAAAAAAAAAAAAAAAAAAAATCAAAGAAACCGATGTAACCAAAAAAAAAAATCCCTAAGAAGAAGCGGTCATCCCAAGCATCCGCATAAACCTCCAGAACACAGCAGGATCAAGGGGCTTGGTGAAGGGGGCAGCACAGTTGTCCTTGGTGTTAACATAGGCAACATCTAGTGAACCATCCTCCACCAGCTCCTTGATGTAGTGATGAATAACATCAATGTGCTTGCTGCGAGGGAGGAGCTGCCAGTCATTGGCCCATCTCAGAGACCCTATGTTGTCACCCTGAATGGTAACTAAATCACAAGGCAGACCCAGATCCACCCTCAACTTCTTCAACCATTGCACCTCCCTGGCAGCCTGAGACAGGGCCTGATACTCAGCCTCACAAGAGCTAATGGCAACTGTAGGCTGCCTCTTGCTCATCCAGTTCACTATGCACCCTCCAGCCAGGACAGCAAAGCCAGTCTGAGATCTCCTGTCAGACCCATCATCAGCAAAGGATGAGTCACTAAAGACAGTAAAAGAGAAATCAGGGCTGTGTGTGTAAGTGAGTCCCAGGTGGGAATGTGACCTCAAATACAAAAGCAAACGCTTGGCTGCCCCCCACAGGGGGACGGTAGGGTGAGCAGAAAACCTGGACAGGTAGCTCACAGCAAAGGCAATATCAGGCCTGGTGCAAGTAGCCAGGTATAGCAAAGCACCAACAAGAGAGAGGTACTGGCTATTAGAGGACAGGGGTTCTCCAGGGGGGTCAGTGACGGTGGACTTGTCCATGGGGGCACCAAACCTGGGCTTGGCAGCAGCAGTAAGACCAAACTGCTCCACCAGATCAACAATGTAGGAGTGCTGGGAGAGGTTGATCTGAACACACCTGCCGTCAGAGTCAAGTGTACAAGCCATGTCCAAGGAGAGGAACTGAACCGGCACACCCATCTCTTTGACCTCCCAGCCAGCTTTCTCCATAGCCTTGATCAGCAAAACATACCTATCCAGCTCACTAAAAGCACAGATAAAATCATCAACATAGGTTAGGACATAGCTCCACCCACCATTAGAATCCCCCCTAAAATACAGAGCAGGTTCCGCCTTGCACATAATAAAACCATGTGCAACCAAAACCCGCTTGACATCCATACTCCAAGCCCTGGGCGCCTGTTTCAAACCATAAAGGGACTTGATCAGCTTGCACACAAGGGGAACACCGTTGGGACCAAGTACCTTAAAGCCCTCAGGCTGGTGGCAGTACAGGTCCAGACCAGGTTCAAGGGGAGCATTCAGAAATGCAGTCTTGATGTCCAGCTGCCGAACAAACATCTTCCTATGAGGGATGGCAGCCAGGAGCACCCTCAGACCTGCTTTAGAAGAAACGGGGGCATATGCACCATGAAAATCCAACCCAGGACGCTGCAGAAAACCACGAACCACAAAACGTGCCTTGAAGCGAATAGAACCATCAACCCCAACCTTCTTCACAAATAACCACCTGCCAGACAGGACCCTCTGTTTAGGAGGCAGTGGAGTGAGCGCCCAAGTGCCATGGGCATGTAGGGACGCCATCTCATCCTTCATAGCAAGAAGCCATTGATCCCTGTCAGGGTTGGTGGGAAGCATGGCAGCTTTGAAGGTCAGTTCAGTGGAAGTGGAAATGTATGCTCCCACGTACAAGCAGTGTACTTGTACATGAGCAGCGGGGATATCAGCAGTATCAGCAGTAACCGGTAGTATAGCCCCCAGTGCAGAACTACTGCCTGGTTGAACAGGGCCGGCCTTATTTGCCTCTATATCAACGAAGCCTGGGTCGACCGGAACACCCCAGCCATACGCAGTATCGGAACCCGACCAGTGTTCCAGATCATCACTTGCACTATCGGCAACGGCTACATCATCACATGGGCTTGACCCGAGTAATCCACCAGGGACGACAGGAGGCGTCTGAATGAACGACACCCGCGAGCCATCCGAGGTGGTCGGAGGTTGGCGACTATTAGTCAATGGACCTGATCCAGGTACCACTATGATCGAAGGCTGTCGTAATCCTAAATCTTCACCGACGAAATGTGGCGCAGAGGAGGGCCTGGCGACCCCCTGCGATTCGGCTAAGATTTTATCTGAAAGAACTGCAGAATCTCGCCCGCCCAGTGCCTTCACACACAATACAGCACCATCAGCCCCTGACCTGGGACGCAAGGTCATCCCATGATCAGGGCAGCGGTCGACAATTGGGGTTAGCAAAGGGTCAAGGGAATTAACCGTAGGCACAGGCATAGGTCCGTTGATAGCGGCAGGGATGCGAGAGACATACGGCGACCCGTCATAGGGAGATAGCCCAGGAATACAGTTATGATCAAACTGCTCATAGAAGAGTACATCACGACTCTCTACTACCTGGCGCAACTTAGGAACCCAAACAAAATAACCCTTACTCACCAGGGAATACCCAACCAGTCTACCAGATAACGCCCTTTCGTCCAGCTTGTTGCGCTTCTTCCCATTGACTAACGTAACGTAGCAAGGGCATCCGAACACGCGCAACATCGACACATCAGGCTGAACCCCAAAGAAAAGCTCATGAGGAGTCTTATCTCCCTGATTGGGCAAGCGATTACGAAGGTAACACGCAGCTAGGAAGGCATAGGGCCAGAAAGACTTAGTTAGCTTAGACTCCAGGTGGATGCTCCTAGCTATAGACTGTAAGACCCCATTGTACCGTTCCACAGTTGCATTCTGCTGTGCAGTGTATGCCAAAGATAACTCATGCACTGCCCCAACCGATATCAGCCAATCCTCAAACCACTTTACTATAAACTCCTTAGCCCTGTCAGACCTAAGACACTTAAAGGCAAACCCGTGCAGCTGATTCATCCATCTGAGGATGATAGTCTGAACTGCTAAGGGAGCTTCATCCCTGGTCCTCAAGCACAACACTTCAGCATAGCCAGAGTGTTGGTCTGTGAGGCACAGAATATAAAACTCCCCACGCAGACCTCTAATATGAACTGGCCCCATGATGTCCAAGTGAAGGCGTTGGAGAGGTGCATTGATCGGAGTAGTGCTTGCTTTAGGAAAAGGGAGACGTTTGACCTCAGCCTTTTGACAAGCATCACAAGGGATCTTAGCCAGTTTTTGGACCTGGTTGAGTGACAGGGGTAAGTTCTTAACCATACCCTTCTTGACAAGTCTGTGCATGGCATCATAGCCGGGGTGACCCAGCCGCCTATGCCACAGCCATTCAGGAGTGGTAGGGATAACAACTCCACCGTCCTCATCAACATCAAGTGCAAAAGCTGGGTAATTGTCAGCACCAAACGAACAGCCACTGGTGGTGTAACAAGGCCTACATGCAAACTTGTAAACACCATCACTGGAGGCAGGGAAGGACCAGAGAATAGAAGAGCCCTGAGTGGCAGTGCAACTAATACTATCAAAAGAAATCTTGCAGTGGAGAGAATGAGCCACAGCATTTACTGACAGGAGGTTCACCGGACAGTGAGGTATGTAGAGAACATTAGTTAGAATGATTGGTGTTGGTAACCAATCACTACATAACTCAATGGATCCCTTACCTACTGCCCGTTGAACCACACCATCACCAAATCGAACTGATGGCAGATTCAGTGGAACATCAAACACAGTGAACAAAGATCTATCACCTGTGATAGACATTCCAGCCCCAGAATCCACATGCCAGACACCCTCAGACAGGCTCGGACTACACACATTTGAGAACCTAGAGGTGCAGGAGAATAGGACAGGGCTTACCTGCTACTTCTGCATAGCAAACCCATCAATTTGAGCCTGCAAGGAAGACAATTGCTTTGGAGTAAGGTGACCTGGAAGGGCCAGGTTAGCAGGCAACGGTGAAGGAAGCGTTGGTTCTGCACGACCAGGGACCCTTCGCAGGGCAGGGAACTTCGTCCAGCAACGGTCCTCCGAGTGACCATCCTTGTGGGGGCATGGTCCCCAGGTGCATTCCAGGCGCCTCTTGTTCGACCCAGAACCACCACCAGTCTTCTGCCGCCGCTGAAATGCAGCATTAGCAGGAAACTGAGGAGCGGTCCGGGACCAACCAGGATGCCTGGAATCCGACTGAGGGAGCGCTATGTTTAGAATATCTAGCTGCCTATGTTCCTCTAGACAGGACCAGTACTCAACAGGTTGCTGGTTGTATATCAGGATACCATACTTAATCCGCAGCGTTTCGAACCGGGGCAGACTCGCACCTTGAACTATAATGCCCCTGGCGTGACGCTGAGTCTGCGGAAACCCAGCACTGCGCAGGTCAGTGCACATACCGCGAACCCGACGAAAGAAAGCGTCAACCTGCTCATGAGTGCCCATGACCGAAGCATGATACTCCTTCAGCAAGAGAGGGACACGCGAGGCAAGGGCATCGGACTGCTGCCTCCGGATATGCAAAAAGATATCCCGAGGTGAAGCAAAGTCTCTATACACCTTGACTAGGGCATCCGTCATGTTGGCAAGCATCATGGATAAGATCATGAACTCTTGGCGGGGTAGGGTAAGCGCACTGAAACCCAACAGTGCAGGATCGACACTAGACTCACCATGAGAGGCCGAAGTTCCAGCAACTGGAGGAGCATACCGAGGAGCTAAAGACTCACGAATCGCCAGAAAATACTCAGCAGCAAGACCAGCGTCATAAGCGCGCTGGTCATCTAAGTTCCTGATGAGATCTAGGGAACGCGCAACACGCACAATGAGCTCGAAATCAGGACGAACAGGACAGAAAGGGAGTGGCACCTTAACAAACTGGTAACCTCGCAGGTCACTGTTCCTACGCCCAACCCCTCCAAAGGTCACACCATTAGCAGGAGGGTAGTTAATCCCTGGCATAACAGGTCCCAGAAAAGCCCGACACTCTAGACCTAGCTCAGAATAAGCCATCACACGCCTAGGCCTAGGGCGACCCTTGCTATCAACCATAGCCTGAGTGGCAGTCATATCCAGCCTACCGTACAGAGTGCGGCCCAAGGATTCCCCAGCATGTTGAGCTTGGCGGATAAGACGGCAGTCCTGCAGGGATAGACGCAGAGGATGTCCGCCATCGAGCAGATGCTCCCAGGAGTCGCATGACAGCGAAGGAGGCACATATGGCGGAGGGCCAGGAGCAGGAGGCTGCTCCACAGGCGGAGGCGGGGGTGGAGGGGGCTCCTGCGAAGGGCCAGCAAAGGATGCGCGGCCAGCAGCAGCAGCAGAAGCCTCTCGAGCACGAGTATTGTAGCCAGACAGACCTCGGTCCGGAGGCAAGGTGAAAGACGCAGACTTCTGCATTAAAGACGGCCTGGCCACTTCCGGGTGGACAAGTGGAAGGGGCGCAAGCAGAGGCGCAGAGACTGGATCAGGCTTAAACTCCGGGGAAGGCGCAAGAGCAGGTGCCGACAGAGGCTCATACACAGGAGAGACGGTAGAATTGAACACTCGAGTAGCAGTGGAAGGAGTGACTCCACCGAAGTCACCACTCATAGCACTCTGCAGATCTTCATCACCATCATCAGAGTCATCAGCATAGCCATATGCACGGCGATGACGAGCAAGTTCTTGATAGTCGTAGTCAAAACGGGCATCAGGAGGTGGAGGCGCCCTTGCGTACTGGATAATCTGAGTGGAAGCACAGCAGAGTCGCATCAGAACGTCCTCAATCTCAGGAGAGAGACGTCGGACAGTAGCAGAAGGAGCCGTAAAGGTGGAGGATTGATTGGGGGGGGTTACTTCCACGATGGCGGAAGGACTCTCATGACCGCTAGCAGAGGCAGCTGGTGCACAGACGTCTAGCCAATCATCAAGAGGACCCGGGTCCTCCCTAGGAAGGACACGGTCGCAGCCATTGCTGATAATGACACTGCGCATCCCGCGCGTCCAAGATTCTCCATTCTTGTCGTGGAGTTTCTCAAAATTAGCGGGAGGCCCTCGCGGAAGTTGCATCGCAAAGCAGTGGTAGTAAATGAGGGACCGTATAACCTATCAGCTTGGATAACACTCCGGAGAGTGGACTTAGTGTGTGCAGCACGCCAATCTATAAATGCGGAGACGAGAATATGTTACAAAAGACAGTGGAACCATAAAGGGACACCAGCGGAGGAAAGGGGGGGCGGTAGCCTGGAACCTGATCAGGGTACAGGTTAGACAGCGCGTGTCAGAAGAACCGATGACGCAGTCAACAGGAAGCTGACATAGTACTGTCAGGACCGATAGTTCTAAGGAAGTACATAAGTAGTCACCAAGTCATAAAACGCGTGAGAGCACCGCAATTCATGCTGACAGAAGGTGAGTCGTCTTGAACTACCAACGCAGACTGGAGCCAATGGGCCTGGTTTGATTCACTTTGCAGACACAGGGTCGGAGATTAATGGGAGCATATCTTTCTTGAGCGATGGGGGTAGTGAATCATTCAATTTCCTCTTCGAATTCATGACCAAAGCTAGGATTGACCAGACGGGATCATACATTAACCTTTCTGACAAGTCATATAAAAATCATATTGAATACCTCAACCCTGAGGAGTCATTGAAGGCGATCAAATCTTTGCAGCCGGCAAAATACACGTTCAAGGGAGATGCTAAAAATGCAGTGGAAATTGGGCTGTATGCCCAAGAAGTGATAGGCGTTTGTCCAGAAGCTGTGAGATTCCTAGACTCAGAAAAAGAGAGATTGGGTCTCAATTACAACTCCCTTGTACCACATCTAATTGGTGCAATAAGGGCTTTATCAGTCGAGGTTGATGACCTATCAGCTTGAAATCACTCCGGTAGAGTGGACAGTAGATTAAAGCAGCGGAACAGACGCACCAATCTATACACGGAGACAAGGATAACGTTACAGACACAGGAGACCCATAAAGGGGCACCTGTGGTGAAAGGAGACGGTAGACAGGAACCTAACAGGGTACAGATCAGACCGTATGAGACAGGAGATCAGAACGTAGGTGACAGGAAGCTGCCACTGAGTCATCTCAAGATGACTCAGTCCCACGGGAAGCTGGCTCAGGAGAGCCGATAGTTCTATGGGAGTACATAAGTAGTCACCAAGTCATAAAACGCGTGAGAGCACCGCTATACATGCTGATACTCCACCTATGACACAGGTGACATACATTAGTACTACTCCACCTATGGAACTGGTGACATAGAACTATATGTAACAAATTAAATAAAAAAAAAAAAAAAAAAATCAAAGAACTCCGGAAAAAAAATCGAGAGAAACTTCAAATGAAACCCAAAGGGTGTAAGGGAAGGTATGAAGCAAGGCAAAGAACCAAAATTTGCCAAGTGGATATAAGAGGACAACTAAATATCAAAGTCGGGTAACAACGGTATAGAAAACCCGATCCGGGAATAGGAACCTAATGCCAATCAATGATAACTTAAAGAAACTCTAAATGTAACCAAAGAAACCCTTCAAAGTAACCAAAAATTCCAGAATACATGTAACCAAAATTCTAGAATACATGTAACAAAAAAAAATGGTTTAAGGAGAAGCAGTCATTCCAAACATGCGAATGAAACGCCAGAACACCATAGGATCAAGGGGCTTGGTGAAGGGGTCAGCACAGTTGTCCTTAGTGTTAACATAGGCAACATCCACCTGGCCATCCTCCACCAGCTCCTGGATATAGTGATGGATGACATCAATGTGCTTGTTGCGAGGGAGCAGCTGACAGTCATTGGCCCAGCTCAAGGACCCCAAGTTGTCACCCTGAATGGTGACCAGGTCACAAGGCAGCCCTAGATCAATTCTCAATTTTTTCAACCATTGCACCTCCCGGGCAGTCTGAGACAGGGCCTGATACTCAGCCTCACTGGAGCTAACAGCAACAGTGGGTTGCCTTTTGCTCATCCAGTTCACAAGGCAGCCTCCAGCAAGCACAGCATAGCCAGTCTGAGATCTCCTGTCAGACCCATCATCAGCAAAGGATGAGTCACTAAAGACAGTGAAAGAGAAACCAGGGCTGTGAGTGTAAGTGAGGCCCAGATGGGAATGTTCTCTCAAATACAAAAGCAAGCGCTTGGCTGCAGCCCACAGGGGGGCAGTGGGTTGAGCAGAAAACCTGGACAGGTAGCTCACAGCAAAAGAAATATCAGGCCTTGTGCAGGTAGCCAGGTACAGCAAAGCCCCCACAAGAGAGAGGTACTGGCTATTAGAGGCCAGAGGTTCTCCAGGAGGATCAGTGACAGTGCACTTGGACATGGGAACTGAAAACTTGGGTTTGGTAGCAGCAGTGAGACCAAACTGCTCCACCAGCTCAACAATGTAGGAGTGCTGGGAGAGGTTGATCTTAACACACCTGCCGTCAGAATCAAGTGTACAAGTCATGTCCAATGAAAGGAACTGGACAGGTACACCCATTTCCTTGACTTCCCACCCAGCTGCTTCCATAGCCTCGATCAGCAAGGCATACCTATGCAGCTCACTAAAAGCACAGATGAAGTCATCCACATAGGTCAGGACATAGCTCCACCCACCAGTAGAATCCCTCCTGAAATACAGAGCAGGTTCAGCTTTGCACATGGTAAAACCGTGGGCAACCAAAACCTGCTTTACATCTTTGCTCCAAGCCCTGGGTGCCTGCTTCAAACCATAAAGAGATTTAATCAGCTTGCACACAAGGGGAACATTGTCAGGACCAAGTTCATGAAAGCCCTCAGGCTGGTAACAGAACAGGTCCAGACCAGGTTCCAGCTTGGCATTCAAGAATGCAGTCTTGATGTCCAGCTGCCTCACAAACATCTTCCTATGAGTGATGGCAGCAAGGAGCACACGAAGACCTGCTTTAGAGGAGACGGGGGCATATACATCATGGTAGTCCAGCCCAGGACGTTGCAGAAAACCACGAACTACAAAACGAGCTTTAAAACGCAAAGAACCATCAGCCCCATGTTTCTTGACAAATAACCATCTGCCAGATAGAATCCTCTGCCTAGGAGGCTGTGGAGTGAGGACCCAAGTGCCATGAGCATGGAGGGAGGCCATCTCATCCTTCATAGCCTGCAGCCAGAGATCTCTGTCAGGGTTGGTAGGTAACATTGCAGCTTTATAAGAGAGTTCAGTAGAGGTAGAAATAAAAGCCCCCACGTACAAGCAGTGTACTTGTACATGGGCAGCGGGGATATCAGCAGTATCAGCAGTAACCGTAATAAAGCCCCCAGCGCAGCACTCATGCGTGGTTGAACAAGGCCGGCCTCCTTTGCCTCTAAATCGTCGAAGCCTGGGTACACTGGAACACCCCAGCCATACGCAGTATCTGACCCGGACCAGTGTTCGAGGTCATCACTCACATCATCTGTGACGGCCACATCGTCGCAATGCCTGGTCCGGTATAAACCACCAGGTATAGCAGGGGGTGAAGTGATCAACAACTCCCGCGAGCTATCCGAATAGGTGGACGGGGGGTGGCGACTAGTGGGCAGTGGACCTGTACTAGGTTCCACTATGACCCGAGGCTGTCCTAATCCTACGACTTCACCGACGAAACGTGGCGCAGAGGAAGGCCCGGCGACCCCCTGAGATTCGAATAAATTAGAGCTTGAAGGAACATCAGACTCCCCCTGGCCCAATGCCGCCGCACGCGATACAGCACCATCATTACCTGGCCTGGGACGCATCGTCATCCCATGACCAGTAAAGCGGTCAACAATCGGGGTTGGTAAAGGGCCCAGGACATTGTCAGTAGTATCAAGCCCTTTACCGATGATAGCGGCAGGGGTGCGAGAAAAATACTGAGATCCATCATAGGGAAAGAGCCCAGGGATACAGTTATAGCTAAACTGTTCATAGAAGAGCACATCACGACTCTCTACCACCTGGCGCAACTTCGGAACCCAAACAAAATAACCCTTACTCACCAGAGAATACCCAACCAGTCTACCAGATAACGCCCTTTCGTCAAGCTTATTGCGCTTCTTCCCATTCACTAAGGTAACATAGCATGGGCACCCGAACACGCGCAATAACGATACATCAGGTAGAACCCCAAAGAACAACTCATAAGGAGTCTTGTCACCCTGATTAGGCAGCCGGTTGCGTAGGTAACACGCGGCGAGGAAGGCATAGGGCCAGAAGGACTTAGTGAGCTTAGACTCCAAGTGAATGCTCCTAGCTACGTTCTGAAGGACCCCATTGTACCGTTCCACAGTCGCATTCTGCTGAGCAGTGTAAGCCATGGACAATTCATGCACAGCACCAACCGATTCTAACCAATCCTCGAACCACTTCACTATAAATTCCTTAGCCCTGTCAGACCTAAGACACTTGAAAACAAATCCATGCAGCTGAGTCATCCATCTGAGGATGGTAGTTTGAACTGCTAAGGGAGCTTCATCCCTGGTTCTCAAGCACAAGACCTCAGCATAGCCAGAGTATTGGTCAGTGAGACACAGAACATAAAACTCCCCACGCAAGCCCCTAATATTAAATGGCCCCATGATGTCCAAGTGAAGGCGTTGTAACGGGGCACGGATCCTAGTTTTGCTTTCTTTAGGAAAAGGGATACGTTTTCCCTTTGCCTTCTGACAAGCATCACAAGGGATCTTAGACAGTCTTTGCACCTGTTGGAGAGTGAGGGGTAAGTTCTGAACCAAACCCTTCCTTACAAGGTTGTGCATGGCATCATAGCCAGGGTGACCCAGCCGCCTATGCCACAACCATTCAGGAGTGGTAGGGATCACAACTCCACCATCCTCATCAACATCAAGAGCAAAAGCTGGATAATCTTCAGCACCATACAAACGGCCACGAGGGGTGTGACAAGGCCTACATGTAAACTTGTACACACCATCACTGGAGGCAGGGAAAGACCACAGAACAGAAGAGCCCTGTGTGGCAGTACAACTAAGACTATCAAAAGAAATCTTGCAGTTGTGAGCATGGGCAACAGCATTTACTGACATGAGGTTCACCGGACAGTGTGGGATGTAGAGAACATTGGTTAAAGTGATTGGTGTTGGTAACCAATCACTACCTAACACAATAGAACCCTGACCCACAGACCGTTGAACCACACCATCACCAAATTTAACTGCTGGCCCAGTCTCAGAAGCATGAAACACAGTGAACAAAGACATATCACCTGTGATTGACATCCCAGCTCCAGAATCAACATGCCAGACACCCTCAGACAGGCTCGGGCTGCAGACATTTGAAAATTTCGCAGTGCAAGAGAAAAGGACAGAGCGTACCTCCTATTTCTTGTCCAAAGCATACCCATCAATCTGAGCCTGCAAGGAGGCCAGCTGCCGCGGAGTAAGCACACCTGGAAGGGCCAAGGCCATGGGCACCGGATTGGTAACCGGTGCACCAGGCTTGGTCTTACGCAGGTGCGGATGCTTCGTGAAACAGCGATCCTCCGAGTGGGTCGTCTTGCTGAGGCATGGGCCCCAAGTGCAATCCAGACGCCGCTTGTTGGAACCGGAACCCTGAGAACCAGATCCCTGCCCACGCTGAATCGCAGCATTGGCAGGAACCTGGGGAGCGTCCCGGGACCAACCAGGATGCCTGGAGTCGGACCTGGGGAGAGCAATGTTCAAAATGTCGAGAGACCTATATGCCTCCAGACAAGACCAGTAATCGACAGCCTGTCTGTTAGCCAACATCATACCGTACTGGATCCGCAGCGATTCAAATCGGATCAAACGGATCCCATTCACAATGGTTTCCATGGCGTGGCGCTGAGTGACAGGATGTCCAGCACTGCGGAGGTCAGTGCACAGACTGCGAACCATGCGAAAGAAATCATCGACACGGTCAGAAGGGCCCATGTGCGCATTATGAAGTTCGATACGCATGAGAGGGACTCTAGAGGCAAGGGCATCAGACTGCGTCTTCCGGATATCCAAAAGGATATCCTGAGGGGTGGCAAAGTCCTGGTATACCTTGACCATATCGTCCTCCATGTTCGCGAGCATCATAGTTAAACACATGAACTCCTGACGTTCGAGAGGCAGTGCACTGAACCCCAACAGTGCAGGATCAAACCGAGACTCACCATGAATGAGGGTCATAGACCCAGCTCCAATCGCAGAAGGGACAGGAGCCAAGGACCTACGAATGTCCATGAAATACTCCGCAGCAAGACCAGCGTCAAGAGCGCGCTGGTCGTCTATGTTCCTAATCACAGGAATGGACCTCGCAACACTCATAAGCAGCTCGAAATCTGGGCTAACAGGACACAGAGGGACAGGCACTCGCACAAACTGATAACCAAGCTTCTCGTGATCACTACGCCTCGTACCACCAAAGGAAACACCATGATCTGGGGGATACAGAATCCCAGACTTGACTGGACCAAGAAAAGAACGACACCTGGTACCAAGCTCAGAGAAAGCCATCACTCGGCGATGCCTCAGCTTCACACTAACATTTGCCATTGTAGCCTGCATATCCATCCGACCGTACAAAGAGCGGTTCAAGGACTCACCATCCCGTCGATCCATGTTGATCAGGCGGTAGTCCCGAAGGTTCAAAGTCGGAGGAGATCCGCCAGTGAGCAGATGCTCCCAAGATGCGCAAGACCGCGTATGCAGCATAGGAGGAGGGCCAGGGGCAGGAGGCAGCTCCACCGGCGGAGGCGGAGGGGGTTCCAGGGAGGCACCAGCAGCAGAGGTGCGTGCAGAGGAAACAGCAGCCTCGCGAGAGCGAGTGTGGTAGCCTGGGAGGCCACGCTCCATGGGGGCAGATGCAGAGGAAAAAGAAGCAAAGCCCTTCAAGAAAGTGGGCTTAGCCACCTCCGGGTAAGCCGGGGAACAGGCTCAAAGGGAGGCGCCGACGAAGGCTGAGGCTGATACACAGGCGAAAGCTCTCGATTAGGCATCTGCTGATCAGGAGGCTCATACACCGGCGAAACAGCGGAAGTCCCTAAGACACGAGTGGCAGCAGCAGATGGGGTCACGCCACCGAAGTCAGCACTCGTAGCACTCTTCAAGTCCTCCTCATCATCAGTAGTAGTAGAGTACTCTTCATCATAATTGAAAGGGAC
Organism: Microglena sp. YARC; assembly: GCA_022414725.1. NCBI lineage: Eukaryota > Viridiplantae > Chlorophyta > Chlorophyceae > Chlamydomonadales > Chlamydomonadaceae > Microglena > Microglena sp. YARC. The sequence continues at coordinate 83,531,938 of CM039463.1, read as the reverse complement.
GAAAGGAGGCTGCGGGTCTGATGCACAACGGATGATCTGTGTCTGTACACAACACAGCTTCATCAGGACATCCTCAACATCAGAGGAAAGGCGTCGAACATTGAGAGAAGGAACCGTAAAGTTGGAGGATTGATCGGGGGGGGTTACTTCCTTGATGGCGGAAGGACCCTCCTCTCCGGCAGCAGAGGCCGCTGGCGCGCAGTCGTCTAGCCAATCTAGAGGAACCTTCACCCCCGTTGGGAGGATTCGGTCGCATCCATTGCTCACAATGACACTGCGGATCCCACGAGCCCATGAAACACCATTAAGTTTGGTAAGTTTCACAAAGCCGGCAGGAGGCCCTCGCGGAAGTTGCATTATCAAAGCAGTGGTAGTGATGAGGAGCCCAATAACCTATCAGCTTGAAATCACTCCGGTAGAGTGGACAGTAGATTAAAGCAGCGGAACAGACGCACCAATCTATACACGGAGACAAGGATAACGTTACAGACACAGGAGACCCATAAAGGGGCACCTGTGGTGAAAGGAGACGGTAGACAGGAACCTAACAGGGTACAGATCAGACCGTATGAGACAGAAGATCAGAACGTAGGTGACAGGAAGCTGCCACTGAGTCATCTCAAGATGACGCAGTCCCACGGGAAGCTGGCTCAGGAGAGCCGATAGTTCTATGGGAGTACATAAGTAGTCACCAAGTCATAAAACGCGTGAGAGCACCGCTATACATGCTGATATGACCTAAAGAAACAATTGAAGAATGAACGGTATAAGAATGACCCAGAATACCGTGCACAACGAAATGAACGTTCGCGGATTTATAATGCAAAATTGAAGGAACGGAAGGCTATGTTGAAGGCAGAGTCTGTGTAAGTGAATTAAAAATAAAATTGAATCATACTTAAGAATCTTGAGCATATTATATACTACAAGTATAATAAGATGAGCGAATCTTGCATCAAAGTTCACACTTATTCTAGTGAAATCCACAAGACGAAAATGAAAGAAGACCCTGAATATCGTGCTTATGTAAATAATCTCGCCAGACTTGCAACTGTAAAACGGTATCAAACAGATGAGGCATATCGTGAGAGGCAACAAGCATATACCAGGAACAGGTACCAAAATGATCCTGAATTTCGCGAAAAACGAAATGAACGTGCAAGAATATATCATGCACACAACAAACAAAAAAAAGGCGTTATTATTAGCAGAAACTGTCGGAGTATAGTGTTTCATTTAAAAATTGAAATGCACATTATTATTTTTTAGTATTTTAAGTAAAACGCTGAAGAGATTGTTCACATATTAATATATTACAGAATTATAATGGCATCACAACAAACTTTGGTAAAATTTTACAAGAAGCACATGGTAACAGGGGAAGCTCCACGCAGGATTACAAAAAAATATGTGATAGCAGAGGGCTACGAATCACTAGAGGATTTCTATGATGCTGTTGGAGTCGACTGAGAAGGAACATCATGAAGCAAAGGAAAAGAAGGCTAGTAGGCAAAAGAAGACGCAGTATGATAGGGAACGCTATTTGCAGAAAAAGGAAAAAAGGGAGAGGGAGTTAGAGGAGAGTAAGTACGAGAAACGTGTTGTACGAATTATGTGTTATAGCTTTGATGTAGCTTCAAAAAAAAAACAAGAAGCCGGCATAACACACCATATGTATGGCCATGAACAAGGAACAGATTACGAATTGTTTCCTGGTTATATTGATTTTATTAACAAAATCGGGGAGGATGACCCAGATGCAGCAGCATACATGCTAAAAATCCTTTACAATACAAATTTTATTCAAATTATTTCAAACGAATCAAGCGCCCAAGAGACCATAATTCCCTTTAAATTCAGAATCATACAAAACAATGCAAACTTATGTTGCGACAACAAATATTTGACACGGGAAATTAACGTTGAAGGGAAAGACACACTACGAGATTCAATTAAACAACCTGGTCTATTTGATCTCCCTCAATTCAAGTTGCCCAGTTAGAAAGAAAAACAGACACACCCTATTGCAATAGCAAGCAATCCAGAAGAGATATTTCCAATCATCAAGGAACAAATCCTTGCTGAAAATAAAAACATTAAAATAATTTATAATGGCAATCTGGCATTTATTCTAGAACATTTCGTGAATATTGAAGGAGTTACCCCAGCATTTAGCACACGAGGGGGGTCAACAATTACTGGAATATATTTGAATCACTTAGAATCGATTAATATTTCTATCCAATCCGCTGTTAAGATAGATGGATGTATCGATTGTGATTTAGAGAACATAGATAGTTATAAAAGGTTTCAAACACTAGAATCATTTGTCACGAAATATATCCTCAACAAAAAGACCATTTCCACGTACCACCCTCTAGTTGTTAAGGTATTTAACTGGTATTCAGAGTCTGTCCCTAATGGTAAACTTGTCGATGAAGATCTATCTCTTCGCACTGTTGATGAATATATAGGATTAGATTTTAACAAACACTATGCTTCATGTTTGATACATATTTTGAAAACAATGGGTTTTCCAATTGTTCACCCATGGGATACATTCCAAGCTAATGAAAACAGACCTATCAACAATGAGTTCTTGTATGTTGTGAAAATAACTAAATAAACACAATATATACAACAAAGAACGTATGTTACCATACGGTTACGAAGTGTTACAACTAAAATCAATGAACGTCGAATATAGCGTACTATCATATTTAGAAGTTCTATGGGTTAAGTGTGAAGAGCTGGGAGATGTAGTGTCCTCGTGTTTTGATGAAAAATATGAAGATATCCCACTAAAACTTAGAAAGGGAATCCCAAATAAAATTTCTGGATTATTGGGAAAGAAATACAACACCGTAAGACACTCGGCTGTATTTACAAAATATGATGACGCTTGCATTTACTCGCGAAGAGAAGGTAATTCATCTTTCGTAATCAAATTAATGGAAAATTTATATATCGTAAATACAACAAAAAAACAGAACTAACAAGCGGGTTTTTAACAATGAGAATAGCTATTGTCAACATAGCAAGATTCCAACTAAACCAATTGATAGAAACATTTTCTAAATCAAACATCGAGGTTAAGGCCGTCAAAACAGATGCTACATATGCTTTGAAAGAAGGAAACGATTTCAGTTGCATCGAACACCTTATTGGAAACGAACTGGGTCAATTGAAATGGGAGAACAAATCAATGCCACCAAATAATCATATTGAACATCGCCCAGAGTGCGTGGAGATCCCATTACCAGTCTTAGGGGAGGATGAAAAACCTAATCCTACACATCCCAAGAAAATCAAACAATAAATTCAAACCAATCTAGACGAATATATATTAAAACCATATGTAGAACCACCAAGTACAAAAAAGGTAAAAAATAAGACATTTGTTAACGGTCTAGCTGGTTGTGGCAAATCTTACGCTACAATTGTATATGCATTAAAAAGGTTTAAACCACACCAGATATTGGTAGTGGCTCCCTGGAATTCACAAGTTAGAGAAGCTCTCAAGAAGAACACTGGTATCAACGCATGTACATTTCACAGCCTCATGGGATTTGATCATGATGGGAATAAAACACTAGGTTGTAATTCAATGGAAGGAATTGAATGCGTTATCTTTGAGGAAATAATGTTGCTCACAAGAAGAAATCTGGTTGGCGTATACAAGTTTATGCAGAATAATGATGATATATTTATATTGGCTAACGGCGACTCTCACCAACTGGAATCCATAGGTGATGACGTAAGCACTGATATTAAAACGACATATATCACACAAATGTTCAATTGGACAATGACGTTAACAGAGAATCATCGATTGGAAACAGATGAAGATAAATTGAAAATGATTGAATTTTTCAATGACCTATTTCATTCTGATTTGGGTGTTTATAAAACAATCTTGAAGCATTTTCCAAAAAAGATATTGAAATCTTTGGAAGACCTCAAAGAACTGGGTATTAATAAAGCGATCACTCATCGAGATACTAGTTCGAATAGTGTCAACAAATATCTAGACAGTCTGATTGACAAGAAAAAGATAGAGAAAGCTGATAAACTCAAGACACTGGACAATGGAATCAAAGATCATTACAAACAGGAATTGATCTGCAAAACAACAATAAACAGAGTGGCAAAGGATCATGCGCAAAGCGCTTCCAAGGATTCTCCTAAAACCAAGAGCAAGAAGATAAAAATGCGTCCCAACTACAGATACATTATTGTTGGACAAACCAGTAAACATTTCACGCTGCAAGATGTTCAAGACGAAGAACTTAGAGTCGATATCCCCCATGACATGATTGTCGAACATTTCAAACTATCACACGCTAACACTTGCCATTCAGGACAAGGTGCTTGTATTGATGAGAAATTTGTCATTTGCGACATGAGCATTATAACAGACATCCGCTGGGCCTACTGTGCTGTCTCAAGGTGTGTCAGGCTATCTGACGTGTATTTCTTGGACTTTGACTTGAAGGAATTGAACTTGATAGAGTTCTTCAACGGGAAGATTTGCGGCTACAAGAAACAAGACAGGAAACGAGACAAGAACTTCATGCCTTGCAAAAATTACATCACTGTTGATTGGTGCATAGAGCGTTACAAAAAGGAAAATAATAGAATTTGCAGGAAATGCCAACAGTACATGGGAGTAGAAAAACATTCAAAAACCCAATGTACAGAGAGGACAACACCCTGAATCATATCAAATCGAATTGCCATCTGTGTTGTTTGAACTGCAACAGAGCGAACCAAAAAAAGACTGATTGATCCTCCCCCTCCATAAACATTCATAATATATATAATGAATCTTGAATCCATTTTGAAAGCTAATCCAAATCTAAAATTGCTGTCCAAGGCAAAGCTATTTACTAGATTAAAAGACGACGGGATTACCAAACGAGATATTGAAGATTACTTCAATCCACGAGAGCTAACACAAATATATCAAAAACCACAAAATACCAAATTCAAATTCAAAATAACCGCCCCTCCAAGATCTTTCCAAATCGATGTAGCAATTATGCCATTGTCGAGCAAGAGGATAAATAACAACATCAATCAAATTCTTATGTGCATAGACATCATTTCTAGAAAGGCTTATTGTTACCCACTGAAAAGCGGTAAGATGGACGACATTTTAGATGCCTATCAGGAATTTATAGGCGATGTAGACGAAGATATCAACAGTGTATCAGGAGATATTTGTTTGCATCTTCAATATTTGAGTCTTTCAATAAAGAACTAAATATAAAGGTATATACGGACGTTGCAAAAGAAGACCACATTACTCCGATGGGGAACAAGCTGGGAATCGTTGACAGATTTACTAGGACACTGAAGGGTCTGATAAAGAAATACTCACTAGAGAACAAGACTAAAAAATGGGTAGACGCACTTGGTGAAATTGTTGAGCTGTATAACGACTCCCCTCATTCTGGGTTGAAAGATGCTTCGCCCAACGAGGTGTATGACGATCTCGATTATTCTCAAAAGCTATATGAAGCTCAATTCAAAAACAATCAAAAGATGAACGACAAAGTGACCCAGAAAGTAGGAGACAGAGTGCGTGTAATGTTGCAGAAGAAGACCTTTGAAAAGGAGAAGGCCAGATTTTCTACAGAGATTTACACCATTGAAGAACACATAGCATACAGATTCAAGCTGAGAGGAGTCAAACGTCTGTATAGACCAAGCGAATTGAACGTTGTTACTAACGTGAAAGATAGACTGGAGCCAGAAAAAGAAGACAATCAAATCAGAAGGATGCTAAGGTCAAAGGCATTTAATTCCTATGACGATATTGTTACTGCTATTGATAAGAAGGACGAACCAAAAGCAAAAAGAAGCGTGCGAAAGCCCAAACGGTTTGCTGAGTAACCTCCTCCTGCGAGTAGCGGGGGCGGAACGGTAACCGGTCTATCAGTCGCATCCTGCGCGGAGAGTAGAAAGGTGTAACAAAGTGTAACGATTCGTATTTTGTCGTATTTTGTCGTATTTTGTCGTATTTTGTCGTATTATTCGGCTGGAATTCTAGGGGGGGCAAGGATGATACTGTCATCCTTGGGGGGGGGTAAACGACGCACGACAGTTTTACTAATCGGAGTCAGGTTCACACTTCAGCGTAGGGCGATTCGCGGCTGGAATTCTAGGGGGGGGCAAGGCCCATACTGTGGGCGTTTGGGGGGGGTAAACGTAGTACTGGGCCTGCCGACGACTACTATTTTTTCTTATCTATTCGCGTCAGCTCCCGAATCTTAGGCGAATTGTTGATCAAAAATCACGGTACTGCACCCGCCCACGGTACAAGCCGCCCACGGTACTACCACGGTATTGCACGGGGAAATCTATCGGACATCCCCCGAGACATAATTCGTGCGGAGGGACTATCGGAAAGACCCCTACTGTTTTTTGGGGGTAAAATGAAGTTATCGGGAAAGACCCGGCACCCGCCATGATCACAGTAGTAGTCACCACCACCACTACACACACACACACACATGCGATATCCACAGAAATCAGGCAATTTCTGGCTGGTGCGATTTTAAGTCGTTTGGGGGGAAGGTCCATTGCGTCGCAGATGCAGCTTCGTTCAGTAGGTGGGTTAGCTTCCGCCGCAGACGTAGCTTTAGTATGTCGTTTGCGTCTCACTTGACTGGTTTATGAGGCTAAGAATTTGCCTGCGTCTTAGGAAGTATCACCAGAAGTCCTCCTGAAGTACCTTGCTTTGGACTTCTCCTCAAACTCCAGATCTGGGCATCGAGCATTATTGATTATTAAAGTTTAGGCCTAAATCCTTTAAAATCTGGACAGGGGGGCTTAAAACGAAAGAGCACTAATGAACTGAACCCCAAACAATAGTTTTACCAACGGGGGGGCTTAAGTTCGTGCCGTAGAGAAAATTGAATTATACAATTAGAATTTAATCATCGCAAATGAGATTATAATTTAATTGTGCGTTTCTGAATGCCTTTTTTGCTTCCTTCCTAGGGGGGCGGATCCCCCAGAGTCACCTCGTTGTTCCTTTGTTTGTCTGCCGTGCGTACGTGTTGCTCGTCTGTCGGCAACTAACCATAGCCCTTACTGGCCACTACTGGCCCTGTCGCAAACCCTGGCTTCGGTCCGATGCACTCGATTCCTGTGCCACCTGTCACTCCGATAGCCATCACTCTCCGCCAATTTTACGCTTTGATTGCTTGCGACGCGCATAGGGCTTGTTTAATTAATTGTATCATATATCCCCATCCTTTAAAGAAATCAGGATTCATGATTAGCCTCTATCAGCTTATACACTTCAAGAGTGGAGAGATATTCGCAGCGGTCAAACGCGCCAATCTTTTTACGCAAGATGAGAATGGTTAAAGCACTGGGGGAACCCTCTTAAGGGAAAACACCAGTGGTGGGGTCAGGATATAGACAGCAGGGTCTAGACCCTGGCTAGACAGCGCGTGTCAGAAAGGACGCCAGGGGACGCTGCCTACGGGAAGCTGGCACTGTCACAGAGTGTGACACAGTACAGACAGAAAAGCAGTTACTATCTACAGCTATAGTTCTAAGGAAGTACAGTAGTAGTCACCAAGACATAAAACGATCGAGTGATCCGCAATTTATGCTGATAGCCTCAATCTTCATCAACCAACTCGGGTTCAATCTCCACTTTCTCAAAAAGCAAAATTTAATCCTCATAATATTAAGGAAAATCTAACATGAAATACATTTCATCTTCTACCACTCTTCTACCACCAACCACCACATCACAGCACCTGCAAGTTCCACTAGAAAGAGAGGCACTACTATCAGATCCAACATTCAAATTGTGAGCTCGAAGACGTAGTCTAAGGACGTCTTGCTATGCATTTTATGGCATCCTTATTATTTAATAAGTTAGTGTATATCAGTATATGGAACTACAACCGCTCCATCTACCGTATCATCATCTAATTTCATAAGTCGCATTCATAAGTCGCATATTTTCTGAACAACTCTGGTTCTCATGCCTCAAAACCTGTGGTAGTGCTACCAGCCCAACTACCTGTCCATCGTGGATGGAGTAAGGGACTGCTGAAAGACCGAACCTGGCGGGAAGTGTCAAGAGCTACTAGGATAGAGCATTCGGCAGGATTCGGGAAAGGTGCACGTATCGAGCTCGATATCGAGATAGATAGGGGGAAGCAGGATGTCCTGGCACAATCTATAATCGCTCTTCCGAAGAGCAATTAGAGCCTCTTCGTGCCGCGTTTGGGGGTGCTCTTCATTTCTTCAACAAACCAATTCCATACGTGCGAGAGGCTTGCTACTTAATTAGGATTGACTGAATGGGCTAGAGCGATACACCAATACGAAAGATGCCACTGATGTATATGTTGCTTTGGGCGTTTGACGGATACGAAGTATGACAGTCCCGGCACTCCGGCAGACAGACACCTAATGCAACAATTGCATGAGAGCCCGCAAGTGTGAAGAAAATAGACGCCAGACAGGCGTAGCTTAAGGAACGAGGAAGCCGTATACAGCGAGTGACGTGAAATTGAGGTAGCCGTAGCTAGCGAGAGACATGAATTTGGGAAGAAACTGGGATGACGAGGACCGCTGCACATACTGGGTTGGGCTCAGGGTCGCGGGACGGGTCTTTAGTAGCGAGTCTTGGGAGAGACCGTGCGGACAGCTGTCAAGCTGTGTACTCTCACTTCCTCGGGCTGCTCCGGGCAGGTCTAGGGATGGTCGGCTGCAAGCTCGGATGACTACATGAAACAAGCAATACCTGCTACCTAAGCATGACGAGGCTGCAGTGCGGGACAGAGGGACCCTCTGGTGCGGGACTGTTCTTGGGAAGGGTTGGTCGGGTCGGAATCGGAACCCAGTTGTGCCGGACGGATCTGGGTAGAAGACGGGTGTTGTAAAAAGAAGCTGCGTTGGCGTGCCACTACCGAGCTCCAAGCACGAGCGAAAGGATGTGCTACGGATTCTCAACCGAATATATTTCAAGTCCCAGGGGGGAAACAACCGAATATTAACCGAATCTGTGTTCGTCCGCGCACGCGGAAGTCGGAGAAGCTAGAGGGACCTGGGAGAAGCTAACCCAGCTAACCCAAACGTCTTCCTTTCACACGGAAACGCTATTGCTACGGTACTAATTATCCTGCAACTATTGCTACGGTACTAATTATTCCATTATCGAATAACGCCACCAGCTGCTAAAATCATTTCTGATACCTCCGCGCTTTCGCCATGGCTTCCATCGTCGCCTCCGCTCAAAGTACTTCGCTCAGTATGCGCAAAAGGGGACGTGAGAGCGAGAAGATACCTATCGTTGCTGCTCCTTGCACGCCCAGTTGTTCCTTCACCTCCGATGTCGCTTACGGAGTTGCTACCACCCAAGGGGGACGGAGATACATGGAAGATTTTCATTCTGTCGTCACCTCAGACAGCTTGGAAAATAAAATCCAGGGACATAGCTTCTTCATGGTCGCCGATGGCCATGGTGGCAGCAACGTAGCGCAGCATGTCACCCAGAATTTCTATGGCTGCCTAGCAGCTGAAGTTTTGCCGAAATTTGAAGGCGGGAGCACGAGTCCAGTGAGGAGCGTCGACGATTTCGCTCGAGCACTGAGCTCAACAATGCTATTCGTAGATGAGCAGCTCCCAGTGGCCACAAGCAATGAATGCGGATGTACAGCTCTCGCAGCGCTTTTGTCTTGCTCCTACTTGGTTCTTGCGAACAGCGGTAAGTACGCCAGCTTCGTGTGAACTCCAGTAGAGCAGGCAGATAGTAGAATGACATCTTCCCAGAAAGCTTTGGAAGCATCGCAGCACGGATTGAGCATCGCACACCAGTGATGTCCGATGGCCTCGATGTATACGGGTTTCGCTTGTACAGGTGATCAGCGTTTTTTTATTTATGCGGGTCGATTTCGACGGTCATCGTCCGTGTTGGCTCGCCTTGCAACACCGATGGTTCCAGTCCTCCTTATCCAACACTCTGCTTTCCCTGTTCTTATCCTTCGCCTTGTCACTGTGCAGGTGATTCACGTGCTGTCTTATCCAGGGGAGGAACCGCTCTTGCCTTGACAGAGGACCACTCCCCTGATAGGGAGGATGAGCAGGTGTGAGGGTAACACAGCCACTAACCATTTACAAGTGTGCAAAACGAATCTGCAAACAAAAGAACAACTATTGGCATAAGTGACACAAAGTCTAAGTTGCGCAAGCATCCTCACGAACTCTAACCAGTGCCATTTGAGCTGCACTGTTTATTTGTGTGGCTGTGAGTAGCATCTTATCGGTAGTTCCTTTCAACCACCAAAGCTGAAGCTAGCTAGTGCGTTCGAAAGCTAGTATGACAGGCGTTCCAATTAAGCTGTAATCTTTGGGCTCAACTCAGTCGCTGGCTAATGGAGCTGGGTGGAAGCTACTATGCTTAGCCCCAAAACAAAACATTGTTGAGCTCTGCTCCTCGCTCTTCTAGTGTCTTATAGCAGGGTACTACATGACGTGCGCTATTGCGCTCTAGTGCGGAAGGTTTTACATCCTGACTCCGCGATTGGCACCATTTTTAAACCCCCTCTGGGCGCAGCGTGCAGATTTCCATTTTCAGTCTAAAGCGCGACTCAAATCGCCGTTCCCTACCAGCAGTTAGCAAGTTGAAGTATGGCTGTCATCAATTCATCATAGCTTTTATTATCGGCTACAAGCAGCAGCTTCTATGCAGACTTGCTATTCAGCCAAATTTAATCTGAACTAGTGTACTTCGAAGCTGGCACAAGCAGCTATCTAAAACTGCTGATTAATTTGGGTATAGCACAGTGGATGGCTCAGGGAGCTGCCTAGAAGCTGCTGATAAAAGCCGGAAAAAAAGCCCAAGGTGCTATACAACTCTTAACTGCTCGGTTCCACTTACTTGTTAACAGATAAATAGTTAGCATGTACATTTATTGGTGCAGTACAACTCCTAACTCCTAACTAACCCTAAACCCTAAACCCTAACACTTGACTTGCACACAGATAAATAGTTAGCATGTAGGTGTGTTGGTGCCGTACAACTCCTAGCTCCTAACTAACCCTAAACCCTAAACCCTAACACATGACTTGCACGCAGTTGAGAATTAAGGCTGCTGGTGGTTACCTCCTGAGCAACAGTGGCCTTAGAGTGATGGGAGTGCTGGCCATGACTCGGGCCTTGGGGGACAAGTTCCTGCGGGAGTATGGTGTCATACCGGATCCTGATGTCACATCTGTTGATCTGCACAAAAGCGATGAGTTCTTGCTCTTGGCCAGTGATGGACTTTGGAATTTCGTGTCTAATCAGGTATGCTGGTGCAGGGGCTGGTGCCGGCGCTGGTGCAGGGGTTAGTGTTGATGCTGGTGCAGATGCTGGGATTGGGGTTGGTGCAGGTGCTGGTTTTGTTGCTGGTGCAGGGGTTAGTGCTGATGCTGGTGCAGATGCTGGGATTGGGGTTGGTGCAGGTGCTGGTTTTGGTGCTGGTGTAGGGGTTAGTGCTGATGCTGGTGCAGATGCTGGGGTTGGGGTTGGTGCAGGGGTTGGTGCAGGTAGGTGCTGGTTTTGGTGCTGGTGCAGGGGTTGGTGCCGAGTTGATGTTCGAACCATCTGTTGACCTGCACTGAAGCGATGAGTTCTTAATCTTGGCAAGTGATGGACTTTGGAATTTTGTGTCTAATCAGGTATGCTGGTGCAGGGGCTGGTGCTGGCGCTGGTGCAGGGGCTGGTGCAGGGGTTAGAGCTGGTGCTGGTGCAGGGGCTGGTGCCGGCGCTGGTTTTGGTGCTGGTGCAGGGGTTAGTGCTGGTGCTGGTGCAGATGCTGGGGTTGGTGCTGGTGCAGGTGTTGGTTTTGGTGCAGGTGCTGGTTTTGGTGCTGGTGCAGGGGTTGGTTCCGGCGCTGGTGCAAGTGCTGATGCCGGCGCTGGTGCAGGGGTTGGTGCCGGCGCTGGTGCAGATGCTGGGGTTGGTGCTGGTGCAGGGGTTGGTGCAGATGCTGGGGTTGGTGCTGGTGCAGATGCTGGGGTTGGTGCTGGTGCAGATGCTGGGGTTGGTGCTGGTGCAGATGCTGGAGTTGGTGCTGGTGCAGGGGTTGGTGCAGATGCTGGGGTTGGTGCAGATGCTGGGGTTGGTGCTGGTGCAGATGCTGGGGTTGGTGCTGGTGCAGGGGTTGGTGCCGGCGCTGGTGCAAGTGCTGATGCCGGCGCTGGTGCAGAGGTTAGTGCTGATGCTGGTGCAGATGCTGGGGTTGGGGTTGGTGCATGGGTTGGTGCTGGTGTAGGGGCTGGTGCCGGCGCTGGTGCAGGTGCTGGGATTGGGGTTGGTGCAGGGGTTGGTGCAGGTGCTGGTTTTGGTGCTGGTGCAGGGGTTAGTGCTGGTGCTGGTGCAGATGCTGGGGTTGAGGTTGGTGCAGGTGCTGGTGTAGGTTTTGGTGCAGGTGCTGGTGCAGGGGTTGGTGTAGGCGCTGGTGCAGGTCCTGGTTTTGGTGCTGGTGCAGGGGTTGGTGCCGGGGTATGTGCTGATGCTGGGATTGGGGTTGGTGCAGGGGGTGGTACTCATGTTGGGGTTGGTGCAGGGGTTGGTGCTGGCGCTGGTGCTGGTGTTGGGTTTGGTGCTGGGGTTGATCCTGGGGTTGCAGCAGGTGGCCCAGCCACCTTGGTAGCAGGCTCGGACTTTGCGTGTGTGGTTCCTGTGTATGAGACAGACCAAGGGTCAGTGGGGGCTGATAAGGATGGGCATGTGAGGGTTTAAGGAAGTAAAATAGTACAAAATGCAATAAATTATTCTGACCTGACTGCTACCCCTGCACAATTCTGCACTCCCTGCACAATTCTGCACTCCCTGCACAATTCTGTACTCCCTGCACAATTCTGACCTGACTGCTACCCCTGTTTCTGTGTGTGCAGGAAGCAGTGGACATAGCCCGCCTTAGCATCGCCCGTGCAGAGAGCAGGGGCGCCAGCAAGAGCATGGCATCTCGCATTGCTGCCCGCGTCCTAATGAGGTGCGCATCGGACCGGGGGAGCCAGGACAACATCACTGTCATCGTTGTAGACCTAACCCAAAAGCTGAAGGAACAGGGCGACGAGCTCCAGGCTACTTTACGTTTGGATTTGAATTTGAATAGTCCTAGTTGGGATGTCCCCTTTGGCCGCCAGCCTTCCCCGACCCACTCCACACCTGACTCACCACCTCTCTCCACACCTGGCCAGCCTTCTCCGTCCCACTCCCCACGTCCTTCCAAGCTCGGTTCTGAGTCCGGGTCCGAGGCCAGTGAGGCCAGTGACCCCAGCAACCCCATGTGCTATAGCTCTAAAAGGTCGGTCAAACACTCAACCCTCTCCTGGGTTCTCTGTGAGGGCGACCTCCAAGTCATCGGCGCGTCTCTGGACGACATGCACCTGAACAGCAAACCTACTGTGGGACAGAGCCAACATTTGCTATCTGCTGCAGCAGCTCCCGTCTCATTGCTATCCTCCGCCGAGGAGCTCATGGTGTACATGCGTCGATGCCCCTGCTGAGGGCGACCTCCAACTCATCGGCGTGTCTCTGGACGACATAAGGCACCTGCACTGCAAACCTACTGTGGGACATAGCCAACATTTGCTATCCGCTGCTGCAGCTCCAGTGGCATTGCTATCATCTGCCGAGGAGCTCATGGTGTTCATGTGTCTATGTCCCTGCTGAGGGCGACCTCCAGGTCATCAGCTCGTCCCTCGACGCCATGAGGCACCTGCACTGCAAACCTACTGTGGGACAGATCCAACATTTTCTATCCGCTGCAGCAGCTCCGTCTCATTGCTATCCTCTGCGGAGGAGCTCATGGTGTACATGCGTCGATGCCCCTGCTGAGGACGACCTCCAAGTCATTGGCGCGTCTCTGGACGACATGCTTCTGTACTGCATACCTACTGCGGGACCGAGCCAACATTTGCTATCTGCTGCAGCAGCTCCAGTGGCATTGCTATCATCTGCCAAGGAGCTCATGGTGTTCATGTGTCTATGTCCCTGCTGAGGGCGATCTCCAGGTCATCAGCTCGTCCCTCGACGACATGAGGCACCTGCACTGCATACCTACTGCGGGACCGAGCCAACATTTGCTATCTGCTGCAGCAGCTCCAGTCGCATTGCTATCATCTGCCAAGGAGCTCATGGTGTTCATGTGTCTATGTCCCTGCTGAGGGCGATCTCCAGGTCATCAACTTGTCCCTCGACGACATGAGGCACCTGCACTGCAAACCTACTGTGGGACAGAGCCAACACTTGCTATCCGCTGCTGCAGTTGCAGTCGCACTGCTAACATCTGCCAAGGAGCTCATGGTGTTCATGTGTTTATGTCCCTGCTGAGGGCGATCTTCAGGTCATCAACTTGTCCCTCAACGACATGAGGCACCTGCACTGCAAACCTACTGTGGGACAGAGCCAACATTTGCTATCCGCTGCTGCAGTTCAAGTCGCATTGCTATCGTCTGCCAAGGAGCTCGTGGTGTTCAAACGTCTATGCCCATTCTGAGGGCGACCTCCGTTAAGAGTGGTAGATTAACCATTCTTGACGTCTGCGAGGGCGACCTCCAAGTCATGGACGCTTTCCTCAATGACTGCAAGGCACCTGCAATTCGAACATTCAAATTCAAATTCAATTCCTACTGCGGGACAGAGGCAACATATCCTTCTGCTGTGGCAGCTCTTTGTTATCGTCTGCCGAGGAGCTGATGGTATCCACGCCCCAACTGTGCAGTTATTTTGAGTGCGTGCGTGATGGTGTGTGTGTGGTAGTGTTGGTGATTGGTGTTGTTGGTGGTGGTTGGTGATGGTGGTGGTTGGTGTTGGTGGTGGTGGTGGTGGTTTCTTTGTTTTAAAGCTGACCAACTGGAACAAACAGAACCGAGCACAGTGTTTCTTTTGGGGGCTACGCTTAGCAGCTTCCAGGCGGCTCCATTAGCTAGTTATTGGGTCAAGGAAATGATCCAGTGCCTTTAAGTATCACCGTGGTGCTCCTAGCAGCCTTTGGGGCGCTACTAGCAGCTTCCAGCCAGCTCCATTAGCTAGTCATTGGGTCCAGGAAATGAACCAGATTATTCTTGCCCAGGTCTGTGAAAATGAAGGCGAAGATAGCCTGGATCATGGCCGGGGGCTCCTTCCACAATGTCAACATAAGTGGAGGAGAAAGTAGCACCATGGTGCTCCCTTTGCCTTTGCCTTTGCCTTTGCCTTACGGCAGGGTCCAAAGGGCCCCCTGCACTTAACCTCTTTAGGGGTTAGTATAGCAACCTTTGGGACACTACTAGCAGCACCTGGGCCCAACAGGAGCCATCACAGGAGGCTGTGTACTGTATACAGCCGTTGTCATCATGGGCAGCCAGAATAAATGCCAACAAAAGTGAAGGAGAAAGTAGCACCGTGTTGCTCCTAGCAGCCTTTGGGGTGCTACCAGCAGCACCTGGGCCCAGCAGGAGCTATCACAGGAGGCTGTGTACTGTATGCAGCCGTTGTCATCATGGGCAGCCAGAATAAATGCCAACGCAAGTGAAGGAGAAAGTAGCACCGTGTTGCTCCTAGGATCCTTTGGGGGGCTAGTACTAGCACCTGGGCCCGAACAGCAACCACAGCATAAGTAAACATAGTAAACATGGGCAGCCAGAATAAATGCCATCGTCTGTTCACTGCTCAATCTTCCTTGATGATGCGTCCCAGTATACTTGAGTCGCGCTCTTCTTTTCAGCTACTAGAAGCAGCTGTCCCCCACGGGAGCAACCAAAGGAGGCTGTGTACTGTTTGCAGTCTGCAGTAGTAAACATGGGCAGCCAGAATAAATGCCAACGTCTGTTCACTGCTCAATCTTCCTTGACTATGCGTCCCCGTACACTAGAGTCGCGCTCTTCTTTTCAGCAACTAGCAGCAGCTTCTAGGTAGCTCCCCTGACTGAGTATTTAGCCGAACCCAACTTAACCTAGTGCACCTTGAAGCTGACGCAGTCAGCTGTCTATAACTGTTGAAATATTTTGATGGGAAGTGGCTGGCTCAGGGAGCTGCCTAGAAGCTACTGCTCGTACCGGAAAATAAAAGCTGTGCCGGAGTTGCGCTTTTCTGGGAAAACATGGGTAGACGCCTCTGATCACTTTTTTGGTCATTCATTATGAAATTGTATATACATAAAGCTCATTTACACAAAGAAAGCACTTTGACTAAGGAATTGGTGTGGTGCTGCATTCTTAACTGTATATTCAGAAAGCTCCTTTACACAAGGTAAGCACTTTGATTGAGGAATTGGTGTGTTTCTGCATTATTAACTGCATACAGAAGGCCCCTGGAACCTGGTCCAGACATGTCAAAACAAAACAACTGCACTGTGCACCACTCTCGATCGCGTGGCACATGTGCATGTTAGTTTCCTCGAGCATGATTGCAGGCACTTTCTTTTGGGGGCTGACGAATGGCTCATTGGCAGAGCTCCTTGAATGGTGATGGTGCCAGGTTCGAATCCCCAACATCTGTCAACCGCCATGGTAGCTATGTCCAGGTAAAGTAGCAGCCCGTTCCCTACCGCCGTTAGACAGGGCTCCCTTAATACCACATCCCACCAGGCGTCCTCATTTATTTTGGGGGCTGCGCATGGCAGCTTCCAGCCAGCTCCATTGGCCAGTCACTGGGTCAATCCCAAAGCTTCTAGCCAGCTCCATTGGCCAATCACTGGGTCAATCCCATAGCTTCCAGCCAGCTCCATTGGCCAGTCACTGGGACAATCCCATAGCTTCCAGCCAGCTCCATTGGCCAGTCACTGGGTCAATCCCATAGCTTCCAGCCAGCTCCATTGGCCAGTCACTGGGTCAATCCCATAGCTTTCAGCTGCATTGGAATGCCATTCTACCAGCGTACTGATGCACTAGCAAGCTCTGGGTTTGGCCTTGGGATGGGTTAAGGGAGCTGCGTAGAAGCTGATACGAGGAGGGTGGCTCCAGCATGGCTGCTGGGGGAGCTGCATAGAAGCTGATACAAGTGGTGTGGATCCAGCATGGCTGATAGGGCAAGAGGGAGAGTTATGCTGGTAGGCAGGGATTTGTTTTTCCGCTACATATAGCGATCGCTACTTTTGACCCCGTTTTTGCCCCAATTGCTGCTATACAATTTGTTTATTAAAAAAATCTCTAAATGGACCTTAAAAGCTACAAAAGCTTTTTCCCTGGTGGAGGCCAAAAACCATAAAGCTAGAAAAAAAACTTTCAGATTTGACAAGTCCTATGCTGCGTCGCAAGCGTCGCGGAAAATTGGCGGAGTGTGTTGGCAACTGGAGAATGACAGTTGGCTGACGTGTCCGGCTTCAATTTTTCGGTCAGTCGGTCGGACGGAAGGTCGGACAGACGGACAATGAGGTAACCCTGGGGTATCCTGCACCCCAGAAGGGAGGTCTTCGCCAAAAGCACATCCCTGCTGATAGGTGGGTGCATTGTCCCTCCAGATAGGCAGTCTTCTTCTGAATGTTCAAATTCGAATTTGAATTCGAATTGTTCCTTGATATAGACAGAGATAGGTGGGTACATTGTTCCTTGAGATAGACAGGCTTCTTATGAATGTTCGAATTTAATTTGAATGTTAATTGTTACATCTTTTAATGTACTCCTGTATGTATGTATGTATGTATGTATGTTACAGTCCAGGGGTAGTCCAAATAAGCTAAAGGGACTTGCTCAACCGTTAGGAAGAGCATAAAAAGAAAAAGCACTGATGAACTGAACCCAAAACAATCATTTAACCGACGGGGGGGCTGAGTTCGTGCTAAAGTGATAATTTAATTCTACAATATAATTAAATCATCATCTCAGCTGGGATGATAATTGATAACGATAATTGTGCGATTATCATCGCATGTTTTAATAAATGTAATAAAGGATTTCCATCCTTCAAAGGAATCAGGATTCATGACCAGCTTCATACTGGAGTTTTTGTCCACCACTCCTACTTAAGAGTAGGCGCACTTGGGAGATACCGATCCATGACCAAACGAATATTCACACTAAGCGAATTAGACAGTATAAAGACTTGTCCCCGTTCAAAGACTGGCTCTATGGCAGAGCTCCATGAACGACGTAGGTGCAGGGTTCGAAACCCCACGGGTGCGCTTAAGTGATTGCGGTCGCTGTCAACCGCCACAATAGCTTTGTCCAGGTAAAGTAGCAGCCCGTTCCCGACCGCAGTAAGACGGGGCTCCCTTAGTATCACCCCCTTCAGGCGTGATCATTACCGTCCAGGCTGCATGGGTAATTCTGTAAGATGGTTACATCGCTCCTTGAGATAGACAGGCCTCTTCTGAATGTTTAAATTTGAATGTGAACAGTTACATGGGTTTTCAGCTAACTCTGGGTTGCTGACCGTCTCCCAATTCTAAGTCCCCCCGTGCAAGTCTTGTATTGTAAGCCCCTACCCGAGCTTTTGCTTCAGTTCATCCGTGCTTTTTCTTTTGAAACCCTTCCTACTACGATTGGGCAAGTTCTTTTAGCCTATTTGACCTACCCCTGGACTGTAACATACATACATACATACATTTTGCTTGAACTTGAACTTGCTTACCAGGCTTTAGCCTGTAAGACTACTCACCAACTTCATTAGTAACATAGTCAATTCAAATCAAAGTATTATGATCAAAATGTGCTTGATCCAATATATTCATACAGTCATGGATAATCATTTCATGTTGGCCCATGACAAGCCTGTTGCACAACATCCGAGAGAGGTCTTCCGAAAACAAACAGAGGCAAGGCTTTTGCTTGGGTACCAGCTTACCTTTTGTTTCAATAAATAAATACCGTTAGTTAGCCTTATTAAGAGGCGTGAGGTTGAGGGGGGCAGCCCGTTTGCTTTCATTGGGCCGATCACCAATAGGGGGGGGGGGGGGGGGGGGGGGGGCTATTACCTTCTGTTTCACTCTTTCCATGCACGTTTATTTTAATAAAGTTGCCGCTTTTTGTTCATGGGTTAGTTCATGGTTGCGTAGCTAGTGGGTGTGACCCCAAAGTTTTATTTGTGGGAGTTAAGGTATAGCTTAGCCTGGTGACCCAGGATCAGTGAAGCATAGAGACCGGCACATCATATGATTTTGACCAAAGGCGAGTATGATATCATAAAAAAAAAATCATATATTCATATGATATTGTATATAAATGGCACCATTAGCCTAGCCAGACTGCCGAAATCATATGATATATGATGCCATGATTTCATATGATATCAGAGTGCCGTTCCCTATTGAAGCACGATGTTGCATATTTGATCAAGCATCCCCATGTCCTTGTTGTTTGTTCTACTGCCGAAGTCGGCGAGCAGCCACATTGCTGGCTGGAGCCATGTAACTGAGGTCTAGCAGCACCCCCAAAAGGTACAAGTACCATGCACCATGGGGTCTGGATGCAGGTATGCATGGATGTCGTGTACTCGTGTTGCTCTGCCCTCCCTTGCTTGCAACATGGCACCTAGATGCACGTATGGTACAGTCTAGGGGTAGCCAACTAGGCTGAAGGGACTTGCCCGACCAGGATGCCAGGAGGGGCTAAAACAAAAACAAGCACTGATGAACACCACCTCTAAACACCATACCCACCTACCCACCAACCCACCCACCCATCCACTGAAGCCCCAACAAAGCGTTTTACAGAAGCACGGATATCAGGAGGGGCTAAAGAGAAAACAAGCACTGACGAACCGGGAGACATATGTGGAAACTCTAACCACAACAAACCTCGGGCTTGAATGGTCCTAACCAAACCACGAAACACGAAAATGTACCATGTATGTATGTTACAGTCCAGGATAGCCAAATAGGCTTAAGTTACTTGCCTACCCTGAATATCAGGAGGGGCTACCGAGAAAACAAGCACTAATGAACTGGGCCCAACAAATCGCTTTACCTACCTAGGCCCTAAATAGTAATTTATTTCCTAAAACATCGAAACTTTTCACCGACCTTTCCTAGCTGAATCTTTGGTGGCGCTGTTTTAGACTTGAACTTGGTTACATTGCTCCAGCCTTTAAGGCTGCTCGAGTGCCCGCCGTCTTCGGCAGTGACATAATCTATCAAAATCAAAGCATTAATATCAAAATAGATATGAGCTGTATTGTGTCAGGGGTACCACCTCATGGGGTGGAAATTCTTCCAATAAACAAACAAAAAACACCTTATACATAGGGGACGGCAACTCATATGATGCTGACCAAAGACGAGTATGATATCATATGATATAATACAAAATTCATATGATTTAATATCATATGATATGATGCCCCAGGCCAAAGTTACCTAGTCAGACCACCGGCATCATATGATATCGTATGATGACATGATATCATATTGCCTATCCCTACTTATACCTGCTTATACATACAATGAAGTATCAGTGGCCAAATATAGGCTAACGGGACTAGAGGGCCCAACCGTGATACGGCAGCAGAATGGCCTAAAAACAAAACTGACTGATTGAACCCGAGAAATCGTTTTCCCGACGGGGGCCCCGAGTTCGGGCTACAGTGATAATTGTTTTACGAATTAAGAAGATATTTCCATCCTTCAAAGGATTATTAAAAATCTTGCGTGACAGAGGACGCAGCGTCCTGAATAACCCTGCTCCTGAGGGAGTAGGCACACACCGCTGGCAGTCCTCCAAATTGGCTTAACACACAATCACAGCCAGAAGATCACCAGCCAGAAACTCATAGCAAGAAATTATAGCCAGGCAATCACCAGCCATAAAATCTCAGCAAGAAAATTCATCTCAATTGGCAGCGCACACAGCCGATTCTGCTTCAGCCTTCTTCATACCCAGAAATCACAGCCATAAAATCTCAGCAAGAAACTTCCTCTCAATAAGCAGCGCACAAGGCTGATTCTGCTTCAGCCTTCTTCATAGCCAGAAATCACATCCATAAATATCAGCAAGAAAATTCATCTCAATTGGCAGAGCACACGGCCGATTCTGCTTCAGCCTTCTTCATAGCCAGAAATCACAGCCATGAAATCTCAGCAAGAAACTTCCTCTCAATTGGCAGCGCACACGGCCGATTCTGCTTCAGCCTTCTTGCTCGTCCATGGTGTCCATTGGGATGTCACCCATCTCTACACAGGAGTGGTTGGTAGATGGTGGTTGTGGTTGGTTGATGGTGGTGGTTGGTTGGTTGGTTGGCTGGTTGCCTCCGCTACCCCTGGGTGGGGATGCCACCTATCTCTTTGCAGCAGTAGTTGGTTGATGGTGGTTGTGGTTGGTTGGTTGGTGGTTGTGGTTGGTTGGTTGCTTGCTCATCCACCGTGTCCATTGGGATGTCACCCATCTCTACGCAGCAGTGGTTGGTTGATGGTGGTTGTGGTTGGTTAGTTGGCTAATTGCCTCAGCTACCTCTGGGTGGGGATGCCACCCATCTCTACGAAGCAGTTGTTCGTCGATGGTGGTGGTTGGTTGGTAGATGGTGATGGTCATACGGTGATGGTTGGTAGATGGTGATGGTGATGGTGAGTTCTCCAGGGAATATTAATATGCAATTAGCTGAGGGTATGTTTTTTTGTTATTACTTTACTACCGGGTCAGGGTAAGGGTCAGGGTCTACTAAGCGCACGCGGCAGCACGGTGCCGAGCTTCCTTTTTGAGCCTCTCAGCGCATTTCGCGCAGTTTTTTCAACCCCCTGTGGGTGCAGCACGCAGTTTTTGCTCTTTTTACACTAAAAAGCGCTGACCAATTTGACGTTTAGATTAGATTAGCTTAGCTTAGATTCTGATTGTGCGCTTTACGCGCTGACTAATTTGGCAAGAAGTAGTACCCTGGTCATAGTTTAATGTTGTGTAACTTGTTACACACAACTTTATTTTTTGACGGAGGCCCCCCTTCTGGGGGGTGGGAGCCCCCAGAATCACCCCGTTGTCCGTTTGTTGGTTTGTGCGACCAACGTGTGACCGAGTCGAAGCCTGACACGCCAGCCAACGGTCTCATTCATCAGTGCCTTTTCTGTCTAGCCCCTCCAGATATCATGGTTGGACAGGTCCTTCAGCCCATTTGGCTACCCCTGGACTGTAACATCATACATTATCTACATCTGTAACATCATACATTATCTACATCTGTAACATCATACATTATCTACATCTGTAACATCATACATTATCTACATCTGTAACATCATACATTATCTACATCTGTAACATCATACATTATCTACATCTGTAACATCATACATTATCTACATCAGTAACATCATACATTATCTACATCTGTAACATCATACATTATCTACATCAGTAACAACATACATTATCTACATCTGTAACATCATACATTATCTACATCTGTAACACTCATCCATATATACAAACCTACAGCTGACCCGGTGGTATTTTGTTACAGTCCAGGGGTAGCCAAATAGGCTAAAAAGACCTGCCCAACCATGATATCAGGAGCAGGGTACTACTAAGCGCGCGCAGTAGCGCGTTGCCGCGTTGCCTTTTTGAGCCCCTCTGCGCGTTTCGCGCAGTTTTTCAACCCCCTGTGGGCGCAGCGCGCAGTTTTTGCGCTTTTTGCACTAAAAAGCGCTGACCAATTTGACGTTTGTGAGCTTTACGCGCTCACCAATTTGGCAAGAAGTAGTATCCTGATCAGGAAGGGCTAGACAGAAAAAGCACTGATGGACTGAACCCCGAACAATCATACCCCAAACAGAATGCCTGGTAATGTGCATCAAAAACCCCCTTCACAATTCCAACATGTTTCTTCTCAACTGTCCTCAAGCACTGATGAACTGAACCCCGAACAATCATACCCCAAACATCATACCCCAGATAATCATACCCCCCAAAACATACCCTAAACAATCATACGCCAAATAATCATACCCCAAACAAGCGAGCCCCAAACCAGCCCCCAAACAATCACACCCCAAACAGTATGCCTGGTAATGTGCATCCAAATGATCCTTCACAATTTTGCCATGTTTCTTCTCAACTGTCCTCAAGCACCGATGAAGTGAACCCCGAACAATCATACCTCAAACAGTATGCCTGGTAATGTGCATCAAAATGATCCTTCACAATTTTGCCATGTTTCTTCTCACCTGTCCTCAAGCACTGATGAACACAACCCCAAACAATCATACCCCAAGCAGCATACCGGTTTATTTGCATCAAAAGACTCCTTCACCATTTTGCCATGTTTCTTCTCAACTGTCCTCAAGCACTGATGAACTGAACCCTGAACAATCATACCCCAAACAAGCATACTCCAAACCAGGCCCCAAACAAGCATATCTCAAACAATCAAACCCCAAACAGCATACCTGGTTATGTGCATCAAAATACTCCTTCACAGTTCCGACATGTTTCTTTTCAACTGTCCTCAGGACAGGTGATTCATTCACCATGCGAGCACTCCACCCATTGGCCTCTGTCACCTCCTCTTGCTTCACCTGATAAAAGACAGGGACAAGCATATCATATGATGTTGACCAAAGGCGAGTATGATATCATATGATGTTGACAAATGGCGAGTATGGTATCATATGATGTTGACCAAAGGCGAGTATGGTATCACATAATGTTGACCAAAGGCGAGTATGATATCATATGATGTTGACAAATGGCGAGTATGGTATCACATGATGTTGACCAAAGGCGAGTATGATATCATATGATGTTGACCAATGGCTAGTATAGTATCATATGATGTTGACCAAAGGCGACTATGATATCATATGATGTTTACCAAAGGCGGGTATGATATCATATGATGTCGACCAAAGGCGAGTACGATATCATATGATGTTGAACAAAGGCGTGTATCATAATATATGATGTTGACAAAAGGGTTTAGGGTTTAGGGTTTAGGGTTTAGGGTTGACAAATGTTGACAAAAGGCGAGTATGGTATCATATGATGTTGACAGAAGGCGAGAATGATATCATATGATGTTGACCGAGGGCGAGTATGATATCAAATGATGTTGACCAAAGGCGAGTATAATATCATATGATGTTGACCGAGGGCGAGTATGATATCACATGATGTTGACCAAAGGCGACTATGATATCATATGATGTTTACCAAAGGTGTGTATGATATCATATGATGTCGACGGAAGGCGAGTATGATATCATATGATGTTGAACAAAGGCGGGTATCATAATATATGATGTTGACCGAGGGCGAGAATGATATCATATGATGTTGACGGAAGGCGAGTATAATATAATATGATGTTGACAGAAGGCGAGAATGATATCATATGATACCGTATAAATTGCATCATATGATATCGTACATATAAATGGTAACTTTAGCCTAGTCAAACTGGCATCATCATATGATATTATATGATGACATGATATTATATGATGACACCATATCAAATTGCCGTTTGCTACTTCAGAGATACAAAGTTAATCATATTACCATTTGCTGCTCAATAGACACAAAGTTAATCATATTGCCATTTGCTGCTCAATAGACACAAAGTTAATCATATTGCCATTTGCTGCTCAATAGACACAAAGTTAATCATATTGCCATTTGCTGCTCAATAGACACAAAGTTAATCATATTGCCATTTGCTGCTCAATAGACACAAAGTTAATCATATTGCCATTTGCTGCTCAATAGACACAAAGTTAATCATATTGCCATTTGCTGCTCAATAGACACAAAGTTAATCATATTGCCATTTGCTGCTCAATAGGCACAAAATAAATCGTATTGCCGTTTGCTGCTCAATAGGCACAAAGTAAATCGTATTGCCGTTTGGTGCTCAAGAGACACAAGTTTAATCATTTAGGCCCCGAAATGAGTGTTGCGGTATTCGAGCAACTTCTTGCAGGCCCCCTGATGTCAATCACATTTCCGGGCTCTTCCAGGCTCTGCCAGGCTATTTCACGCCGTTTTAGGCTATTTAAGGTAAGAAGGTTATTCCAGGCTATTCCAGGCTATTTCAGGTTATTTCAGGCTATTGGGGTTTTCATCATATTAACTTAATACTGGTATGTGATGTATATCATCTTGCAGGACCTGATGTCAATCATACTACGTTAATCATGTTCACTTAATATAGGAGCAATATCATCTTGTAGGCCCCCTGATGTCAATCATATTTTAAAGTTCATCGTGTTAACTTAACATAGGAGCAATAACATCTTGTGGGGCCCCTGATGTCTATCATATTTTAAAGTTCATCATGTTAACTTAATATGGGATTGATAACATCTTGTGGGCCCCCTCAATCATATATTAAAGTTCATCATATTAACTTAATATATGATTAATATCATCATAATTCCAGGCTCTTTCAGGCCGTTTTCGGCTATTTAAGGTTTTTCCAGGCCATATTAGGCTATTTAAGGCTATTCCAGCCTATTCCGGGTTATTTCAGGCTATTTTGGGTTTCATCATTTTAACTTAATATTTGATTCATACCATGTTGCTGCCACCCTGATGATGTAAATATATAATAATCATATTATGTTCATTATATTAACTTAATATAGGATTAATAGCACCACATGTCAGGCTATTCCAGGCTCTTTCAGGCTGTTTGTGGCTACTTTAGGTTATTCCAGGCTATTCCAGGCTATTCCTGGCCTTTTCAGATTATTTCAGGTTATTTCAGTGAATTTCAGGCTATTTCTGGTTTCATCATATGAACTTAATATAGGTAGGGAGAGGCATCGATCTATATAGAGATCTATATATATAAAGAAATCATGGTCGTGGTCGTGGTGGTGTCATCATCGCGTACCCACGTGCCATGGGCGTGCGAAGTGTAACCGACTTGCAACCGACTTTACGTCAAACCCAACTCGCAACACCCCGGCCAGCGAAATTTTCAAATACCGAAACTGCTGATGCGCAAAGCTAAGCGCGCGCGCTGATTTCATCGCCACATTTGCTTTGCCTCCCATACTATGACTGCAAGCAATTTAGATCCAGAAGATCCTCTCCTCGGAGGTCATCTGGTGACCCTCGCTTTGTATGGCGCTCAGAATAATCGTTTCAGTTCATTGCTTCCTCACGGGGCATGCGACCATGATGCATGCCAACGGTCCTAATGGACAGGAGGGCCCGCAACACCGCCAGCCAGCGCTCAAAGCGAGCTTGCATGAGCAAGGAAGAACTGGACAGAGCCGGGAAGAGCCAACAAGAGCCGACATGATGCCCACGCTGCCCGACCCCAGGAGTTACGCCAGGCTCATAATCAAGCCGGACGTGAACAACGCGATCCCATGCCTCAGGATGAACGCGAAGCTGCTAAGCTGCTCTTAACCAAGCCAGGCGTGAAGACTTTGCTTTCCAACCTCAGGAGTTACGCCAGACTCATAATCAAGCCAGACCTTCAGATCGTCATGCTTTTTTCTCCGCCTGCGAGCGTTGCCACCGTTCATCTCACGCATGCGCACTTTCGCCATGCCATCGCATCGCCTTCGTCATTGTTGGCTGGTTGTTGCGATTAATTCGACTTTGTTCAGATCGCCACGGCCATTCCGTCCCTCTGCACACTCTCGCGCTTGCACCTATCATCCCTTATCTGAAAGCTCTTTTCTTTGTATCGATTATCGTGACATACGATTTGTGCCGTTCCAAGACTTGACCGAGTATCAACCGGGGCACTGCACGATAAGATGAAACTGGAATTGCACTGGTCCGGTGTTCTCGGGGCGATCGGGATGTGAGCGTTCCCAAGTTGTTGGTCTGCACTTTCCCCTCTTTCTGCAAGATTAAATCCCGCAGCCGGAGTGAAGGGTATGAGGTAGGGAGGAGGAGAGTGTGTGTGCGTGTTGATGGTTGTGGGAAGGGTGGCTTTTGGGGGCGAAGGTGAGAGAAAGAGAGTGTGTGTGGATTGGGTAGGAAGAGGCCGGGGGAAGTGGAGGATGCTGTGGGTCTGTATGTGTGTGTGGGGGGGGGGGGGATGATGGAATACGTGTATGACAGGGGGTAGGCCACAGCTTAAGTAGAAGGGGAAAAGGTGGAGAGAAGAGGTGTGCGTCTGAGAGTGCGGGGTGTGTGTTGGTGTGGCCACAGGCCACACGGGCTACCGTACTAGTATATCTATATATCTATATCTCTCTCTATATATAAATAAATCATGGTCGTGGTCGTGGTGGTGTCATCATCGCGTACCCACGTGCCATGGGCGTGCGAAGTGTAACCGACTTGCAACCGACTTTCCGTCAAACCCAACTTGCAACACCCCGCCCAGCGAAATTTTCAAATACCGAAACTGCAGATGTGCAAGGCTAAGCGCGCGCGCTCATTCCATCCTCACATTTGCCTCCCATACTATGACTACAAGCAATTTAGATCCAGAAGATTCTCTCCTCGGAGGTCATCTGCTGACCCTCGCTTTGTCTGGCGCTCAGAATAATCGTTTCATTTCATTGATTCTTCACGGAGCATGCGACCATGATAGTGCCAACGGTCCTAATGGACAGGAGGGCCCGCAACACCGCCAGCCAGCGCTCAAAGCGAGCTTGCCTGAGCAAGGAAGACAGGGACATAGCCAACAAGCGTCGATGTGATGCCCGCGCTGCCCGATCCGAGGAGCAACGTCATGCTGATAATCTCGCAAGGCGTCAAGAACGTGCTGCCTTGCCTGAGGAGGAACGCGAAGCTACTAACCAAGCCAGGCGTGAAGACTATGCTGCCCTGCCAGAGGACCTACGTCATGCTCATAATCTCGCAAGGAGTAGGGAACGAGCTGCCCAGCCACAGGAGCTACGTCATGCTCATAATCTTGCAAGGAGAAGGGAACGAGCTGCCATGCCTGAGCATTATCCAGCCTTTCTGCAGGCTCTATTGATACATTCATCTTGCTGCCAGCTAAGACACTCGCACGGCTCATGGTATCTCTGCACGATCTAAGTCCCTGCAACCCTGTGGCGTTCTTCCGACTCCCGACTTCCTTCTTGCTGCGTGCTCCTTGCACCGCGTGCAATACCTTTTCAAGATCTTCCCCCCCACCCCACACCCTGCAACCCTGCAACGATAAGGTTATTTTCGCGCTGAGCTGTAGTGAGTGCGTGACAGAGTTTACGGAACGAAGGCCCTTTCGGGAAACAGCTTGCACGCCCAACCAGGTATCTATGCGCTAAGAGGAAGCTACAGGTAAGCAGGTTTGCTCTCGCGCAATTCCGATGTTTCAAGCTGAGCCTGAAACTGGGCAGACGTTTTGCAATTTCCAAAAGTCTTCGCATTTCCGCGTCGTCTGATGAAACGTCCAAACGCCTGCGCGATTTCGAACTCAGCTGGAAACATCATAATCGCTTCTGTTAAACCCATCTGCTTAAGTGGCCGAGAGAAGATCAGATTAATGGGAACGGAGAAGCAGGGAAGTACGTGTGTCTTGGCGGGTAAAGGGGTGAGGCAAATTTGAGATTGGGCCTGGGTCGAGGTTTGGGCGGAGTGGGGACTGTGTGTGTGCGTGTGCGTTTGGTGTGTGGTGGTGGTGGTGGTGGTGTGTGTGTGGGGGGGGATGCATGGGGAGGGATTAGTGTGTGGGTAGTTGTTGGTGCTAGTGGGGGGGGGGCAGATGCGTCAGCATTTGAAGTGGGGGAAACATGATGACTGTGTTTATGAGAGGGGTGGAGGTGAGGACATATGTGTAGCCCATTCTGTAACCCAGCCCCACGGGCAGTCGGGCACCCTATTATGATTGGGGTGGGGGTGATGTGTGTCTGTGTGGCCACCGGCCACACGGGCTACCGTACTAGTATCTATATAGATCTATATACATCTATATTGGCGAAGCTGGATTTTTGAAAATCGGCATAGGGCACCTTACAAAAATCAAAATCTGGTTTTACAATTATGGCCTAGGGCACCATATCATATTGCAGGCGCTTCGACTGGATTTTCCGGTGTCTATCTGATGTAACTGCATATGTTGTAGATATACACAATATATCTATTTGCTATATATAGATCTATATAGATCTATATTTTGGGGCAGTATAGATATATTTGCCGCCCCCTAAATATAGGATACATATCATCTTGCTGGCCCCCTGATGTCAACCACATTAATAGGGATGAAAATATTGTACCGGTCCCCGAGATTATCGTACGATATATCATACGATATCGTATAATGTATTGATATACTGTACGGTATTGAACGGTGTATCATACGATATTGTCGATATATCATACGCTATTGTACTTGACAACCCAACATATTAAGTGAATCATGTTAAGTCCGTCATCTTAGTTAATCATTTAAGTGAATCAAATCAAGTACAAATAACTAAATAACTAAATAACTAAATAACTAAATAAATGTAGGCTTATGTGGCTAACACTGGACTGTAACGTATATACCTGCTGAGAATGGTCTGATTTAAATTTGAATTTGACTGAAGCGTACATACCTGCTGAGAATGGTCTGATTTGAATTTGAATTTGAATTTGACTGTAACGCACAAAACTGCTGAGAATGGTCTGATTTGAATTTGAATTTGACTGTAACGTACATACCTGCTGAGAATGGTCCGAGCCTGGGGGTGGTACCACTTCGCACCAAACGTCTTTGGCACTGTCCACCTCGCCCCCTTTCATCTCCACCACAAGGTAGTGGTGCTGGTGGAGGCCATAAGTACCGCCTGTATCTGTACCGCTTTTATCTCTCTGCCCACTGCGCCTGATGCGCGGTACAGTGGCTGCGTTGAGGTACACTGTACTGTGCAGTGGGTCTACAGCCACCATCTGACGAAGCTTCCCACCTGCAGGATGGTGGTGTAGGTGTGGCGGTACAGTGGCTGATATGCGGTACAGTGCTTGCGTTGAGGTACACTGTACTGTTCAGGGGGTCTACAGCCACCATCTGACGAAGCTTCCCACCTGCAGGATGGTGGTGTGGGTGTGGCGGTACAGTGGCTGATATGCGGTACAGTGCTTGCGTTGAGGTACACTGTACTGTTCAGGGGGTCTACGGCCACCATCTGACAAAGCTGCCCACCTACAGGGTGGTGGTGTGGGTGTGGCAGTACAGTGGCTTATATGCGGTACAGTGGCTGCATTGAGGTACACTGTACTGTGTGGTGGGTCTATGTCCACCATCTGACGCTGCAGGGTGGTGGTGTGGGTGTGGCGGTACAGTGGCTTATATGCGGTACGGTGGCTGCGTTGAGGTACATTGTACTGTGTCGTGGGTCTATGGCCACCATCTGAAAAAGCTTCCCGCCTACAGGATGGTGGTGTGGGTGTGGCGGTGCAGTGGCTTATATGCGGTACAGTGGCTGCGTTGAGGTACACTGTACTGTGCAGGGTGGTGGTGTGGGTGTGGCGGTACAGTCGCTGATATGCAGTACAGTGGCTGCATTGAGGTACACTGCACTGTGCAGGGGGTCTAGGGTCACCATCTGACGAAGATTCCTACCTCCAGGGTGGTGGTGAGGGGCTGATTTTGATTTAAGGTGCTATTTTGAGTTAAGTGCGTTTATTATACATTTCAAATACACTTTCTGGCTGGTACGATTTTTTGGGGGTGTTGGTGTGGGTGTGAGTGCGGGTGCCTGTGTGTGGATAGTGGGGTGGGTGAAGGTGCGGGTGTGGGTGTAGGTGTGGGTGTGGGTGTAGGTGTGGGTGCGGGTGCCTGTGTGTGGGTATGTGTGAATGTGTCGGTGTGTATGTAAGTGTGGGCATGGGTTTAGGTGTGTGGGTAGGTGTGGGTATGGGCGTGTGTGTGAAGGTTTAGGTGCATGTAGGTGTGCAGGTGGGGGAGTGAGCGGGGGGCGGAGGGAGGATGCAGGGAGGACCGGCTTTCTTTGTTCATAGTTTGCATAGTTTGTTCATGGGGTTTTTTGCTTTGTGGGTGCTTTTTCTTTTTGTTTAAAGCACAGAGTCTCATACACCTTTGCGGTGTCTAGTAGACTTTAACATGTAATGTAATGTAATGTAATGTAATGTAATGTAATGCAAAGCAAAGCAAAGCAACGTAACGTAACATAGCGTAACGTAATGCAATGCAATGCAATGTAATGTAATGTAATGTAATGTAATGTAATGTAATGTAATGTAATGTAACGTAATGCAATGCAATGTAATGCAATGCAATGCAATGCAATGCAATGTAATGTAATGTAATGTAATGCAATGCAATGTAATGTAATGCAATGTAATGTAATGTAATGTAATGTAATGTAATGTAATGTAACGTAATGCAATGTAATGTAATGCAATGCAATGCAATGTAATGCAATGTAATGTAATGCAATGTAATGTAATGTAATGCAATGTAATGTAATGTAATGTAATGTAATGCTACGTAATGTAATGTAATGCAATGTAATGTAATGTAATGTAATGTAATGTAATGTGGTAGCTTCAAGCTTTTGGGACAATTCTTAGCTTTTTGGCGGAGCCCCCTCTTCAAGGGGGCAAGATTCCCGGTATGGGCGTGTGTGTGAAAGGGTAGGTGCGTGTAGGTGTGCAGGTGGGGGAGTGAGTGGGGGGCGGAGGGAGGATGCAGGGAGGACCGGCTTTGTTTGTTCATGGTCATGTGGTAGCTTTGGGGACAATTCTTAGCTTTTGGGCGGAGCCCCCTCTTCAAGGGGGCAAGATTCCCTCAGGGTTACCCATTTGTCCGTCTGACCGACCGACGACCGAAGAATTGAAGCCTGACATGTCAGCCAACGGTCTCATAACTAACTGGCTCCCGTGGCCTCCTGTCGCCCTGTCGGTCCGTTACGAACACTGTCCGCCAATTTTTAGCTCCAAGCTTTGGGGACAATTCACAGCTTTGGCTATGAGCAGCAGCTTCTAGGTAGCTCTCTTAGCCAGTCCAGGTGCTGATCGCCCTCCCCCCCCCCCCTCACACCCTCGACCTCACTCTCCCCCCCCCCCCCCCACCACCACCCTTGACCCCCCCCCCCCCCCGACCTCCACACACACACACACTCCACCTGCCTCTCCACTCCCCCCCCCCCCCCCCCCCCCCCCTCCACACACACTCGACCTACCTCTTAAAACATGGTGCATATGACCAAAGATTACCAGAGGGACATGTGCACCTTGACACCTCTCCCCCCACCCCAACCCAACCCCCAACTCCCCCCACCCCCACCCTCGACCTACCTCCCCCCCCCCGACACATACACACACACACACACCCGACCTCCCCCCCCCCAGCACCCTCGACCCACCTCTCCCAACCCCGCCTCACGCACACCACACGAACTCCCCCCACACACACCCTCTAACCTACCTCTCAAAACGTGGTGCATATGACCAAAGAGTACCAGAGGGACAACTCCCCCCCCTCCCCCCCCCTGACCTCCACACACACACACCCTTGATCTCCCCCCCCACCCCCCACCCCGGACCTCCACACACCCACACCCTCGACCTACCTCTCAAAACGTGGTGCATATGACCAAAGAGTACCAGAGGGACATGTGCACCTAGGGAGTGCAGATCTGACAAAGCAAGCTCCAGATCCTCATCGCCATGGTCTCCAGCTTTATCAGTCCTGAATTTGTATTTAAATTTCAATTGTTACATGGTTTTTAGCCATACAGCAAGCTCCAGGTTATGATCGCCATAGTTCCCAGCTTGATCAGTCCTGAATTTGAATTAAAATTTTAATCTGAATTATTATTTGTTTTCCAGCCACACAGAAAGCTCCAGATCCTCATCGCCATGGTCCCCAGCTTCGTCGGTCCCGAATGTGAATTTTAATTTTAATTGTTACATGGTTTCTCAGTCACACAGCAAATTTCATGTCTTTATCACCATGGTCTCCAGCTTTATCGGTCCTGGATTTGAATTACAATTTGAATTGTTACATGTATCTTCAGCCACACAGTAAGCTCCAGGTCCTGATCGCCAGGTCCCCAGCTTGATCAGTCCTGCATTTGAATTCGAATTTGAATTGTTACATGGTTCTTCAGCCACACAGCAAGCTCCAGGTCCTGTTCCCCATGGTCCCCAGCTTCATTGTTCTTGCATTTGCATTTGCATTTGCATTTGAATTGTTACATGGTTCTTCAGCCACACAGTAAGCTCCAGGTCCTAATTGCCATGGTCCCCAGTTTTATCCGTCCTGGATTTGAATTTGAATTTAAATGGTTACATGGGTTTTCAGCCACACAGCCGGTTCCATGTTTTATCGCCATGGTCCCCAGCTTTATCAGTCCTGCATTTGAATTTGAATCTGAATACGAATTTGAATTATGACATGTTTTCCAGCCACACAGCAAGCTCCAGGTCCTGATCCCCATGGTCCCAGCTTGATCAGTCCCGCATTTGAATTTGAATTTGAATAATGAAATGTTTTTCAACCACACAGCAAGCTCCGAATCCTGATCGCCATGGTCCCCAGCTTGATTAGCCCTGCATTTGAATTTGGATTTGAATGATTGCACAAATGTTTTAGCCACACAGCAAGCTCCATTAGATTCTGATTCTGATTCTTATGATGATTCTGAAGACGATTCTGATGACGATTCTGACTCTAATTCTTATTAAAATTCTGATGAGGATGAAGATTCTTATGATGATTCTTATGATGATTCTGCTGACGATTCTGATTCCCAATTTGTTTCTCATGATGATTCTGACGACAATTCTGATTCTGAATCTGATTCTTCTAATGATTCTGATGATTCTGATGACGATTCTGATTCTGAATCTGATTCTGACGACGATTCTGATTCTGATTCTGCTTCTTCTGATGATTTTGATTCTGATTCTTCTGATGACTCTGATGACAATTCTGATTCTGAATCTGATTCTTACATGATTCTGACGACGATTCTGATTCTGAATCTGATTCTTATGATGATTCTGCTGATGATTCTCATTCTGATTCTCATTCTGTTGATGATGACAATTGTCCTGGTGCCCAACTGGACTCAAAATGTGTCCGTGGCTTGACGTAGTCATGGGGGATGAACATCACGAAACATTTATGTGTCAATCTGTCTATTGAAAAGCTAGCTTTATGTCAGCTTCCAGGCACATGAGCTAGCTTCATGTCAGCTTCCAGGCTTACGAGCTAGCTTCATGTCAGCTTCCAGGCACATCAGCTAGCTTCAGCTTTGGGATTGGCCCAGTGGCTGGCTGATGGAGCTGGCTGGAAGCTGTCATGTGAAGCCAAAAAATAAGCCACAATACTGTGCTACGCCACAATCCTGAAACTAGGCTTGAGTCACATTTGCTGCAACACGACAGAAAGCTGAAACAAGTTATATGCAGCGTCGCAAGCGACGCTAAAAATTGGCGGAGAGTGTTCGCGACGGAGCAACATGTGGCATTCAGAAGCATGTTAGTGCGAGACTGTTGGCTGACATGTTTGGTTTCGTCTTGGTCAGACGGATGGTCGGGCGGTTCGTCCGTTGGACAGACAAATGGGTAGCCTCGGGGGCTCCCACCCACTTGAAGAAACAACTGAACACAGCCTGCAGTGCTCATCACTCTCACCAGACCACGCCACAGATGTTGAAGTGTTTGCTGCCGCCCTGAACCCTAAATCCTTAACCCTCAAGCCTAAACTAAACACTTTCTGCAGAGCTCATCACACTCATTAGTTCACGCCGCAGATGTTGAAGCGTTTGCTGTTGCCCCAAACCCTAAACCATCAAGCCTAAATTGAACCCTATCTGCAGCACTCATCACTCTCAACAGTCCACGCCGCAGATGGTAAAGCGTTTGCTGCCGCCCTAAACCCTAAACCCTAAGCTGAACACTATCTGCAGCGCTCATCACTCTCAACAGTCCACGCCGCAGATGGTGAAGCGTTTGCTGCCGCCCTTAACCCTAAACCCTAAGCTGAACACTTTCTGCAGCGCTCATCACTCTCAACAGTCCACGCCGCAGATGGTGAAGCGTTTGCTGCCGCCCTAAACCCTAAACCCTAAGCTGAACACTTTCTGCAGCGCTCATCACTCTCAACAGTCCACGCCGCAGATGGTGAAGCGTTTGCTGCCGCCCTAAACCCTAAACCCTAAGCTGAACACTATCTGCAGCGCTCATTACTCTCAACAGTCCACGCCGCAGATGTTGAAGCGTTTGCTGCCGCCCTAAACCCTAAACCCTAAGCTGAACACTATCTGCAGCGCTCATTACTCTCAACAGTCCACGCCACAGATTTTGAAGCGTTCGCCGCCTTAAACTCTAAACCCTAGACTGAACCCTATCTGCAGCGCTCATCACACTCACCAGTCCACGCCACAGATGTTGAAGCGTTTGCTGCCAAGGCCAGTAGGGTCAGTGTGAGCCATCAACACTCACTCAGTCCACGCCACACACTCACCAGTCCACGCCAACGACGCCGACGGATGGTCGGGCGGTCCGTCCGTTGGACAGACAAATGGGTAGCCTCGGGGGCTCCCACCCACTTGAAGAAACAACTGAACACAGCCTGCAGTGCTCATCACTCTCACCAGACCACGCCACAGATGTTGAAGTGTTTGCTGCCGCCCTGAACCCTAAATCCTAAACCCTCAAGCCTAAACTAAACACTTTCTGCAGAGCTCATCACACTCATTAGTTCACGCCGCAGATGGTAAAGCGTTTGCTGTTGCCCCAAACCCTAAACCATCAAGCCTAAATTGAACCCTATCTGCAGCACTCACCACTCTCAACAGTCCACGCCGCAGATGGTGAAGCGTTTGCTGCTGCCCTAAACCCTAAGCTGATCACTATCTGCAGCGCTCATCACTCTCAACAGTCCACGCCGCAGATGGTGAAGCGTTTGCTGCCGCCCTTAACCCTAAACCCTAAGCTGAACACTTTCTGCAGCGCTCATCACTCTCAACAGTCCACGCCGCAGATGGTGAAGCGTTTGCTGCCGCCCTAAACCCTAAACCCTAAGCTGAACACTATCTGCAGCGCTCATTACTCTCAACAGTCCACGCCGCAGATGTTGAAGCGTTTGCTGCCGCCCTTAACCCTAAACCCTAAGCTAAACACTATCTGCAGCGCTCATCACTCTCAACAGTCCACGCCACAGATTTTGAAGCGTTCGCCGCCTTAAACCCTAAACCCTAGACTGAACCCTATCTGCAGCGCTCATCACACTCACCAGTCCACGCCACAGATGTTGAAGTGTTTGCTGCCAAGGCCAGTAGGGTCAGTGTGAGCCATCAACACTCACTCAGTTCACGCCACACACTCACCAGTCCACGCCACACACTCACCAGTCCACGCCACAGATGTTGAAGCGTTTGCTGCCGCCCTAAACCCTAAACCCCCAAGCCTAAACAAAACACTCACACTCCCTAGTCCACGCCACAGGTGTTGAAACGTTTGCTGCTGCCCTAAACCCTGGATCCTCAAGCCTAAACTGGACACTATCACACTCACCAGTCCACGCCACAGATGTTGAAACGTTTGCTGCCGCCCTAAACCCTGGATCCTCAAGCCTAAACTGAACACTATCACACTCACCAGTCCACGCCACAGATGTTGAAACGTTTGCTGCTGCCCTAAACCCTAAACCCCCAATCCTAAACTGAACACTATCACACTCACCAGTCCACGCCACATATGTTAAAGCGTTTGCTGCCAAGGCCAGTGGGGCCATTGTGAGCCATCAACAGCAAAGGGCTTGCGGGAGCATGCTTCATCCCAGTGGCAACAATACGTTGCCGTGATTCCTCTACGTTGCTAATCCCATACCACTCCTGGTAGAACGTCTTGGTCATCTTCAAGCTTTTGCCGCCCTGCGTGATGTGTGTGTGTGTGTGTGTGTGTGCGTGTTTGTATGTATGTGTGTGTGTGTGTGTGTGTGTGTGTGTGTGTGTGCATGTAGGTGTATGTATATGTATTTGTGTATGTATGTGTGTGTGCATGTATGCTTGTATGTGTGTATGTATGTATGTATGTATGTATGTATGTATGTATGTATGTATGTATGTATGTATGTATGTATGTATGTACGTATGTATGTATGTACGTATGTATGTATGTGCGTATGTATGTATGTATGTGTCTGTCTGTCTGTCTGTCTGTCTGTCTGTATGCTTGCGTCCTCGTTGATCCTGATGTACAGTACCGGTACAGTCCTCGCTTCCTCCTATATAGGCGCTTCTTATCGTCTAGGACACTGCATGCGACTTTTATGTTTGCGTGCTTTTAACGAGTCTTCTGCGAGTCCCACATTGGTCCCACATTGATCCCACATGGGTCCCACATGAGTCCCACATGAGTTCCACATGGATCCCACATTGGTCCCACATGGGTCCCACATGGGTCCCACATGAGTCCCACATGAGTCTGGGGCCTGGAAACCTTGGTTGGTTGGTTGTTTTACCATGCTTCCCTCACTTTAAACCTGGAGACTAATGGAGCAGTTTTGACAAGACTGTCGTCTGCTGCGCCATTGCTGCCCCAACCCAACCCAACCCGACCTGACCCGACCCGACCCAACCCAACCCAACCCAACCCAACTGGAGACTAATGGACCAGTGTCGATAAGACTGTCGTCTGCTGCCCGAGCTGGCATTCCATAGGCAGCAGACGGCTCCTGCCACTGCTTTTTGCAGACTTGGCTACTGTACTTTATGCGGGTTCTTAGCTACCATATGGGATAAAGAGCTGGTAGCTGAATTCCCTATTGCTTCATCATCTGACGGCCGGAAAAAAAAAAAGGAAAAGCGACAGTTTGTTTTCGCCCCCTCCGTCTACCTACCAACTTTCAGACAACACCAATTCGGTGAAATCCACAACATGGGCTGCAGACGGCTAGGAAAGGTCTTATCAACGGGGGCACTCCAGGTCCCCTTAACACCACACCCCTCCAGGCGTTATCTTCTGTTTTACAAACAGAGTATTACAAACAGTGTTCTGTCGACAGATTACAGATACTTTCGTATTACAAACAGTGTATTACAAACAGTGTATTACAAACAGTGTACTTTCGACAGATTACAAACAGTGTACTTTCGACAGATTTAGTTTTACAAACAGTGTACTACAAACAGTGTATACCCTTTCGACAGATGTTTCGATGGTTGTTCATTTCCTTGAACCGGTGAAGGTGCTGGGTTCGAATCCCTACGGGTGTGCTTTAGCGTTCACGGTCGCTGTCAATTGCAAGGTACCACTGTCCAGGTAAAGTAGCAGCCCATTCTCTACTGCTGTAAGCCGGGGCTCCCTTAATACCATGCCCCAC
This sequence comes from Microglena sp. YARC, assembly GCA_022414725.1. NCBI lineage: Eukaryota > Viridiplantae > Chlorophyta > Chlorophyceae > Chlamydomonadales > Chlamydomonadaceae > Microglena > Microglena sp. YARC. Next base: position 83,493,807 of record CM039463.1, on the reverse strand, counting down.
TAGGCGGTATCATTACCGTGTGTGTTGGATATATACAGAAGCATGGTTTTACCCATCGTGACATCTAGACCAGTAATCAGTACCAACGTACAAACAGTGTATCACTGTGTCAAGAGTAGCACAAGCCAGGAAATAGCTATGGCAATGGGCTACTGGTCTACAACACACGATGAAGCATGTGAGCTGGTAAGATACAGTGGTGTGTATGTGGTGTGCGGTTTGTGTGTGTATATGGATCCAGTGTAGGCTGCACTGTTTTTGCCCATTGTTTAGGCTTTAGACTGAAGCCCTAGGTTCCCCCCGTGTCTCTCTCCGCCGTCTCTCCGTCTCTCCATCTGTCCGACAGATGTCCAGGCGTTTTAACGATTCCGACCACATCCGCACCCAAACATTCTGCTCATAGTTGGAGTGCGCATGAATAGAGTTATCAGCATCGCAGCGGTCAAAATCCTTCGCAAAAGTTGTTCATTGTTTGTAGCTCTATTCGGCTACGAGTAGCTACTTTCTCCACTACTTTCGAAACTCCCTGCCGGTGACTGCTAAAATATTTTCCGTGTCGCTTGCGACACGCTCTTAGAACTTGTCTTCCTTCTTTCGCCCGAGAAAAGGAATTGTGCCAGCACGTACGCACACATATATCACAAACCCATTACAAATAGGGTTTTACCGAAGAGGAGGGACGCCTACCCAGAACTGTAACAACATACATATTTTGTGTGAGTGGCAACGCCATTAAAACTTAATCCTCCTTGTCGCTGGTTTGCGTCGGGAGACCCAGCTCCTGGGGTGAAATACCTTTCACAACTAAAACAAGCAAAAAACGTGGCTTACCGAAGAGAAGGGACGCCCACCCAGGACTGTAAATCCTCTCCCCGAGCCTTTGCTGCCACCTACAGACGTCTCTCCAAGGCTGCTTGCTTCATCATTTATGCTTCCACCATCATTGCCCACTGTTCCAAGTCCATTGCCTGCATCGAGTGGTTTGGGAAGGTGTAGAGAGGTTAGCCTACATGGGTGTACCTGCCGCCATCATTGCCCATTCTCCAAGACTGCTTGCTTCATTGTTTATGCTTCCGCCATCATTGCCCACAGTTTGAAGTCCATTGCCTGCATCGAGGGGGGTGGAAAGGGTGGCCTACATCAAGTCACCGTGACAGTGTTACCGTGATCAAGTTACCATGACAGTGTTATCATGACAGTGGGTAGCCAAATAGGCTAAAGGGACCTGCCCAATCTGGCAGAAATATGACCTGTTGTCCAGTGTTGTCATGTAATGTGCTGTAAGCAGGGTACTTCCATTGACCAAATTGGCCAGCGCTTTAGCGCACTTGAAAAACAAAAAACTGCGCTTTGCAGTGCAAAAAGCGCAAAAATTGCTTGCTGCGCCCACATGGGGTTGCAAAAAACTGCGCGAAACGCACAGTGGGGCTCAAAAAGGCAGCGCGCCAGCGTGCAAAAGCACGTGCTTGGAAGTACCCTGGCTGTTACTGTGACAGGAAGGGCTGAAAGGAAGCTGCTGATCGTAACTGAAAGGAAAGCCATGGTCTGGATCCCAGTGGGATAGTTCTGTCAGAAATAAATCAAACAAATGGTGTACCTTATTACGAAGCGTGAGCTTGAGGGGGCCAGCCCGTTTGCTCGCACCAGGGCCAACCACCAACAAGTGAGCGTTTTAAATAAAGAAACAGCAGAACAAGTTATATGCAGCGTCGCATGCGACGCTAAAAAATGGCGGGGAGTGATCGTGACGGAGCGACAGATGGCAACGGAAGCGAGTTAGTTTCGAGACGTTGGCTGACATGTCAGGCTTTATCGCGGTCAGACGGATGGATGATCGGTCGGTCGGTCGGTCGGTCGGTTGGTCGGACGGACGGACAAATGGGTTAACATGGGGGCTCCCGCCCCACTGAAGAGGGGGCTCCGCCAAAAATAGTACACCTTCTAACGAGGCCTGAGGTTGAGGGGGCCAGCCCGTTTGCTTGCACCAGGGCCAACCACCAACCACCAACAAGTGAGCGTTTAAATAAAGAAATAGCAGAAACATAGTACACCTTCTAACGAGGCCTGAGGTTTAGGGGGCCAGCCCATTTGCTTGCACCAGGGCCAACCACCAATTGTCATGTAATTACTGTGCTGTTACCGTGACAGGAAGGGCTAGACATTAAAAGCAGTTGATGAAGTGAACCACATACAATCGTTTTACTGACGTGATCCCTGAGTCCGAGATACAGCGATCATTTAATTCTACAATATAGTTAAATCATCAACTCATCTGGGATGATAATTTGATTGTGCGCTTCGTATCAAAAATGTACTCAGTATTTCCATACTTCAAAAGGAATCAGGATTCATGACCAGCTTCATGCTGGAGTTTTATCCACCAATTCAGGTTCAATTTTCCTTTTCTCAAAAATATTTGTTCGTGTTACAGCAATCATTTAATTCTACAATACCCAGGACCCTAATCAACCCGATTCTTCTGTCGGGACTTGGCATTGAAAGATGGTGAGCAGCCCAGAGTTGGCTGAAAACCATGTACGAACTAAAATTAAAATTAAAATTAAATTCTCACCTTGGCATCTCTGCAGCTTGGGCACTCGTATGGCTCAAAAACCATGTACAAATTCAAATTCAAATTTAAATCCAATTCTCACCTTGGCTTCCCTCAGGCATGGGCACTCCTACGGCTGAAAAAACATGCAACAAATTCCGGACAAATTTCCTTTTTTAATTTGAATCCAATTCTCACCTTGGCTGCCCTGAGGCATGGGCACTCCTATGGCTGAAAAATCAAGTAACAAAATTCAAATTCAAATTCAAATTCTCACCTAGGCTGCCCTGCGGCATGGGCAAACCTATGGCTGAAAAATCATGCAACAAATTAAAATTAAAATTAAAATTCAAATTCAAATTCTCACCTTGGCTACCCTGCGGCATGGGCACTCACATGGCTTAAAAATCATGTAACAAATTCAAATTTAAATATAAATCCAATTATCACGTTAGCTGCCCTGCGGCATGGGCACTCATATGGCTAAAAAACATGTAACAGATTCAAATTCAAATTTAAATCCAATTCTCACCATGGGTTTCCTCAGGCATGGGGACTCATATGGCTGAGGATTGCTTTTCAAGATTCTTCAGTCACAAGAGTCTCTGATCCCTACAAGAATTTTAGCCTTACTTGCAAACCCAACGTCCAGTTTGAGGTAGCTACTGCTGGAGCTATTGGTGGTGCTGCACCTAAAGCTAATACATGGCTTGATACTGATAATCCTGGTGTTAACCATTTCGGTGCTGCCATTGGAGGTTATATTCCTACTATAGTAGGAACCCCTCCATTTAATCCTCATTTCTATATAGTTCAATGTGAGTTTACAATGGAGTTTAATAACCCCAAGTAAAAGAAAAAAACAAAAACGGTATTCTTCAATACCACCTACTCTCCCCGCGTATGGCTGAAAATCATGTTACAAAATTAAAATTAACAGTAAAATTCTCACCTTGGCTGCCCTGTGGCTTGGGCACTCCTATGGTTGAGTAGCCAACATGGGAGGGGCCGAGGATCTGGAATTGCTTTTTTATATTGCATGCTTCCTCACCCTCTGCCTCTCCCTCTCCCTCTTCCTCTTCAGTAGACAGACCCCTGGCAATGTGAGGGGGGGATGATGTCGGCGATGATAAACCCTAAACCCTGGCAATGTTAGGAAAGGATGATGTCGGCGATGATAAACCCTGAACCCTAAACCCTAAACCCTAAACCCTTATGATGTGAGGGGAGGATGATGTCGGCGATGATAAACCCTGAACCCTTAACCCCAAGCCCTAAACTCTGATGATGTGAGAGGAAGATGATGTCAGCGATTATAAACCCTAAACCCTGGCAATGTGAGGGGAGGATGATGTCGGCCATGATAAACCCTGAACCCTTAACCCCAACCCCCAAAATCTGATGATGTGAGGGGAGGATGATGTCGGCGATGATAAACCCTGAACCCTTAACCCCAAACCCTAAACTCTGATGATGTGAGGGGGAGGATGATGTCAGCGATTATAAACCCTAAACCCTGGTAATGTGAGGGGAGGATGATGTCGGCGATGATAAACCCTGAACCCTAAACCCTGGCAATGTGAGGGGCGGATGTTGTTGGTGACGATGATGTGATGGGAAGGTGATGCAAATAAACTTAAGGCCTAAACCTTCAACACTTAACTTGCTCGGATTCAAGACAGCACAAGGTAGGGCGTTTCGGAGACAAAAGTGACCTTCTCAAATCGGGACCAGCTCCGGGAATATGGTTCATCTAATCTTTAAAATATTTTCGAGAAAGAAAAAAAAACTTTTGGACCCGAATTGATCCGAAGGAAGCCAAATGACCATAAAACTGGTAAAAATTGAAGTGCCGAGATTTTGCCAGAAAAAAATGGATTCAAGACAGCACAAGGTAAAGCTTGAAGGGAGCAATTCAATTACAGGGCTCCCTATAGGTCTCAATAGGTCTCAATAGGTCCCAATTGGTCCAAGGGGGTCCCAAGGGGTCCCAAGATGTCCCAACAGGTCCCAAAGGGTCCCAAGAGGTGACAAGGGGTCCCAATTGTTCCCAAGGCGTCCCAAGAGGTCCCAATTGGTCTGAAGGCGTCCCAAGTGGCCCCAAAGAGTCCCAAGAGAGGTTCCGAGAGGTCCCGATTGGTCCGAAGGCGTCCCAAGGGGTCCCAAGAGGGGTCCCAAGAGGAGGTCCCAATAGCATGACCTTCACTGTTTCATTTCTGGACTACGCATGGTAGCTTCCAGATAGCTCCATTAGCCAGCCACTGGGTCAAACCCAAAGCTTCCAGCTGTGTTTGAATGTCATGCCAGCTTTCAGCCGCACTAGCTAGCTTTGGGTTTGACCCAAGGACAGGGAATCGGAGCTGCTCAGAAGCTGCTGCTGTGTATGTTACAGTCCACAGGTAGGCCAAATAGGCTAAAGGGACTTGCCCAACCGTAATAGGAGGGCTTAAAAAGAAAAAGCATTGAGGAGCTGCTACGCGTAGCTAAAAATATATATACTGACGGGCTTCTGATAGGTCCTGCCAAAAGCCTATTCCTGAAAATTGCATATTCCTGAAAAAATCCTATTCCTGCCAATCAGGGTACTACAGGACGCGCTATCGTGCGCTAGCCCGCAAGGTTTTCAAACCGAATTGTGCGACAGACGCAATTTTGAACTCCCCCTAGGCACTACACGCAGATTTCCGTTTTCAGTTGAGGCAAAAGCGCGACCCGTAAGGAGGCACTTGCGTCCTAAGCGAACCCTGCTGCCAATAGCCTATTCCTGACAATAGCCTACTTGGCTACCCGCTAGACTGAAACCCAACAAGCACATGATGAATGCCAGCATTCAGACACACTAGCTATGCAGGGACGCAATGGCGACGCCTCGGCCAAAAACAACACTGGCACCTATTCCTGACAATAACCTACTTGGCTACCCCCTGGACTGTAACAACCAAACAACCAAAAGATGAAAGCCAGCATTCAGACACTTGCTAGCTTCGGGTTTGACCCAAGGACAGGGAATCGGAGCTGCTTAGAAGCTGCTGATGTGTATGTTACAGCCAAATAGACTGAAGCCTAATTGCCCAACTGTAATAGGAGGGCTTCAAAAGAAAAAGCATTGAGAAGCTCCTACGCGTAGCTAAAACAAAGATACACTGGCGGGCTTCTGATAGGTCCTGCCAATCGCCTATTCCTGAAAAAAGCCTATTCTTGTCAATTGCCTATTCCTGCCAATCAGGGTGCTACACGCGCTAGCTAGGTGTTTGTGTGTGTGTGTGGTGGTGTGTTTGTGTGTGTGTGTGTGTGTTGTGTGGTGGTGGCGGTGTGTTTGTGTGCTAGCTAGCGCGCAAGGTTTTGGAGCCTGACTGAGCGATTGACGCAATCTTTTGAACTCCCTCTGGGCACAGCGCACAGATTTTCGTTTTCAGTTGAGGCAAAAGCGCAAACCTAAAGGAGGCAGTTGCGTCGACAGCTCAACCCAACATGACAAAATGTAGTACTCTGCTGCCAATAGCCTATTCATGACAATAGCCTACTTGGCTACCCCCTGGACTGTAACAACCCAACAACCAAAAGATGAATGCCAGCATTCAGACACACTAGCTATGCAATGACAGAATGGCGACGCCTCGCAAAATAACAGTCATACAAATTCATGATAATAAGCTACTTGGCTACCCCTGGACTGTAATAACCCAACAACCACATGATGAATGCCAGCATTCAGACACACTAGCTATGCAATGACGGAATGGCGACGCCTTGCACAAAAACACAGCAGTTCCTATTCCTGACAATAGCCTGCTTGGCTACCCCCTGGACTGCAACAACCAAACATCCAAATAATGAATGCCAGCAATCAGACGCACTAGCTATGCAGTGACGGAATGGGGACGCCTCGCACAAAAACACAGTCGTACGAATTCCTGATAATAGCCTACTTGGCTACCTCTGGACTGTAACAACCAAACGATGAATGCCAACATTCAGATGCACTAGCTATGCAATGACAGAATGGCGACGCGTCGCACAAAAAGAAAACGTAGTACCTATTACTAAAAACAAAGAAGTACCTATTACTAAATAGAAACAGCAGTACCTGGCAATTCTATTTAGAGGGGTCTTTCTGACTAGATTAGCGAGACCAATGCGTTGCTATGCAGTGACGGAATGGCGGCGCATCGCACAAAAAAACAGCAGTTCCTGGCAATTCTAACAGCAGTTCCTGGCAGTTCCTGGCAATTCAAACAGCCGTTCCTGGCAAAAAAACAGCAGTTCCTGGCAATTCAAACAGCAGTTCCTGGCAATTCTATAAGCCTTGGCTGCCTCCTCTGCGACGCTTCGCACAAAACAACAGTAGTACCTGACAAAAGGCCTGTGCGTGTTTTTACAGTCTAGGCGGTAAAGGCAAAGGCAAATAGGCCAAATAGACATGCCCCAAAAAACAGCAGTACCTATTACTAAAACAAAACAGCAGTACCTGGCAATTCTATAAGCCTTGGTGGCCTCCTCTGTGACGCATGGACTGGCGGGGGTTTCAGTTTTTGAAGCTCTGCGATGCTCCTTCAGACTCCACCTGAACGTTCGTTAGAGGGATGATTGGATGATGAGCTGAGGTGGCATGGGTCGGGAAAGACAGGGATGGGTAGGGGAAGAGGCAGTTTTTTCAGTTTTTTCAGTTTTTTTTTTTTCTTTCTGTTTTTTTTTTTTTTTTTTTTTCTGTGTTTTTTCAGCTATTTCAGTTTTTGAAGCTCTACGATGCTCCTTCAGGCTCCACCTGAACGTTTGTTAGAGGGATGATTGGATGATGAGCTGAGGTGGGATGGGTCGGGAAAGACAGGCTGGGTTGGGGAAGAGGCATTGTTTTTCTTCTTCTGTGTTTTCTGTGTTTTTTCAGCTATTTCAGTTTTTGAAGCTCTACGATGCTCCTTCAGGCTCTACCTGAACGTTTGTTAGGGGGATGATTGGATGATGAGCTGAGGTGGGATGGTTCGGGAAAGACAGGCTGGGTTGGGGAAGAGGCATTGTTTTTCTTCTTCTGTGTTTTCTGTGTTTTTTCAGCTATTTCAGTTTTTGAAGCTCTACGATGCTCCTTCAGGCTCTACCTGAATGTTTGTTAGGGGGATGATTGGATGATGAGCTGAGGTGGGATGGGTCGGGAAAGACAGGCTGGGTTGGGGAAGAGGCATTGTTTTTCTTCTTCTGTGTTTTCTGTGTTTTTTCAGCTATTTCAGTTTTTGAAGCTCTACGATGCTCCTTCAGGCTCTACCTGAATGTTTGTTAGGGGGATGATTGGATGATGAGCTGAGGTGGGATGGTTCGGGAAAGACAGGCTGGGTTGGGGAAGAGGCATTGTTTTTCTTCTTCTGTGTTTTCTGTGTTTTTTCAGCTATTTCAGTTTTTGAAGCTCTACGATGCTCCTTCAGGCTCTACCTGAACGTTTGTTAGGGGGATGATTGGATGATGAGCTGAGGTGGGATGGTTCGGGAAAGACAGGCTGGGTTGGGGAAGAGGCATTGTTTTTCTTCTTCTGTGTTTTCTGTGTTTTTTCAGCTATTTCAGTTTTTGAAGCTCTACGATGCTCCTTCAGGCTCCACCTGAACGTTTGTTAGAGGGATGATTGGATGATGAGCTGTTGTGGCATGGGTCGGGGAAGACAGGGATGGGTTGAAGAAGAGGCATTTTTTCCATTTTTCCATTTTTTCGTTTTTTCATTTTGTTCGTTTTTTCATTTTGTTCGGCTTTTTCAGTTTTTGAAGATCCATTACCACCATCACCATCACCTCCACCATCACCAACTACATTACCACCACCACCAACAACAACAACACCACCAACTCCATAACTTACCAAGCATCATGATTGCCCAACATGATAGCTTTGGGCATCTTTACACACACCACTTGTTTCATCAACTCCATTACCACCACCACCAACAACTCCATGATCACCACCACCATTACCGCCACCACCAGCAACAGCACCAACTCCATAACTTACCAAGCATCATGATTGCCCAACACGATAGCCTTGGGCATCTTTACACACACCACTTGTTTCATCAACTCCATTACCACCATCAACAACAACACCTCCATTACCAACAACACCACCAACAACAATTCCACCACCAACAACAACAATTCCACCAACAACAACACAGCCACGACCAACACCACCACCACCACCAATAACAACACCAACTCCTTACCTTACCAAGCATCATGATTGCTCAACATGATTGCCTTGGGCATCTTCATACCCGCCAGTTGTTTCACCAAGGCCACCACCAGCACCAACTCCATTACCACCACCAACAACAACTCCATGATCACCACCACCATTACCACCAACAACAACACCAACTCCATAACTTACCAAGCATCATGATTGCCCAACATGATAGCCTTGGGCATTTTTACAGCCGCAAGTTTTTTCACCAACTCAACATCCTCCTCTCCGAAATCCCCCACCTGTTACATTCAAAAGTTGATACATTCAGAAGTGCAAGTTATGTAGCATTAAGTTGTTTAACATTGCATCGAGGGGGGGGGGGGGGGGGGGGGGGGAGGGGGGGGGAGGGGGGGGGGGGGGCAAGAAAAAAGCTGCCGTACCGCATCTTTGCTTTGGATAGAGCTTATCCTCAAACTATGTAAACAAATGTTTTGAGCCAAAAATAAAGTTGTACAAAAGTTAGAGGGGCCCAAAGTTTTTTTCACCCAAAGCGGCCAAAATCTTAACTTCGCAATAAATCACGTTTGAGCAACCTAACGCCTGCATTGCATTATGTTGTATTGAAATCCCCCACCTGTTACATTCAAAAGTTGATACTTTCAAAAGTGCAAATTACGTTGCAACACGTTGCTTTACATTGCATTACGTTGCATTGAAATCCCCCACCTGTTACATTCAAAAGTGCAAATTACGTTGCATCGAAATCCCCCACCTGTTACATTCAAAAGTGCAAATTACGTTGCATTGAAATCCCACACCTGTTACATTCAAAAGTGCAAATTACGTTGCATTGAAATCCCCCACCTGTTACATTCAAAAGTGCAAATTACGTTGCATTGAAATCCCCCACCTGTTACATTCAAAAAGCTTTTATCAATGGTTATTGACTGCACACAAACATAACAACCAAAATTTCAAAACTTAAATTGAAAGCCGCCACTTGTTACATTCAAAACTTAAATTGAAAGCCGCCACTTGTTACATTCAAAACTGAAATTGAAAGCCGCCACTTGTTACATTCCAAAATTAAAATTGAAAGCCGCCACTTGTTACATTCAAAACTGAAATTGAAAGCCGCCACTTGTTACTTTCAAAAATGTTTTAACTATGTTGATTGACGGCAAACAAACATAACAAACACAATTAAAAAAATTAATCGAAATAAATATATTAAATAAATTAATCGAAATACCCCATGCGTTACATTCAAATTATTTGATCAATGTTGATTGACTGCACACAAACATAAGAAACAAAAATTAGAAAATTAAATGGTGATGGTGATGGTGGTGGTGGTGGTGGTGAGATACTCACAAAGAGGGCCATGTCACCCCCCAGACAGTTCAGGGCCTCCTCACCTTCATGATCATCAATGCTTTGGATCCTGGGGTGTTGCCTTTGTGTGGTGTGTGGTATGTGGTGTGTGGTGTTTGGTGTGGTGTGTGGTGATGATGGTGGTGGTGGTGGTGGTGGTGGTGGTGGTGGTGGTGAGATACTCACAAAGAGGGCCATATCACCCCCCAGGCAGTCCAGGGCCTCCTCATCTACATGATCATCAATGCTGTGGATCCTGGGGTGTTGTCTTTGTGTGGTGTGTGGTGTGTGGTGTGGTGTGTGGTGATGGTGGTGGTGATGGTGGTGGTGATGGTGATGGTGATGGTGATGGTGATGGTGATGGTGATGGTGATGGTGTGTGGTGTGTGGTGTGGTGTGGATGATGTGTGGTGCGTGGTGTGTGGTGTGTGGTGTGTGGTGTGTGGTGTGTGGTGTGTGGAGTGTGGTGTGTGGTGTGTGGTGTGTGGTGTGTGGTGTGGTGTGGTGTGTGGTGATGGTGGTGGTGGTGGTGGTGGTGGTGGTGGTGGAGGTGAGATACTCACAAAGAGTGTCATGTCAGCCCCCAAGCAGTTGAGGGCCACCTCATCTTCAGCCCCCCACATGCCATGTATGTCTCCAATGATTGCCAGCCTGGCGCTCGGACCAGCTCCAGCTTGCGCCGCCATTTTGGTAAATCTGCAAACCCAGACGAAAGTCCATTATTATTCATTGAAGAAAACTAGTGTGTGTGGTGTGGTGTGGTGTGGTGTGGTGTGGTGTGGTGTGCGTTGTGGTGTGAGATGTGGTGTGGTGTGGTGTGATGTGTTGTGTTGTGTTGTGTTGTGTTGTGTTGTGTTGTGTTGTGGTACGGTGTGGTGTGGTGTGGTGTGCATTGTGGTGTGCGTTGTGTTGTGTTGTGTTGTGTTGTGTTGTGTTGTGTTGTGTCGTGTTGTGTTGTGTTGTGGTGTGGTGTGTTTTGTTGTGTTGTGTTGTGTTGTGTTGTGTTGTGTTGTGTTGTGTTTTGTTGTGTTGTGTTGTGTTGTGTTGTGGTGTGTTTTGTTGTGTTGTGTTGTGTTGTGTTGTGTTGTGTTGTGTTGTGTTGTGTTGTGGTGTGCGTTGTGGTGTGAGTTGTGGTGTGGTGTGATGTGTTGTGGTGTGGTGTGGTTTGGTTTGGTGTGGTGTGGTGTGGTGTGGTGTGGTGTGGTGTGGTGCGTTGTGGTGTGAGTTGTGGTGTGGTGTGATGTGTTGTGTGTGGTGTGTGTGTGTGTGTGGTGTGTGTGGTGTGGTGTGGTGTGGTGTGGTGTTGTGTTTGGTGTGGTGTGGTGTGCGTTGTGGTGTGAGTTGTGGTGTGGTGTGGTGTGGTGTGAATGTGTGTGTGTGTGTGTGTTGTGGTGTGGTGTGATGTGGTGTGTTGTGGTGTGGTGTGATGTGTTGTGTTGTGTTGTGTTGTGTTGTGTGTGTTGTGGTGTGGTGTGGTGTGGTGTAGTGTGGTGTGGTGAGGTGTGGTGTGCGTTGTGTTGTGTTGTGTTGTGTGTGTTGTGTGTGTTGTGTTGTGTTGTGTGTGTTGTGGTGTGAGTGTGTGGTGTGGTGTGGTGTGGTGTGTGTGTGTGTTGTGGTTGTGTTGTGTTGTTTGTGTTGTGTTGTGGTGTTGTGGTGTGTGTTGTGTTGTGTGTGTTGTGGTGTGATGTGGTGTGTTGTGGTGTTGTGTTGTGTGTGTTGTGTTGTTGTGTTGTGTTGTGTTGTGTTGTGTGTGTGTGTTGTGTGTTGTGTGTGTGGTGTGCGTTGTGTGTGTGAGTTGTTGTGGTGTGATGTGTTGTGTTGTGTTGTGTTGTGTTGTGTTTGTTGTGTGTGTTGTGTTGTGTATGTTGTTGTGTGTGTGTGGTGTGCGTTGTGGTGTGAGTTGTGTTGTGTGTGATGTTGTGTTGTGTTGTGTTGTGTTTGTGTTGTGTTGTGTTGTGTGTGTGTGGTGTGGTGTGTTGGTGTGCGTTGTGGTGTGAGTTGTGGTGTGTGTGTTGTGTGTTGTGTTGTGTTGTGTTGTGTGTGGTGTGTGTTGTGTTGTGTCGTGTTGTGTTGTGGTGTGTGTTGTGGTGTGCGTGTGTGGTGTGGTATTGTGTTGTGTGTGATGTGTTGTGTTGTGTGTGTTGTGTTGTGTTGTGTTGTGTGTGGTGTTGTGTTGTGTTGTGTGTGTGTGTTGTGTTGTGTGTGTGTTGTGTTGTGTTGTGTGTTGTGGTGTGGTGTGGTGTGTGTGTTGTGTGTGTGTGCGTTGTGGTGTGAGTGTGTGTTGTGTTGTGTGTGTGTGTGTTGTGTTGTGTGTGGTGTGTGTGTGTTTGTGTGTGTGTTGTGTTGTGGTGTGTTGTGGTGTGTGTTGTGTTGTGTGTGTGTTTGTGTTTGGTGTGTGTTGTGTTGTGTTGTGTTGTGTGGTGTTGTGGTGGTGTTGTTGTGTGTTGTGGTGTGGTGTTGTGTTGTGTGGTGTGGTGTTGTGTTGTGGTGTGGTGTGTGTGTGTGGTGTTGTGGTGTGTTGTGTGTGTTGTGTTGGTTGTGTTGTATTGTGTTGTGTGTGTTGTGTGTTGTGTTGTGTTGTGTTGTGTGTGTGTTGTGTTGTGTTGTGTTGTGTGTGTGTTGTGTGTGTGTGTGTGTTGTGTTGTGTGGTGTGAGTGTGTGTTGTGTTTGTGTGTGATGTGTTGTGTTGTTGTTTGTGTTGTGTGTGTGTTGTGGTGTTGTTATGTTGTGTTGTGTTGTGTTGTGTGTTGTGTTGTGTTGTGTGTTGTGTTGTGGTGTGTTGTGTGTGTTGTGGTGTGTGTTGTGTGTGTGTGTTGTGTGTGTTGTGTTGTGTGTGTGTTGGTGTGTTGTGTTGTGGTGTTGTTGTGTGTGTTGTGTGTGGGTGTGAGTTGTGGTGTGGTGTGATGTTTGTGTTGTGTTGTGTGTGTGTTGTGTTGTGTTGTGTTGTGTTTGTGTTGTGTTGTGGTGTGTGTGTGTGCGTTGTGGTGTGGTTGTGGTTGTGGTTGTGGTGTGTTGTGTTGTGTTGTGTTGTGTTGTGTTGTGTTGTGTGTGTTGTGTGTGTGTGTGTGTGCTGTTGTGGTGTGCGTTGTTGTGGTGAGTTGTGTTGTGTGTGTTGTGTTGGTTTGTCGTGTTGTGTTGTGGTGTTGTTTGTGTTGTGTTGGTTTGTCGTGTTGTGTTGTGTTGTGTTGTGTTGTGTGTGGTGTGGTTGTTGTGTGTGTGTGTTGTGTTGTGTGTGTGTGTTGTGGTGTTGTGTTGTGTGTGTTGTGTGTGGTGTGGTGTTGTGTGCGTTGTGATGTGTGTGTTGTGTTGTGTTGTGTGTTGTGTGTTTGTTGTGTGTGTTGTGTTGTGGTGTTGTGTTGTGTTGTGGTGTGTTTGTGTTGTGTGTGTGTGTGTGGTGTTGTTGTGTTGTGGTGTGGAGTTGTGTTGTGTGTGTTGTGTTGTGTTGTGTGTGTGTGTGTTGTGTGGTTGTGTTGTGTTGTGTTGTGGTTGTGTTGTGTGTGTTGTGTGTGTGTTGTGTTGTGTTTGTGTGTGTTTGTGTTGGTGTGTGGTGTGTGTGTGGTTGTGTTGTGTTGTGTTGGTGTTGGTGGTTGTGTTGTGTGTTGTGGTTGTGTGTTGTGGTGTTGTGTTGTGTGTGTGTTGTGTTGTGTTGTGTTTGTGCGTTGTGGTGTGAGCGTTGTGGTGTGGTGTGATGTGATGTGTGTGTGTTTGTGTTGTTGTTGTGTTGTGTGTGTTGTGGTTGGTGTGGTGTGTGTGTGGTTGTGGTGTGCGGTGCGGTGTGTGCGTGTGTTGTGTTGTGGTGTGGTGTGGTGTGGTGTGTGTGTGTTGTGTGTGGTGTGCGTTGTGGTGTGCGTTGTGGGTGTGCGTTGTGGTGTGAGTTGTGTGTGTGATTGTGGTGTGGTGTGATGTGTGTGTTGTGTTGTGTTGTGTTGTGTTTGTGGGTGTGTGTGGTGTGGTGTGTGGTGTTGTGGTGTGTTGTGGTGGTGTGTGTGGGTGTGTTGTGTTGTGTGTAGTGTTGTGTGTGTGTGTGTGTGTGTGTGGTGTGTGTGGTGTGTGTGTGTGGTGTGGTGTGCGTTGTGGTGTGATGTGGTGTGGTGTGTGTGTGATTGTTGTGGTGTTGTGGTGTGGTGTGGTGTGGTGTGTTGGGTGTGGTGTGGTGGTGTGTGTGTTGTGGTGTGCGTTGTGGTGTGAGTTGTGGTGTGGTGTGATTTGATGTGTTGTGTTGTGTTGTGCTGTGTTGTGTTGTGTTGTGGTGTGTGTGTGTGTTGTGTTGTGTGTGGTGCGTTGTGTTGTGTTGTGGTGTGTGTGGTGTGGTGTGGTGTGGTGTGGTGTGGTGTGGTGTAGTGTGGTGTGGTGTGGTGTGGTGTGCGTTGTGGTGTGAGTTGTGTTGTGTTGTGTTGAGTTGTTTGTGTGGTGTGGTGGTGTGGTGTGTTGTGTTGTGTGTGGTGTGGTGTGGTGTGGTGTGGTGTGGTGTGGTGTGTGTGTTGTGGTTGTGTTGTGTTGTGTGTTGTGTTGTGTTGTGTTGTGTGTGTGTGTATTGTGTTGTGTTGTGTTGTGTTGTATGTTGTGCGTTGTGGTGGTGGTGTATGTGGGTGTATTGTGTTGTGTTGTGTTGTGTTGTGTTGTGTTGTGTTGTGTTGTGTTGTGCGTTGTGGTGTGGTGTATTGTGTTGTGTTGTGTTGTGTTGTGTTGTGTTGTGTTGTGTTGTGTTGCGTTGTGGTGTGGTGTGGTGGTGTGTGGTGTGGTGTGGTGTGGTGTGCGTTGTGGTGTGGAGTGAGTTGTGTTGTGTTGTGTTGTGGTGTGTTGTGGTGTGTTGTGGTGTGTGTGTGGTGTGTTGTGTGTGTTGTGTGTTGTGTGTGTGGTGTGTTGTGGTGTGCGTTGTGGTGTGAGTTGTGGTGTGGTGTGGTGTGATGTGTTGTGTTGTGTTTTGTTGTGTTGTGTTGTGTTGTGTTGTGTTGTGTTGTGGTGTGCGTTGTGGTGTGGAGTGAGTTGTGTTGTGTTGTGATGTGTTGTGTTGTGTTGTGTTGTGTTGGTTGGTGTTGTGTTGGGTTGTGTTGTGTGTGTTGTGTTTGTGTTGTGTTTTGTTGTGTTGTGTTGTGTTGTGTTGTGTTGTGCGTTGTGGTGTATTGTGTTGTGTTGTGTTGTGTTGTGTTGTGTTGTGTTGTGTTGTGTTGTGTTGTGGTGTGATGTGTTGTGTTGTGGTGTGGTGTGGTGTGTTGTGGTGTGGTGTGGTGTTGGTGTGGTGTGGTGTGGTGTGGTGGTGTGCGTTGTGGTGTGGTGTGGTGTGGTGTGGTGTGGTGTGCGTTTTGGTGTGGTGTGGTATGTGTGTGGTGTGGTGTGGTGTGCGTGTGGTGTGTGGTGTGTTTGTGGTGTGTGTGGTGTGGTGTTTGTGTGTTGGTGTGGTGTGGGTGTGTGTGTGTCTGTGGGTGTTGTGTGGTGTG
This sequence comes from Microglena sp. YARC, assembly GCA_022414725.1. Classification (NCBI taxonomy): domain Eukaryota; kingdom Viridiplantae; phylum Chlorophyta; class Chlorophyceae; order Chlamydomonadales; family Chlamydomonadaceae; genus Microglena; species Microglena sp. YARC. The sequence continues at coordinate 83,478,282 of CM039463.1, read as the reverse complement.
TTTGTGTGTGTCTGCGTTTGTGGTGTGCGTGTGGTGTGGTGTGATGTGTTGTGGTGTGGTGTGATGTGGTGTGTTGTGGTGTGGTGTGCGTTGTGGTGTGAGTTGTGTTGT
>CM039463.1:83433171-83473171 GCA_022414725.1 Microglena sp. YARC | reverse complement strand
TTTTCTTTGAGTTTTTGAGTACCCCCTTTCCGATGCGATTTGGCCAGTCTCCACTTATAGCTATTTTTATACAGGCTTCTTTCAGCATCCTTACAATTCAAATTGAAGTTCACATACAGATGACTCCAGGCCTGCTGGGCTGGCCAGATCTATGCCAATCTCAAAATCGATGGGTTTTATTGCTGTTAGCGATACTTAGCTACAAAGAGGAACCCTAGATCAAGCTCTTTCATAGTGTTTTTTCCAGCTACGCACAGCATCTTCAAGGCAGCTCAGTGTTCCTCTTTTCAGCTGAAAGCAGCAGCTTCTAGACAGCTCGCCTGACTGGCTGTTCAGCCAAAACTGAGGCAACCTAGTGTGTCTGGAAGCGGACAGAATCCCACTGGATGAGAGGGGCTTAATAAAAGAGCAATGAAACAACTATTTGTACTCAGACCCCCTCCCCCCCCCGCCCCCCCCCCAGCCAGCCAGCCAGCCACCCCTCCCCTCCCCTCCCAGTACTTATTGCGATCAATAATCAACAATCAAGAATCACCCACCCATCCCTACAATCAACAATAAACAATCAGCAATAAACAACCACCCACCCACCCCTACAATGGACAATAAGCAATCAGCAATAAACAACCACCCACCCACCCCTAAAATCAACAATCAACAAACAGCAATACGCAATAAACCCACCACCCACCCACCCCTAAAATCAACAATCAATAATAAGCAATAAAACATTACCCACCCGCCCGTGCAATAAACAATCAGCAATAACCCACCAGTAGTCCAGTACCCAAAACAAGGACAATGCACTACCGACACCCACCAAGCGTCCCCTGACATCCCCCCACCATCCCCCCACCCCACCCACCCACCCACCCATACACATACACACACATACCCCCCCACCCAACCCAACACACACACACAGACACACACATGCACACACACACACAAACACAGACACTGTCACACACACCACCAGGCGCCCTGACGATGAGTAGAAGAAAGATTGTCCTGTCACTGGATGAGAGCAAGGAAAGTCATGCAGCCATCGGCTGGATCATGCGAAATGTGTACAAGGAGCATTCAGATGAACTACACCTGCTGCATGTGCTGCCTGATACACCTGCTGTGATTCCAGGTGATCCTTGATATGATTATTATGGTCATTGTTAGTCTGAGAATCATTATTATTATTATTATTATTATTATTATTATTATTATTATTATTATTATTATTATTATTACTGTTATTATTTATTATTATTATTATTATTATTATTATTATTATCATTATTATTATTATCATATTATTATTATTATCCCCCCCACCCCCCCACCCCCCACCTCCACCCACCTCCCCACACCCACACCCACACCCACACCACACACACCACATACACCCCCCCACCACACACACACACACCATAACCACCACCACTACCCCCACACCCGCATCTAAACTGCAGCCACCATGATTCCCGCAGCCATACCAGTGCCCACTGCTTCCTCTGCAGTGAAACATATAAACAGATCATACAATGACACCACATGCCATACACAAAACACACACGCACACACACCACATGCCACAATCACACACACACCACATACCACACACACACACACCACATGCCCCCCCCCCCCCCCCCCCCCCCCCCCCCCCCCCCCCCCCCCCCACACACACACACCTCATGCCACACACGCACACACACACACCACATGCCACACATAGACACATAGACACACACACCACATGCCATATCCCCATCCAAACTGCAGCCACCATGATGCCCCCCACCCCCACCCACCCACACCGACCACCCACCCACCCACACCACACACACCACCCACACCACATGTCGCATCCCCAACCAAACTGCAGCCACCATGATGCCGCAGCCATGCCAGTGCTCTCGGGTTCTTCTGTAGTCAGCAGGCAGTGGGAGGAGGACAAGCGGTATACAGAGCAGGCTGCGCTGCAAACACTGAGCTCACTGGTTCACACAATTAATGATGAGTACAAGGTGGGCACTAAACGCATGGAAAACGATACAGATTGTGGTGGTGGTGATGATGGCGGGGGTGTTGATGGTGGTGTGTGTGGGGGTGGGTGGGTGGGGTGTGGGGGGTGATGGTGGGGGTGGTAGAGGGTGATGCCGGTGGTGGTGAGGATGATGAGGATGAGGATGAGGATGATGGAGATGATGGTGAGGAGGAGGAGGAGAGAGGAGGAGGAGGATTATGAGGTGGAGGAGGATGAGGATACGGATGAAGGGGATGATGGTGAGGAGGATGAGGACGGTGATGATAATGATGATGAGGATGATGAGGATGATGAGGATGAGGATGAGGATACGTTCGAGAGACTGGGTCTTAAGCAAGTTCATCATTCCAAGCATAATGAAGCAGCCATCTTGCCAGCAAGACACCTTGTGCATCCTTTTTGTCTCAACAACCCAAATACGTGTTTGTACAAGTTCATCATTCCTACAAAGCATGATAAAGCAGCCATCTGGCCAGCAAGACACCTTGTGCATCTTTTTTGTCTCAACAACCCAAATACGTGTTTGCACAAGTTCATCATTCCAAGCAAGCAGAATAAAGCAGCCATCTTGCCAGCAAGACACCAAGGCTTGTGCATCGTTTTTGGCAGAGCCCCCTCTTCAAGGGGGCGGTAGCCCCCATGTTTACCCATTTATCTGTCCGACCAAAAAATTGAAGCCAGACACATAAGCCAACGGTCGCGTAACTTACTCGCTTCGGTCAGTTCCATCGTTGCCAACTTTCGTTCCGTTGCAAACACACCCCGCCAATTTTCCACGTCGCTTGCAATGCTGCATATGACTTGTTCTATCAACAACCCAAATACGTGTTTTTACAGTCTAGCCGGTTAAGGTAGAGCCAAATAGACTAAATTGACTTTCACAACCTCGATACTGGGAAGGGCTGTATACAAAACAAGCACTGGTGAACTGAACCCGAATAAATCTAGCCAACCGAAACAAATCAATCCATCTGCAGCCACTGCATCAACTGCACCAAGTGCATCAACTGAATCGACTGAATCAAACCATCCCACTGATCAATCAAATCTGTTTAACAGGTTCCAAAGGAGGGAGTACACACACACCTGGTGCCAGCTATTGGCGGCGCTTCAGGTGAGGTTCCTAGGGATAGTATGTATGTATTTTTAATAATGTTATGTCATTTAATGTAATGTAATGGAATGCAATGTAATGTAATGTAATGTAATGTAATGTAATGTAATGGGATGGGATGGGATGGGATGGGATGGGGTGGGATGGGATGGGTGGGTGGGATGGGATGGGTGGGGTGGGTGGGATGTGGATGGGATGGGATGGGTGGGGTGGGGTAGGATGCGATGGATGGGATGGGATGGGATGGGCTGTGATGTGATGTGATGTGATGTGATGCAATGCAATGCAATGTAATGTTATGTAATGTTATGTAATGCAATGTGATGTGATGTGATGTAATGTAATGCGATGCAACGTAATGTGTAATAATAATAATAATAGTGGTAATAATATTAGTATCCATTGGCGACGTTTCAGATGAGGTTCCGAGGTTTAGTGTAACAGTGAAAACATGCAAATATAATTATAAACGTAATCATAATAATCATCATAATAATCAACATCATCATAATCATAATCATACTGATTTTTATTATTAATTAAAACGTTATCAAAACAATAAAAAAACAAAAATGTAATCCTGCCCCCTGTGTTTCTAATCCTGCCCCCTCGCACTCTTTCCACGTTGCTCAGGTGTAGCCGAATCAATCACAGAGACACAGAGTTCGTAAAGAAGACTGAGACAGACTTGCTTATCCTGTCAAGCAGTCCGGCCCCCTATATATCTAATCATGCCCCCTCACACTCTTACCACGTGGCTCAGGTGTAGCCGAATCGATCACAGACACAGTTCGTAAAGAAGACTGAGGCAGACTTGCTCATCCTGTCAAGCAGTCCTGCCCCCTATATATCTGATCATGCCCCCTCATCTAGTCCTGGCCCCTAAATATCTAATCATGCCCCCTAAATCATCTAATCACACTCTTACCACGTCGCTCAGGTGTGGCCGAGTCGATCACAGAGTTTGTGAAGAAGAATGAGACCGACTTGCTCATCCTGGCCAGCAGGGGCATGGGGGCGTTCAGACGGTAAGTGGTTATTAGAGCCGCAACACCATGGACGCGGAGAGACGAACCTGTACATTTGAATTTTGCGACATGGTGGAGCCCAGGGTACTTCCATTGACCAAATTGGCCAGCGCTTTAGCGCACTTGAAAAACAAAAAACTGCGCTTAGTAGTAAAAAAAACGCAAAAATTGCTTGCTGCGCCCACAGGGCGTTGCAAAAAACTGTGCGAAACGCGCAGCGTGGCTAAAAAAGGCAGCGTGCGCTTACAAGTACCCTGGTGGCGCCATGCCGGGGTAGCGCCACCATGTCGTCTGCAGCGTGAGCTAGGACAATATGGGCCCGCAGACAAGTAGAGAGTGTTTGGTGTTTAGAGACTATAATGTTCGCAACAAAATTAATAGTTATAACATTTCAATTTTTTATTATGGGAATTAATTTTCTTATAAAGGTCTTATCAACGGGAGCACTCCAGGATTCACTCGTTTTTGTTAGGCTCGCATTTCACTGCTCACCGTGTATTGCTCTGCCGATTCAAATGTATTGATGTCACAGTGCAGGGGTAAAGGGACTTGCCCAATGGCAATATGATATCATATGATTCCTATGGTTCTGCCTATTCAAGGGTCTTTATGTTGCAGTCCAGGGGCATCCAAATAGGCTTAAGGGACTTGCCCAACCTCAATATCAGGAGGGGCTAAAACGGAAACTAGCACTGATGAACTGGGTCCCAACAAAATGCATTCATGTTGCAGTCCTGGGGCATCCAAATAGGCTTAAGGGACTTGCCCAACCTCAATATCAGGAGGGGCTAAAACGGAAACTAGCACTGATTAACTGGGTCCCAACAAAATGCATTCATGTTGCAGTCCTGGGGCATCCAAATAGGCTTAAGGGACTTGCCCAACCTCAATATCAGGAGGGGCAAAAACGGAAACATGCACAGGTGAACTGAACCTCGAAAATCGTTTTACCGACCTGCTTGTTAAAGCTCTGACGTCTCTTCATTTTTTTAGTGTTGGATACGGTGGTTGATGGTAAAAAAAGGAGGAGCTAAAAGGACGAAATTGTGAACTGAACCCCAAACATTCGTTTTACCGACCGTTTTACCGACCTGCTTGTTGAAGCGCTGACATTTGTCTTCATCGTCAAAGCGTTGGATTACTCGATACTTTGATCCATTGATTGATGGTTGAAAAAAGGAGCTAAAAGGGGGAAATTATGAACTGAACCCCGAACATTCATTATACCGGCCGTTTTACTGACCTGCTTGTTGAAGCTCTGACTTTAGCTTCCCCTTCTTAGTCTTGGATAATGTGGTGCTTTGTTACGGTGGTTGATGGTAAACACAAGGGAGGTGCTAAAAAGGGGGGAATTATGAACTGAACCCCAAAACATTCGTTTTACCGGCCGTTTTACCGACCTGCTTGTGGAAGCTCTGATTTCTCTTCATTTTTTTAGTGTTGGATAACTTAATTCTTTGATAAGTTGGTTGATGGTAAAAAAAGGAGGAGGTATAAGGGGTAAATTATGAACTGAACCCCAAACATTCCTTTTACCGAACTGCTTGTTGAAGCTCTGACTTAGGCTTCCCCTTCTTGGTGTCGAAGAACTTGGTGCTTTGATACGTTGGTTGATGGTTAAAAAAAAGGGAGTAGCTAAAAGGGGGGAATTATAAACTGAGCCCCAAACATATTCTTTACCGACCGTTTTACTGACCTGCTTGATGAAGCTCTGACTTTGGCTTCCCCTTCTTAGCATTGGATAACTTAGTGTTTTGAAACGTTGGTTGATGGTAGAAAAAGGGAGGAGCTAAAAGGAAAACATTATGAACTGAACCCCAAACATTCGTTTTACCGACCGTTTTATCGACCTGCTTGTTGAAGCGCTGACTTCGTCTTCATCGTCTTAGCGTTGGATTACTTGATACTTTGATGCATTGATTGATGGTTGAAAAAAGGAGCTAAAAGGGGGAAATCATGAACTGAACCCCAAACGTTCATTTTACCGGCCGTTTTACTGACCTGCTTGTTGAAGCTCTGACTTCGACTTCCCCTTCTTAGCATTGGATAACATGGTGCTTTGCTACGGTGGTTGATGGCAGAAAAACAAGGGAGGTGCTAAAAGGGGGGGAATTATGAACTGAGCCCCAAACATTCGTTTTACCGGCCGTTTTACCGACCTGCTTGTTGAAACTCTGACTTTGTCTTCATCGTCTTGGCGTTGGATTACTTGATACGGTGGTTGGTGGTAAAAAAAAGGGAAGGGATACAAAGGAGAAGGCTGTCTACACCCAAGCTTTCAATCCCCACCCCATCCCATAAAAAAATCCAAACCAACCCATCTAAACCCTAAGTCCTCAGCCCCAACCCAACATATCATACCCCAATCTACGTCCTCAGCCCCAGCTCAACATATAATACCCCAAGCCAAGCCGAACCAAACCAGACCAAGCCAAACCAAACCAAACCAAATCAAACCAAATCAAACCAAACCAAACCAAACCAAACCAAACCAAACCAAACCGAACCAAACAAAACAAAATCAGACCAGACCAGACCAGACCAGACCAGACTAGACCAAACAAAACAAAACAAAACAAAACAAAACAAAACCAGACCAGACCAGACCAAACCAGACCTATCCAAACCAAACCAAACTAAACCAAACCTATCCAAACCAAACCAAACCTATCCAAACCAAACCAGACCAGACCTATCCAAACCAAACCAAACCAAACCAAACTAAACTAAACCAAACCAAACCAAACCAAACCAAACCAAACTAAACCAAACCAAACCAAACTAAAACCAGACCAGACCAAACCAAACCAAACCTATCCAAACCAAACCAAACTAAACCAAACCAAACCAAACAAAACCAGACCAGACCAGACCAAACCAAACCAAACCAAACCAAACCAAACACCCCTCCCCTGCTTCTAGAGCCTGCATGTCGTTCATTGGCCTGGGATCTGTATCCGACTACTGCCTACACAACTGCCCAGTCCCCACACTTGTGGTCAAGTTCCCTAATGGAGTGCTGCCGTCAGATGCTCCACTCCCTGACACCCCTGTAAGTGTAACAGCCTTCTGATACAAATGCTTTGCCTTTCCTTGCCATAGTGCGCATAGACGGGAGTTCAGCTGAAGGGTCTAAACCTAAAACCCTGAACCCTAAACCCTGAACCCCACTTGCATGCCCCTGCACAAGACCAAGCGCTTTGTTGTGAGCATAGACGGGAGTTCAGCTGAAGGGTCATATGATTTACAAACCCTAGACCTTCAACCCTAAATCCTAAATCCTAAACCCCACTTGCATGCTCCTGCACAAGACCAAGTGCACTGTTGTGAGCATAGACGGGAGTTCAGCTGAAGGGTCATATGATTTACAAACCCTAAACCCTAAATCCTAAATCCTAAACCCCACTTGCATGCCCCTGCAGGGGCCCATTGCTGAGAGTGCCTTGTTGTGAGCACAGACCGGAGTTCAGCTTAGGGGGTCATACGATTTACAACCCCTAAACCCTAAGCCCTAAACCCCATGTGCATGCCCCTGCAGGAGCCCAAGCGCATTGTAGTGAGCACAGACGGGAGTTCAGCTAGCAAGAATGCCTTGGCATGGGCGGTGTCCCATCTGGTTCAACCACAAGACACTCTGCACATCATTTCCATTGCATGCCCAGCTGTGTACCCAGTGAGTCGTAGGCTTTTATTTATTTATGTATTTAAATTATTTATTGGTTTTATTCATTTTACATCATCTCCATTGCATGCCCAGCTGTGTTCACAGTGAGTCGTAGGCTTTTGTTTATTTGTTTTATTATGTATTTATTTATGTTTATTATTTGGTATGTATATTAATTTTGCATCAACCCTATTACATGCCCAGCTGCGTTATCGGCGAGTTGATTAATGTAAAGATCCGAGTTTGAAAAACAAATGTCCATAATGAATTAATGGATATATGAATATATGAATAACGTTATATAAATGAATTAATTTGTACATGAATTTGTGAATATAAAGAAATCAATGAATACGAATCAATTAATATATTGATTCATTTATATATCAAGTAATTTATATACGGAAGTGCCCATGCCGGTTTTATGGATTAATTATAACATTAATTTATTTATTTATTTATGTATGTATGCATGTAATACGTCCCAGCAGGTGGACGTGTCCATGTCGGTAGGATGAATTAATTACAATATCAATTAATTAATTAATTAATTAATGCATATACTGCGTCCCAACAGGTGATGGACTTGCCCATGTCGTTTGAATTAATTCATTATTAGGTGTATCAATTAGTTAATTCATTCATTAGTTAATTAAATAATTCCAATATAAATTAGTTATTCAATATATGTATATACCATGTACCAACAGGTGATGGACTTGCCCATGTCGGTTGAATAGATTAATTATAAATATTAATTAATGAATTGATTGATTTATTAATTAATTAATTATAATATAAATTAATAAATTATGATTTAAATTTAATTATTATTAGTTACATATACTACGTCCCAACAGGTGATGGACTTGCCCATGTCGGTTGGCGTGCTACAGGCGCAAGCTGAAAGAGAAAGAGAATCGATGAATTAAATATTATATGCATATTCTACATCCCGGCAGGTGATGGACTTGCCCATGACGAACGAATGAATTAATTGTAATATAAATGAATGCAGTATTTCATTAATTCTAATACACATCAATTAATTTATGAACAAATGAATTGTGTGCATACAATACGTCCCAACAGGTGATGGACTTGCCCATGTCGGGCAAATTAATTAATTGTGTTTTGAATGAATTGAGTAATTAATTTATTATAATACAAATGAATAACTTAATTACTTAATTATTCATTTATATTCCACGTCCCAACAGGTGGTGGACTTGCCCATGTCGGACGAATGAATTAATTATAATATGAATGAATGAAGTCATTAATTGATGAATTAATTGATGAATTAATTATAACATAAATTAATTACTTAATAACTATTATACTCATATACTACGTCCCAACAGGTTATGGACTTGCCCATGTCGGTCGAATTAATTAATTAATTGATTAATTAAAATATTAATTGATTCATTTCTATGTGAATGAATGAATTAATTATAACCTAAATAAATTATGTAATATATTTATATGCCATGTCCCAAGAGGTGATGGACTTGCCCATGTCGGTTGAATTAATTAATGAATCAATTATAATATTAATTAATTGATGAATTAATTATAATATAAATACATTATTTAAAACATGTAATTGCCATGTCCCAACAGGTGATGGACTTGCCCATGTCGGTTGGCGTGCTACAGGCGCAAGCGGAAAGAGCAAGCAGCAGGATGCACACTCAGGTTATCCTCGACGAGGGTATGGCACTAGCGGTGAAGCAGGGCGTGCAGGCTGCTCAGATCATAACAAAAGTAATGGAGCCAGACACTAATGGTGAGTAGTGGGGTCGATTCCTAGGAGGAAGCAGAATGAAAGGCGGGGCAGTAATTGTCAGTTGTGGGGTGCCGACCCACAAGCAATCACACTAGGCACTGGCGGTTAAGCAGGGCGTGCAGGCTAGCAAGATCATAGCGAAAGTAATGGAGCCAGACACTAATGGTGAGTAGTGGGGTGCCGAGCCAGGACCAATCACACTAGACTGACTGAAAGAGAGAACAGGTGGGATCACAATAGCTTAGCTTTTCTTTTCGGCTACGAGCAGCCACCCACCCAACCAACTTTCCGCCCTTTCTTCTTCTCCCTCCCTACCACATCCCATAAAAATTTCTTCACGCACACTCCGTCCCGACCCTCCTCCTTACACCCACCCTGCAACCTACATACCACACCCACCCTACCAACTACCTACTACACCCACCCTACCAACTACCTAACACCTACCTAACACACCCAATCTACCACACCCAAACTACCACCTACATACCACACCCAAACTACCACCCTACCTACCAACTACCTACTCCACCCACCCTACCACCTACCTACCACCTACCTACCACACCCAAACTACCACCCTACCAACTACCTACCAACTACCTACTACACCCACCCTACAACCTACCTACCACACCCAACCTACATACCACCTACCTACCACACCCAACCTACCACCCACCTACCTACCACACCTACCTACCACGTACCTACCACACCCAACCAACCACACCCAACCTACCACCTACCTACCAAACCTACCTACCACCTACCTACCACACCCAACCAACCACACCCAACCTACCACCTACCTACCACACAGGCGCTGCTGAAGTTGGTGAGTGCATCTGCACTTATGCCAAAGACCAGGGTTCCCAGTTGATTGTCTCTGGTTGCAGAGGTCTTGGAGCTATGTCACGCAGCATGATGGGCATCGTGGGGCTTGGCTCAGTCAGGTAGGTGGCTTGGCTTGGCTTGCCTCGGCCCAGTTAGGTAGGTGGCTTGGCTTGGCTCGGCTCAGTCAGGTAGGTGGCTTGGTTTGGCTCAGTCAGGTAGGTTGCTTGGCTTGGCTTGGCTTGGCTTAGTCAGGTAGGTGGCTTGGCTTGGCTTGGCTAAGTCAGGTAGGTGGAGATAATAGGGGCACTGTTTCTTTCTTCCGTGATGCTCATAATCCCCCCTTGACTCCGTCAAGCTGTAGGCACATTTGGATTCCAGAAGGGCACCAGGAAAAATGTAATCATCATCACCATCATCATCATCATCATCATCATCATCATCATCATCACCACCACGACCACCACCACCACCACCACCATTATTACCACCACCACCACCATCACCACCATCATCGCCATCACCATCACCATCACCACCATCACCATCATCACTATCACCATCACCATCACTATCACCACCAACACCACCACCATCATCATCATCATCATCATCATCATCATCATCATCATCACCATCATCATCATCATCATCATCATCATCATCATCATCATCATCACCATCACCATCACCATCACCATCACCACCATCACCATCATCACTATCACCATCACCATCACACACCAACACACCAACACCACCACCATCATCATCATCATCATCATCATCATCATCATCATCATCATCATCACCATCACCATCACCATCACCATTCATCACTATCACCATCACCATCACCATCATCACTATCACATCACCATACCATCACCATCACCATCATCAACCATCACCATCACCATCACATCACCATCACCATCACCATCATCACTATCACCATCACCACCTCACCATCACCACCATCACATCATCACATCACATCACATACACCAACACCAAACACCACCACCATCATCATCATCATCATCATCATCATCATCATCATTCATCATCATCATCATCATCAGAGAGTGCCAGGAGGGCTTGAAACGGAAGGGGCACTGTTTATTTTGGGGCTACGCATAGCAGCTTCCAGCCAGCTCCATCAGCCAGCCACTGGGTCGAGCCCACAATTGTCAGCTGCATTTAAATGCCTGTCATGTCAGTTTCAGACGCACTAGCTAGCTTCAGGTTTGGCCCAAGGTTGGGTGAAAGGAGCTGCCTAGAAGGTGCTACTCGTAGCCCAAATTATGAACAGTGCATAGATGAGGCACTCTTAAGGGTTTAGGGCTACACCTAATGCCAAAGGCCCTATGAATTTAGCCAGTTCAAGCGGCCTACGTTATACATAAGATCTTTTTAGACAAAGACAAAGACAAAGCAATCCCCGTAGGGGGGGGGGGGGGGGGGGGGGGGGGGGGGGGGGGGGGGGATAGCCTATGGCGGTCTTTGGTTGACAACCTACTGCATTTTGGAAAAGCTTAACACCCTAGAAACCCTAAGCTGCCCCAAAATCGGAAAATAAACAATTACATCAGAAACAGTAACAGTAACATAAGCGAGTCTTCAGTGCTACGAGCACCCACCAGACTGTAAAGAAAGATGGGTACATGACTGACCTGGTAACGTATTCCCACCATTGCTGCATCACAGACCTGGTACCGTATTCCCACCATTGCTGCATGACTGACCTAGTACCGTATTTCCACCATTGCTGCATCACTGACCTGGCACCGTATTCCCACCATTGCTGCATCACTGACCTGGTACCGTATTCCCACCATTGCTGCATCACTGACCTGGTACCGTAGTCCCACCATTACTGCATAACTGACCTGGTACCGTATTCCCACCATAACTGCATGACTGACCTGGTACCGTGTTTCCACCATTACTGCAGTGACTGACCTGGTACCGTATTAACACCATTGCTGCAGTGATTACTTGGTGCACAATGGGCCATGCGCAATGCTGGTGGTCAAGAATCGCATAGAGCCACCCTCAAGGTATGATGGTGGTGGTGGTGGTGTGGCGATGGTGGTGGTGTGGTGCGATGGTGGTGGTGGTGGTCAAGAATCGCATAGAGCCACCCTCAAGTATGATGGTGATGGTGGTGGTGTGGTGTGACGTGGTGATAGTGATAGTGGTGGTGGTGGTGATGGTGGTGGTGGTCAAGATTTGCATAGAGCCACCATCAAGGTATGATGGTAATGATGGTGGTGGTGATGGTGGTGACGGTGGTGATAGTGGTGGTGGTGTTGATGGTGGTGGTGGTCAAGACTCGCATAGAGCCTCCCTCAAGGTATGATGGTTATGATGATGGTGGTGGTGGTCAAGACTTGCATAGATCCACCCTCAAGGTATGATGGTGATGATGGTGGTAATGGTTTAGGTGGTGGTGGTGATGATGGTGTTGGTGGTCTATACTTGCAAAGAGCCACCCTCAAGGTATGATGATGGTGATAATGGTGGTGGTGATGGTGGTGGTGGTGGTGATGATGGTGTTGTGGTCTATACTTGCAAAAGAGCCACCCTCAAGTATGATGATGGTGATAATGTGTGTGTGGTGGTGGTGGTGTGGTGTGATGGTGGTGATGGTGGTGATGATGGTGGATGATGTGGTGGTGGTGGTGGTGTGTGTGATGTGTGGTGGTGATGATGGTGGTGGTGGTGGCGGTGGTGGTGGTGGTGGTGTGGTGGTGGTGGTGGTGATGGTGGTGGTGGTGGTGGTGATGATGTGGTGGTGATGGTGTGGTCATGGTGGTGTGGTGGTGATGATGGTGGTGGTTGATGATGGTGGTGGTGGTGGTGTGGTGGTGGTGGTGGTGGTGATGGTGGTGGTTGGTGTGGTGGTGATGGTGGTGGTGGTGGTGATAATGATGGTGGTGGTGGTCGTGATGATGGTGGTGGTGGTGTTGATGGTGGTGGTGTGGTGGTGATGATGGTGGTGGTGTGGTGGTGATGGTGGTGGTGGTGATGGTGGTGGTGTGGTGGTGTGATGGTGGTGGTACCCCGGACATTAAGGTACATCACTTGCCACTTGTGCTACAAGTGGCCCCCGTCCCCATCGGTAAAACGATTGTTTCGGGTTCAGTTCATCAATGCTTCTTCTTTTTAGCCCTTCCTGTCACAGTTGGGCAAAGCCCTTCAGCCTATCTGGCCACCCCTGGACTGCAACATACACACATAAACACCATACCATGCCATTCCATACTGCAACATTGATACCATACACGCCAGACCCTAACCTACCATACCCCACCCTAGCCTCACCACACCATACGCACCATATCCTACTCCACCCTACCCTACCCTCACCACCACATACCCTACCCCACCCACCCTACCCTCACACCACATACCCTACCCTACCCTACCCCACCCTACACTCACCATACCATGCAAACATACATACTCACCAACCCCACATCCCTACTTACCCCAACCCACACACACACACGTTTTGAGCGATCGACACGAAGCGCACCTTGAGCTTTCCACCCCCCACCCACCCCCACCCACCCTCACCACACCACACCCACCACCACCACCACCACCACCACACCCACCACCACCACCACCACCACCACCACCACCACCCACCACCACACCCACACCCACCACCCACATACTCACAGTCCTGTGGTAGCTCCTGTTGTTGCATCCCTCATTGAACACATCAGTTGGTTGGTGTAGGTGTTGGCGTAGGTGATGGTTTTGGTTTTGGTGACAAAACACAGCAAAGCACTTACTGCACTTACTGCATCCGCCTCTGACACAACTAACCACCCAGCAAACATCCCCCCCCCCCCCCCCCCCCCCCCCCCCCCCCCCCCTCATTTAACACATCAGTGTGTTGTGTTGGTGTTGGTGCTGGTGTAAGTGATGGTTTGGGTGAAAGCACCTACTGCAGCCGCCTCTGAAACTACTAAACGCCAAGGCAAACATAACCCCCCCCCCCACACACACACACACACACACAATGTTTAGTCAACAGTTGTTCTTTGTTAGGGGGGCAGTTTTGGTGGTGGGACCCAGTGCAAGCAAACGGGCTGGCCCCCTCAATCTCACGCCTCATAATAAGATGTACTCTTCAGTTTTTGGGGCCCAGTTCATCAGAGCTTGTTTTCGCTTTACCCCCTCCTCATATCGAGGTTGGCCAAGGCCCTTCAGCTCATTGGGCTACCCCTGGACTGTAACATACAAACCTCGGACACCCACACAAAACTTAAGTTGACAAGTTGACTCAAACATGTTTTATTTGGTGACTGCTACCCAGGAAACAAGGGACAGAGCAAGAAGACAAGATGCATGATCACCAGGTTGTGTGTGTGTGTGTGTGCACTTGTGTACGAGTCTACACTCCGGTGTACAGTAGACGGTGGCCAGGGACAGAGCAGAGAGAAAGGATGCATGATCACCCCGGTGGGTGTGCGAGTGCGGGTGTGTGTGTGTGAGTGTGTGTGAGTGAGTGTGTGAGTGTGTTAGTGTGTGTGTGTGTGTGAGTGCGGGTGTGTGTGTGAGTGTGTGTGTGTGAGTGAGTGTGGGTGTGCAAGTCCATTCCAGTGAACCATAGATGCCTATATTGTTGGCTGCTCATTTGGTGGTTGCCCCAGTGCAAGCCAAACGGTTGGCCCTCTAAACCTCACGCCTCATAATGAGGCGTACTTATTATTCTTTTGGCTGCTCATTTTGAGGTAGGGGTACCGCTAATTCACTGCAAAGTTGGCGTGTAGTTTTGCTAACATGTGGTTCGAGCCCAAACCAGGTCGTACCGCCAATGTTCGTGCACTGAGCACTGCAATACAGAGCAGTAAACATTCGACATATAGCCGGCAGAGCGGTTCAAGTAGAATTGTGAAATCGTGTCAGCAGAATTTATGGATGCTCCTAGGACGTTGGGCGCTCAAGCGCTCCGACAGGCAGACCCTGGTTTGGTTCCTTCCTCTCCCTCTCAGCTGACCAGGATGATGGGGATACTGGGCAAGCTCAGGTATTATAGCTGACAGATGCTGAAGGTGCACATGCTAAGGTGGCATGACCTCTTGTGCTACAAACCGCCGCACAGTAAACTTTGACGCCTCTCACAGTTTGCTGGCAGGACAAAGCTGGGTACACCGTAGGTTCCAGTGTGTAATCGTGTACTAGTAGGATGAGAAAGTTTGAAGAAGAGCCCATGTGATGATATTAAATCGCTCATTAGCAGCCTGAAGACTCCTGAGTAAATGTCGCCCTGCAATTGAATATGCTCCATGTCTGCTGTAGGAAGGGACGATGACGAAGCTAAGAAAAATAAGGCGAGTAGGTCCCTACTGCAGCCTGCACCTGCTCAGGGTGTTCAACAGGTGTCCAGGGTGTTAACACATGTTCAACAATTACATGTTTTACAATGATGCACATAAATGAACACCCTAAACCCCTGTTTAACAACTCGAACAGGGTGCATACTGCATACTGCCGTAGGGGGCAGTCAAAGCCTGCAATGTGCTGCGGTGCTGAACTGCTGAACATACAGATGGTACACTGGGGTGCTCCTTTGGCGCCTAGAGATTGGATCAAGTTTATTTTGATAATAATGCTACAATTTGAAGTGATTGTGTTACTACCTTAAAGGCTGACTCCATGTAACCACGTTCAAGAAGTACAAGTTTGGCACCTAAGACGGCCAGTTGTGAAGACCAGCATGTCATCATAAATCAAACATTATATTCAACCCATCTATTAAATGACCATTCCTTGTCTTCCGTACCCTGCTAAAGATCGCTCACATGCTCCTACCCCGTCGTGGTGGGAGTCATACCACACCATCAGACTAGTCTGGTGATCTGGTTTAACTGCCACCACGGCATATCCACACCAAACACTTGAACAAACTAACAAGAGGTTGCTTTGGTAACTCCCGACTATAAAATATAAAATCGTTCAAAGAACTGCCAATTGCAGTCTTCGGAGGCAAACATTACAACAAGTGTTGAAATCAGGTGGGCTAGTTTTTTACTGCCCTGTATGTAGCAGAGACTCCACCGTTACACCGGATGAGGTGCCGCTATACCCAAGTTTCGGCGTCGACCACACCACCGGTGCATGAAGCCGCGACATGCGCCGGTCACCTCAGGTAGATTAGGGTGGCCAGGTTGGCTATTTTGCTACACCCCTATACACGCTGACGTCATAACTTTCCAAAAAAACATTCTAGTATACCAACGTATGTTTGGTGGCTGGCCCCAGTGCAAACAAATGGGCTGCCCCCCTCAACCTCACGCCTCGTAATAAGGCATACTATTTTTTTATTTAACATGCTGTGGGATGATCTCTAGGAGCTCTGAGCTACACCTAAGGACTGGTGGGTCACTCACGAACTCGGCGACCAGCCAAATTGCTGGCTGAAGCTATGTTGCCAAGTTCAAGTTCCTAACCAGCCCCTCCCCTCCCCCCCCCCCCCCCCCCCACACACACACACGTCACCACTGTTTTACATGTAGCAGCTTCTAGGAGAGTTCTTCCTTCAGCCCAGTTCCTAGGTCCCTAGCACATCAAGAGGAGAAGGTGGAGGAGGTGAAGGAGAAGGTGGAGGTCCTTTGCACCTCATCAGAAGGAAAGGAGAAGGCATAGCTATGCTGACCTGCAGCCCAGTGTCCCTAGGTCCCTAGCAGCCCATGTATTATTTACCCTCCAGCCCATGTTTTATTAATAGCCCACTACCCTCCCTTGGTTGTGGCAGGAGCCCCCAGATCCACCCCTTGGTCCGACTGACGGCCGAGACGAAGCCTGACACGTCAGCCAAGTGTCTCATAACTAACTGGCTCCGGTCAGCTCCATCGTTGCCACCTATCTTTTCTTCGCCAACACACCCCGCCAATTTTCCGCGTCGGTTGCGACGCAGCATAGGACTTGTTCTAGTGCAATGCGTCGCAAATTGAGCGACCTCAGTGCGACGCGTTGCCCCCCAAACCCCACGGAGCCCGACGGAATGGCGACGGGCCACACTAAAAAGAGTGTCTAGCAGCCCATGGGGAACCTGCTAGAGGGGTCAGAGTCATACTCCTCTGGGTGCCACTCCAGCGTCACCCCATCCTGTGATGTCGCTTCCTGCATGACGTCGGCGAAGCGGACGTCCGCTTTCACCCTCCTGACCGGGATGTTCACCGAGTAGACCGTGCCGACCTCTGGGTCGTTGAGATGGAGACTTCGATCAAATCTTCGAGTCGAATGTCCACGTAGTCTTCAAGAGCGCGGATGATGGTCTCTTCATGTCGGCCAGACTGAGGGCTCATGCCGCAGCGGTCGGCCACCAGCACCATCCTCAATCGCTTCTTAACCTGCTCGGGGGAGGGGGGCAAGGGAAGCTGGTCAGCACTTGGGTTTAGGTGGTTCAGGTTGAAGTGGTTGAAGGTTTAGGTTACGGTAGTTCAGGTTTCGGTAGTTAAGGTTACGGTGGTTGAAGGTTTAGGTTGCTTACGGAAAAGTGCTTACCAGCTTCCTTCTACTGCGGTGGAGGTTTGAGGGGTGGGGTGGGGGGCTAGACAGAGGAAGGGAAGGATGGGCGGGCAGGGGGAGGTTAAAGGGCGGGTAGACGGAGGAAGGGAATGTGACGGGCGGGGGTATGTTAGAGAGGGGCGACAGGGGGGAGGGACGACAGGGGGAGAAACTCCATACACAAGGCAGCAACCCAGGCCTGGCCAGTTTGGTGCCAAGCCAACTGCCCTTGATTTTCAGCCCAGGAGGAGGGACCCGTTACACAAACCAGCACCATACAGGTTTCAGAAACGCGCCTACTATTTTGTAGGAGTGGCAACGCCATTCAAACTGAATCCTTGGTGTCGCTGGTTTGTGTCGGGAGACACACCTCCTGGGGTGAAATACCTTTCACAACTAAAAAAAGGCAGAGAAGTTCCTGCAGAAGTAGCTCCCATTGGAAGAATCCACCCCAAAAGTCTCAACTACAAGGCCAGTACCATTCATGTTCTGTTTGATTCATTATTGATTGCACCCACTTCAATCTTGGGAGTCAGGTTCTTAGGCTTTGCTGGGAAGAAGAGGCTCCATGCCAGTACAGAATATGCGTTTTATAAGACGTATATTAGGTCGATGTGTGTGTGTGTGGGGGGGGGGGGGGATAAGGCGTATTTGTATTTATTTATATGTCAGCCCAACCCTATTCATTATTGATAGCACCCACCTCATTATTTGGGGTCAGGGTTTCAGGCTTGGCTGGGAAAGAAGATGCTCCATGCCAGTCGCAACTTTTTAAGGCGTACCATGTGTTGTGTTTGATTTATTAATGATAGCAACTCACCTCATCCTTGGTCAGGTTCTTAGGCTTCCTGGAAAGAAGATGCTCCATGCCAGACAGAACATGAGTTTTTATACGACATATATAAGGTCAATCAAGGGGGGGGGGGCTGGGGGGGGGGGGGGGGGGGGAATACGGCGTATTTATATTATGTAAATGTCGGCCCAAACCCTATTCATTATTGATAGCACCCACCTCATCCTTGGGGGTCAGGTTCTTAGCTTCGCTGGAAGAAGATGCTCCATGCCAGTACAGAATATGCGTTTTATGACGTATTTAAGGTCGATTCAGGGGGGTGAAATGTTATATTTATTTATGTCGGCCCAACCCTATCCATTATTAATAGCACCCACCTCATCCTTGGGGGTCAGGTTCTTAGGCTTTGCTGGGAAGAAGATGCTCCATGCCAGGCGCAACTTATTTGTGAAGGTCTCATTTTCCTTAACAAGCTTGCCACCCTTAGGAGCTCCCCTGGAATATTGAATGGTGGAGGCCAAGCCAGTCTGCCTGTCGCCAGCATCCTCGCTGCTGCGGGCCACACAGACTGGCCTTGCGGGCACACTCCTGGTACACCTACAAGGGGGGTGGTTGGGGGGTTAGAGGTAGGGGGATAGGTTGGGGGTTGAGGGTTAGAGGGGGGAAGGGTGGGGGGAATGGTCAGGGTAGGACAAAGGCCTTCCTGAAATGTGCTGGGCAATACTGGAACTCTGTTTTTACCCTCCAGTGCACTCTTTGGGGCCATTTTTGATAACCGCACTTTTATCTTTTTTTCCAAAAAAACTCCGGTTTTGCCAGCACTTTTTTTCACCTTCCGGTTTTCCTCCCACTTTGGGGACACATTTGGGGGCATTTTTTACACAATTCGAACCAAAACTGGGGTGTCTTCTGATAGAGGGGGGGGGGGGGGGGCTGTATCTCTACAGAGGTGTCTTGAGCCCTGCAATGTGTTGTCGCTTGGAAGTAATCGGAAGTGCAGGCCATTAAATACCTAAGCTATCAGTTCAAATTTCCATGGCTAATAGAGCCCTAAGCAAAACCGACAGGGGAGGCTAAAAAGGGAGGGATTGCTGTCCTCTTCCTCGAAGGACAGGTGTTGGGAAGGTCAAGGATGATGAAGTTCCAACTGTTCAGAAACTGTTTAGTGATGGGCTCGAGTCTCCATGAAAGCAACGCAGCTACTCAGCTAGAAAGCTGAGTCGGATACCCAGGTCCCGGATACCTGAACCAGGATACCGGAAACCCAGGTTGGATTCCGATCTATCTAATCGGAACTCGCCCTCAGGATTGGTCGTTGCATACCGGAAGGGAATCGCAGAAAGTTCCGGGCAAACCGACAATGCCATTTTAGGGCTCCGGTATACCGACCATCAAATACCCCAATACCGGAATACCGACCGGTTGTTCTACCCTGTTATGGCGAAGCCGGTGCCCAGGGATTCAGAGGGGCATCTAGTTTAGTCAGACCCATGCGTCACCACGCAGCGAGATGGGAGTCAAGCTTGGCGTGTGTATGTGTATGTTATAGCCTAGAAGTATGGGAAGGCATTTCTGACTAGTGTAGCCAGACCCATGCGTCGCCAAGCAGCGACGGAATGGCAACCCTTTGTTGAAGAAAGAAACAGTGGAAGCAGTTGAAACAGTTGAAAGAAACAGTGGAAGCAGTTGAAACATACAGTTGAAACAAACAGTGGAAGCAGTTGAAACAAGCAGTGGAAGCAGTTGTAACAGTTAAAACAAGCAGTGGAAGCAGTTGAAATATACAGTTGAAACAAGCAGTGGAAGCAGTTGAAATATACAGTTGAAACAAACAGTGGAAGCAGTTGAAACAAGCAGTGGAAGCAGTTGAAATATACAGTTGAAACAAACAGTGGAAGCAGTTGAAACAGTGGAAACATACAGTTGAAACAAACAGTGGAAGCACTTCTTTACCTAGATCTTGTCTTGTGTTACTCTCAAACAGAGCTGATAGGATTAGACTGCTTACAACATTTTGCAGTTATGATGGCCAACCTTGTGTCAAAAAGGTAGCGAATCTACTGCGAATCTAAAGTTGAGGAAAAACTCTCGACCCACCTCTGCCCCAACTATTTAGGTACGCAGGAGAGTGTTTGTAGTAGCGTTTATACATCCCATGCTTTTACACCGATCAGAACTGAATGGCTCAGTAGCAGAGCACAGGTTAAAAAATCGAGGCAGGTGCGGGGTTCGAACCCCCTTGAGTGCGCTTGGGCACAGTAACTGGTATCTAGATGCGATGTTGGCTCGAGCTGCGCATACTTACTATCCGGTTCGCTTAATCCCACTGGGTACATCCTTAGAGGTCATTGTGACAATTCTTGGATGTTTATATTTCCATTTTTTTCAAAAACAAATCCCATGCTTGTGTAGTAGCGTTTAGTGGTTGTGTTGTGGAGTCTAGTGGTTGTGTAGTAGTGTTTACACATCCCATGGTTGTGTATTAGCGTAGCCTTTGAGTGCGCTTGGGCCGGTCCAGAGGGTCGTCGACCGTCACGGTAACTGGCATCTAGATGCGATGTTGGCTCGAGCAGCGCATACTTGCACATCCCATGGTTGTGTATTAGCATCTACATTAGTGTTAACACATCCCATGCTTTCTCAACCCGCAGCGGTTGTGCGTCCTGAAAGCTGAAAGGCCATGCAATCCAACCATAGCTTTTCTATTCAGCTACTAGGCAGCTACCTGTGCCAGCCACTGCGCTAAGCCCCGGAATTGCAACAGTACAGGAAAGATGATTCTGTCAGTTTCCAGATGCATTTGGCTGCGCTATGTTAGGCTGGGTAGCAAGCCTAGAGAGCTGCCTAGAAGGTACTGCTGGTAGCTGAAAAGAAAAGCTATGAATCCAACCAAACCCTAATGAATAGCACCTGAAGGGTGGCAACCAGAGGAGCTGCCTAGAAGCTACTGCTGGTAGCTGAAAAGAAAAGCTATGAATCCAACCAAACATTTCTGAAAAGTACCTGATGGGTAGCAAGCCAGGGGAGCTGCCTACAAGCTACTGCTGGTAGCTGAAAAGAGAAGCTATAATTCCAACCAAACCCTTTTGGATAGTACCTGAAGGGTAGCGAGCCAGGGAAGCTGCCTAGAAGCTACTTCTGGTAGCTAAAAAGAAAAGCTATGAATCCTATCAAACCTTTTTGAATCGTACCTGAAGGTAGAGCGGGGCAGCACGACAGTCTTCTGAAGAGAAGCAGTAACCTGAGGTGGGTGGGGTGTGGTGGGAACCTGAGGTGCGTGGTGGTGGGTGGTGGTGTAGGTGGTGGGTGGGAATCTGAGGTGGGTGGTGGGAACCTGAGGTGGGTGTGTGGTAGGTGGTGGTGGGAACCTGAGGTGGTGGTGGTCGTGGAAACTTGAGGTGTTGTGGTAGGAATTTGAAGCAAATGATGGTGGCCGGAAGCACAAAATGTTACGGCCTAAATAACGGCTGGTGGTAATGTTGAGGTGTGGTGATGTTACGGCTTAAGATAAAACAATCTTAAATGTTAACTGAGGTGGAAGATGCTGTTTTTCTGTTTTTAATGCTTTTTCTGCTTGTAATATCAACAAGATATGGTCTCTGCCTCGACTAAGTGAAACGCTAGCTATTGTTGCCTGTCCTCTGATGTTTCTACTCTCTCAGGTCCTTGTTTCCCCTGGTTTATGCATAGAAATATTTACGTACATCGGTTATGTATATATCTGGCACACATAGGTTCGTACATATAAATACATATGTACATCGGTTATGTATACATCTGGCGGACACATAGGTTCTAAGCATGAAAGGGAGGGAGCAGGCATGGGGGAGGGAGTAACGAAGGAAGGGGAGGGGGGGGGGGGGGGGGGGGGGGGGGGAAGGAAGGACGCGAAGAAATGACAAACAGAAGGAAGGACGCAAAGAAATGATAAACAGACTGACAGACACTAGAGTCTACTGTTTCAGATTTGGTTAGATTATTTGTCTTTCTTTTCCTCTGGATCTGGACTGATCCCCTTTCAAGTTTCCTTAAAGCGGAGCCCCCCCCCCCCCTTCTTGGGGGCGGGAACCCCCCAGGGTCACCCTGTTGTCTGTTTGTTTGTTTGTGCGACCGACGTGCAACCGAGACTAAGCCAACGGTCTCGTAGCTAACTGGCTTCTGTCTGCTCAATTCCGTTGTCAATACTCTTTGTAAATTTTCCACTGTGCAGCCTAGGTCTTGTCAATTTTAAGTTGAATTTTTGAGTGGCCGTCCCAATAGTTCTTAGTTAGGTGGCCTAATGTACCTTATCTTATGATTTAGTATGGTACTGACTCCTGGTGTTGGCTAACGGATTTTATATTTACTCTGCAGCTGGACCGCATCAACATCTGCACCGCGATACGCAATCGATTTCAATAACTGCATTTGCAACGCACTCCGAGTCCCAGACCCTCTGAGATGCAACTTATGTGTGCCAACGTTCATAAGACAGGCTGACAAGGCAGACAGAGGACATCAGGAGGTATGCCAGGCAGGGTGAACACTAGGAGACTGGATACAGCTCATCTCCATACAGTCTCCTGGTATCTGGCTATGGACCATCTGACTTCGTTATGTTTTACGTTTGGGGTCCACAGTTTTTTACAACGCATCGCCATTCCGTCGATGCATGGGTCTGGCTAAACTAGTCAGAAATGCCCCCCCGAACCCCATGGCTGGGCTCCACGTTCCGTGGGGTCAGGGGGGGGGGGGGGCGCAGCGCGTCGCACTGGGGGGGCGCAGTGAGTCGCTCAATTTGCGACGCGTCGCAAACAACAAGAACAGTAATGGGGTCTACGTTGTGTTCCCTCCTATCCGGGGATCCGAACCGTAGGGCCCTAGCACAAGGGTTTTTGGGGACGAGGTCAACCCAAATTATGTGATCCTGAACCTAACTGGTGGATCTCAAATCCATTGCACTCAGGAAGCATTAGCCTAGGCGGGCTGTGTTTAGTTGACGAAAAGAAAAACCTTAGAGAACAAGGTGGCCTCAGGTACGGGTAGGGTAGGGAGTATTGTGGAGGCAGCATAGAAAGCTCCTGCAAGGTCCCGACGCGAATTTGGAGAGTAGATTGCTTGAACGCGTTCCGAAAGGAACGAGCTGCCTTGAGGCTTGGATTGAGGTATCTACTGGTTGAAACTAGTTACGAATCTAGCGCGCTGAGGTAAGCGCGCAGGTGGTGCTACAAAGAAAGCGAAGCACTTCTGAGCCAAGGAGGCGGGAAAGCATTCAGCCTATATCTGAGAGCTGGCAGCAGACGAATGCGCAAATTCGTTTCGCGAGTCATCGAAGGGATCTAATGGAGGCGCTGACTTGCATTTGCTGTGAAGACTAACGCATTATCATCGCTAGTACATGGATGGCACTCACCACTCGAGCTGAAGCGCTCATTCGCCCAGTCGACAGCCGAGATTGCATTCTGAGGGGTTATGTCGGAATTGAGCAGTGGAGCTTAAGCGCGCGTGTCAGCTGGCAGCGGCTAGCAACGTATATATCAATGCATATATTCAAAGGATTCAAAAATAAAGAACCGCCCTTCGTATTGCTTCGGCAGTACAATACCCTCAGGCGCGAGGAAAAAAGTCTGGCCAAACTGGCCGGATTTGACCTTTTGAATTGAATTTGACCACGAAGCCACGCCAAAGCCGCGCCACCTAAATCATCATCCGCCATTGTAGTTAGAGCTACCAGCGGCTACCAGCCTGCCACAGATCTTGCGGATATTTACATTTCTGCCAAGTTCAATCCATAGTGCTTCAATAATACATGACATTCCAACAGTCAGTTCCCAAGTCGCAACAATTGTCCCTACCCGACCCTATCGTACCCTTTACTGCGTTGTTACCAGTGGGTCCCCTGTCCAGGTCCGACCTTCCCGTGGACTACCACGGGGACCGGGTCTTGATTCGGATTCAGTCAACACGTTTCGGAGAAGTCTCGGAGAAGTTTCGTGTGGCAGGTACGTCCTTCATCGAGACGCAAGGAATCTTTTCCCGCGCTCTGAGTGAATTTCCCAGCTAACGATTTCCTTGTGACACGTGGGCTTCTGCTCATGAAAAGTAGATTTTCATGATATGGACGTTTCAAAGCGGAGATTTGAAGTACCCTTGAAAAACGCTGGTGGCCACTCATATTATGTGTTCACATCTCAGCTGCTCACATCGATCATTGGTAATCCATTGTTTTTTCTCAACGACACCTCGCTATCCCGTCGCTTTTCGTGCCGCAGAAAACATTTGTGTATTTGAGTACTTGAGTATATGTGTGATGCAGCTGTAGTACTTGAACTTGAACTTGAACTTGGTTACATGGCTTCATCCAACAATGCAGCTGCTCGCCGTCTTGGGTTGTAAAAAATGACAATGCCAGGGATGCACACGCAACCAATGTTTTATTTTATTTCCTTTTTTCGTTTGATTATCATTTTTTTCATTTTTGTTTTGCTTCTTCTCATGAACGATAAGAAATAGATACAACAAATAAGCCTTCTTACAGATTCCAATGAAAAAATACCTGATCCAATCGCTACATACGTCATGGATAAACAGGGGAAGATTCGCTTGACCTTCCACTTCTGGGTTGCACATCAGATCAAGTCTAGGAATAATTTAACTCTCAGACTGGGAAATCAGGTTCTGACACTTTCTTTTGTTGTTCTTGCCTCTCGCAGACAAACAGACAATGGGGCAGGGACACGGTAGATGCTACACAGTTGTTACAGCGGATGAACAACGTATGATAAGATTGATGCAAGCTAAGCTTGTCATCACTAAGTAGACACCAGAGGAGGCGACCATAGGGCCTACCCGTGCTACTATATAAGGGCCATAGCTGGCTGCAGGTATCAGCCACTAGCTGGCCTGCGGTCCAGGGTCGCGGACCTGGCCGGGCCTCTCGCACACAAGGTCACTATGGTACGACGTGTATGTTGTACCATAACACTTTCTGCTCGAATTTAGTAAGGCGTCGCCAGTACATTCAAAGACCACATGGTCTTCATCTGGAACGGTTCCGGAATCACATATATGACACACACGTTCCTTCCAAGGCATAGTAGGTCGTCTCCACCTTCACTTTTTTTGTTTTTAGGTAGTGGGAGGAAATTATAAATCTATACAACGTACGCACCACCTTGTGAAGTAGGTCTCGGATGAGATAATTAGGCATCTCAGGTTTCCCACTCTCATGAAGAGGACATCCGAGTGTGGTATACAGCAGTCTTCAACATTTCAAACTCACAACAACTCGCAACTCGCAACATGTCAGAATCTGTAGCGACCCAATGACAGAAACGTTACTGCACGCAGGTACACGTAAAAAGGGCCAGGGCCTGGGCGGGCCCAGGGGGCGGGCCTGGGGCCTGATCGCACGGCAACTGATCGGGGCGGTCCATATATTTGCCGTTAACACGGTTAGGGTTGTTGGTAGCTTCGCACAGGTCGGCATGGACCAAACCTGCGGTTGGAAACCGCGCTTCCCACACCAAACCTCTCACACACTGTTGCGGCTTCCAAAAGCTAGTTGCAGTTGTGTCGTGCGTGCACTAGTTAATCTGTGCTCACATTCGAGAAAACCCGCGCCCCCTTCACCAGAACCAGATTCAATATCCGCGTGTAATTCGCTGTAGAGTTCGCACCAGCTATTTGACTTCCCCTAAACCCCCCCACTCCACGAGACGCGTAATTTTAACTTGTGCTGCATCCCTTGGAAATTCAGCTTCTGAACACACCCAAGCTTGCTGAGCAGGATGGGACGGACGGCGAACGTGAGTACGAGCAAGTGCGCCTTGGCAACCTAGCCTTTGCAGATCGCTCCCTACATGCCTCGGGCACGCACGTGCGCAACATAACGAAGTGCTCTGAGACAGCTAGCACTACTACTTTCTTGGAGTTTCAGCTGTCACATCAGCACAAACAAGGAGCCAAGGGAGCCCTTCTGTGACAGCCAGCAGTGGGACCCCCTGTGGTAGCTACTTTTAGCTCAAGACTGCCTAAGAAAACTTGCAAGTCAAGGCTTAAGGGGCTAGCTTCACTAGCAAGTTGGAGCTAATCAGACCCTCGGAAAACTAACCAGACCCTCAGAAAGCTAATCAGACCCTCGGAAAGCTTTCCCAGGACCCACTCAGAGCCCCAGGGACCATAGCTTTCCTTTTCAGCTACGAGCAACAGCTTCTACGTAGCTTCCCAGACTGGGTATTCATCCAAAGCTAGAGCAAGCTAGTGCACCTTGAAGCTGACACAACCAGCTGTCCAGAACTGTTCAAGTATTTATGTTCAGCACAGTCGCTGGCTCAGGGGGAACCACCTAGTAGCTGCTAAGAACAACTGAAAATAAAATACCTGTTTGGACCCTCGGAGAGCTTGCCCAGGGCCCATTCAAATCCCCAGGGACTAAGTCAAGGCTCCAGGGAACAGCTGCAGTAGAGCTCCTATCAGCATGGCAGAAGGTGGCTATGGACTCACCAACACTCCAGGCTGGCGCATGGCGTTGTTGGTGCTCTTCTTCGCGCTCATCAGTTGGGCGGTGGACCTCTCGCTGCACCAGGCAGAGAAGTGGTTGCGCAAGCGGAAGATGAAGGGGTTGCTCCACGCCCTGAATGCGCTGAAGATGGAGCTGCTGCTGGTCGGGGTGATCAGCTTGGTGCTCACTATGTTCGAGGACTACCTGGCCCAGATTTGCTTCAACCCGAATGGCAGTGAGGAAGACCTGAAATACTGCGGAGAAGGAGAAACCTCCCTTTGGCCCATCACAGCTCAACATGAAGTCCATGGTCTCATCTTCTCTGTGGCTATCACACATATCGTCTTCGTTACCATAACAGTGGTTTCAGCCCTCTGGCGGATCACCAAATGGAGGCAGTGGGAGTCACAGTGCCGCAACAATAGCAAGGTGTGTGTGCTATTGCTATGTCCAGCACCTAATGGCATTCTAAGAGGGCTTCTGTAGGGGTAGTGCACTGGTGTCTCTCACATTAAGTATGATGCACAATGAGCTGATGCCCCATGAATGATGATGATGATGATGATGATGATGATGATGATGATGATGATGATGATGGTGGTGGTGGTGGTGGTGGTGGTGGTAATGATGGTGGTGGTGGTGGTGGTGGTGGTGATGTTGATGATGATGTGGTGGTGATGATGATGCTGGTTCTGGTGCTGGTGCTGCTGATGTTGATGATGATGATGATGATGATGATGATGATGATGGTGGTGGTGGTGGTGGTGGCAGTGATGATGGTGGTGGTGGTGTTGATGATGTTGGTGAAGATGATGATGATGATGATCATGATGATGGTGGTGGTGGTGGTGGTAGTGCTGCTGCTGCTGCTGATGATTTCATTTTTCTTGGAGCCCTTTCGGACTCCTAATGTGCCCGCGGCTTGACGGAGTCAAGGGGGGCTTATGAACATCATGCAAAAAATACTTGTTCTGAAGGCTTGGTGCGTGGTCTGTGAGGCCTTACATGTCGAGGTCAGGCAGGCGGGTGAGGCAGGCGGGTGAGAGAGGCGGGTGAGGCAGGCGGGAGAGGCAGGCGGGTCAGACAGCCAGGTCAGGCAGGAGGGTCAGGCAGGCGGACAGGCAGGCGGGTGAGAGAGGCGGGTGAGGCAGGCGGGTCAGACAGCCATGTCAGGCAGGAGGGTGAGGCAGGCGGGACAGGCAGGCGGACAGGAAGGCGGGTCAGGCAGGAGGGTCAGACAGCCAGGTCAGGCAGGAGGGTCAGGCAGGCGGGACAGGCAGGCAGCGACTAGGGAGGCGGCGAGGCAGGCGGGTGAGGCGGGCGGGTCAGACAGCCAGGTCAGGCAGGAGGGTCAGGCAGGCAGGATAGGCAGGCGGATTAGGGAGGCGGGTGAGGCAGGCGGGTGAGGCAGGCGGGTCAGACAGCCAGGTCAGGCAGGAGGGTCAGGCAGGCAGGACAGGCAGGCGGATTAGGGAGGCGGCTGAGGCAGGCGGGTGAGGCAGGCGGGTCAGACAGCCAGGTCAGGCAGGAGGGTCAGGCAGGCGGGACAGGCAGGCGGGTGAGAGAGGCGGGTGAGGCAGGCGGGTCAGACAGCCAGGTCAGGCAGGAGGGTGAGGCAGAGGGACAGGCAGGCGGGACAGGCAGGCGGACTAGGGAGCGGGTGAGGCAGGCGGGTAAGGCAGGCGGGTCAGACAGCCAGGTCAGGCAGGAGGGTGAGGCAGGCGGGTGAGGGTGGCGGGTGAGGCAGGCGGTGAGGCAGGCGGTCAGACGGCCAGGTCAGGCAGGAAGGGTGAGGCAGGCGGGACAGGCAGGCGGGTGAGGGAGGCGGGTGAGGCAGGCGGGTCAGACAGCCAGGTCAGGCAGGAGGGTCAGGCAGGCGGGTGAGGCAGGCGGGTTAGGGAGGCGGGTGAGGGAGGCGGGTGAGGCAGGCGGGTCAGATAGTCAGGTCAGGCAGGAGGGTCAGGCAGGCCGGTGAGGCAGGCGGGTGAGGCAGGCGGGTCAGACAGCCAGTTCAGGCAGGAGGGTCAGGCAGGCGGGTCAGGCAGGGGGGTCACGCCAAGTAAGGCCACGCAGACCACGCCCCAAGCCATCAGAACAAGTTTTTTTTACATGATGTTCATGAGTCCCTCTTGACTCTGTCAAGCCACGGGCACATTAGGAGTCTGGGAGGGCTCCAAGAAAAATGTTATCACCATCATCATCATCCACACAGACCACGCCCCAAGCCATCTCTCATATTATCCTTTTTTTATATGTAAAAAGAACTAAAACCTTCTCTAACATTTGCATTCCCTTACAAGGTGGCCTAGGTATCCGTGAGCTGGGGGTTCCCCCCCCCCCCCCCCCCCCCCCCCCCCCCCCCCCCCCCCCCCCCCACACACACACCTTCCCACCCCCCAACCCAACCCAACCCACCTCTACTCACCCCCGACCCGTCCCCCATCCCGAACCCAACCTCAACCCCACCCCACCCCATTATCCTCCTCCAAGGTGGCCAAGGTATCTGTGAGCTGGCTGGCCCCCCACCCCACCCCACCCCTTCCCAACCCCACCACCGTCCCCCACCCCGTCTCCCAACCCCACCCTGTCCCCCACCCCCACCCCATTATCCTCCTCTAATAAGGTGGCCAAGGTATCCGTGAGCTGGCTGTATGGACGCATGGGTACCAACCCAACGTGTCACCCTGTCCCCCACCCCCACCCCACCCCATCCCCTTTTCACCCCCACCCCCAATCCCACCCTGTCCCCCACCCCTGTCCCCCACTCCACCCCACCCATTATCCTCCCCCAAGGTGGCCAAGGTATCCGTGAGGCTGGCTGTATGGACGCATGGGTACCAACCCAACATGGCACCCCGGCCCCCACTCCCCCCCACCCCATCCCCTTTTCACCCCCCACCTCCAATCCCACCCTGTCCCCCGCCCCCACCCCACCATCCCCTTTTCACCCCCACCTCCAATCCCACCCTGTCCCCCACCCCACCCCACCCCATCCCTTTTCACCCACCCCAATCCCACCCTGTCCCCCACCCCTGTCCCCCACTCCACCCCCACCCATTATCCTCCCCCAAGGTGGCCAAGGTATCCGTGAGCTGGCTGTATGGACGCATGGGAACCAACCCAACGTGGCACTTCTGCTGTTGCCTTTTCGGCCAGTTCTCATACCGTCTGGACTTCAACATGTACCACAACATCAGGTTGCTGTTCATCGAGCAGATGGGATTCAACCATGACTTCAACTTCTACGCACTCGTGAGGCTTTCTATGGAGGAAGAGATCACACAGGTCATTGAGTAAGTATTGCCCTAATATTACTATTTCTCCTATTATTATTATGCCCTATTGTTACGCCCTAGTTTTCCCCTATTTTTATTTCTATTATTATTTCTATTATTGTTCTTATTATTATTCTTATTATTATGATTTTTATGATGATGATGATGATGATGATTATTATTATTATTATTATTATTATTAGTATTAGTATTAGTATTAGTATTATAAGTATTATAAGTATTAGTATTGGCATTTGTGTTCTCTTATACTTGTGAAGATGTCTATGGAGGAAGAGATCACACAGGTCATTGAGTAAGTGTCCCCATCTACTAAGGTGACTGGCCTCCTCAACCTCATCCATTTTATACATAACCTTGTGAACAAGTATTTCGAGCCGTTTTCACCAGTATCCATCTCCCAAAGAGAGTTGTTCTTGACGAATAAAAGTGAATAGTTCCTCTTGTTGATATTTCCATTACTGTGAAATGTGATGTTATAGGGTATGTATTCACACAGGTCATTGAGTAAGAGTCCTCATATACTGAGGTGGCTGGCCCCCTCAACCTCAAGCCTCGTAAGTTGTGGTGTATCACGCGGATATAACCATCAGATTCCCCAATCGCAGTATTGTTGCTGCTGTTTTGTGTTGCTGTTATTGTTATTCCCCAATTGCAGTATTGTTGCTGCTGTTTTGTGTTGCTGTTGTGTTGTCTTGTCTTGTGTGCCTCTGTCAATGTGGTGTATCACGCGGATATAACCATAAGATTCCCCAATCGGACAACACATTTTCCTCATACACCACATTTGGTTTTGGAATAAGGTGTAATATTAATCTATTTAGAAGCGTTCTCCTATACTTGTGAAGATTTCTAGGGAGGAAGAGATCACACAGGTCATTGAGTAAGTGTCCCCATATACGAAGGTGGCTGCCCCCCTCAACCTCATGCCTTGTAATCAGGTGTACTATTTATCAATTTTGAAGTGTTCTCCTATACTTGTGAAGATTTCTAGGGAGGAAGAGATCACACAGGTCATTACGTAAGTGTTATTCTATTCAAAAATAAACAAATACATAAATTTATAAATCTCGTACAGGAGTAAAGAAATGAAGAAACATAAATAAATAGGACGCTTTATTACGGGCGTGAGGTTGAGGGGGCCAGCCCATTTTCTTGCACTAGGTCCAACCACCAAGTGTTCTCCTATACGTGTGCATGCATGCACGTATTGCAAAAGACTGCATAGAACTCCGTCCCCACCCGTCCCCCCCCTCCCATCCCCCACACCCCACACACCTGCAGCACCTCCTGGCTTCTATGGGTTGCTGCAACCTTTGCCCTGCCACCCCCACCCCCACGCCCACCCCGTCCCCACCGACCCCACCTCCACCACGTCCCCCACCCCCACCCCACCCCCACCCGTTCTCCACCCCACCCCCACCCCACGTCCCCACCCCACCCCTACCCACACCCGTTCTCCACCCCCACCCCACCCCGTCCCCACCCACCCCCACCCCCACCTGCAGGACCTCCTGGCTTCTGTGGGTCTGCTGCGCCTTTGTCCTGGCCATCCCCTACAAGGCCTACACCTTGTTCTGGTTGCATGCTCTCATGTGGTGCATCATGCTGGCGGTGGGCGCCAAGATCATGTCCATCATCATCTACTTGACTGCTAAAGTGGTGCTCGTGGTTAGTATGGATGGGTGGGTTTGGGTGGGTGAATGGGTGGGTAATGTAGGTGGGTGAATATGGTGGGTGATGCCGTGGGTAAATGGGTGAGTATTTTTACTATCACACAATCCCTGTTTGGGAGCCTCTGTTTTTTTTCAGCTGTGGGTGCCAAGATCATGTCCATCATCATCTACTTCACAGCTGAAGTGGTGCTCGTTGTAAGTATGGATGGGTAGTTTTGGGTCGGTGAATGGGTGGGTGGGTAATGTAGGTGGGCGGATGCGTGGGTAAATGGGTGAGTATTTTGACTATTACACAATCCCTGTTTGGGAGCCTCTGTTTCTTTTCCAGCTGGGGTGCCAAGATTTTTTTCATGTCCATCATCATCTACTTCACAGCTAAAGTGGTGCTTGTGGTAAGTATGGATGGGTAGTTTTGGGTCGGTGAATGGGTGGGTGGGTAATGTAGGTGGGTGGATGCGTGGGTAAATGGGTGAGTATTTTGACTATTACACAATCCCTGTTTGGGAGCCTCTGTTTCTTTTCAGCTGTGGGTGCCAAGATCATGTCCATCATCATCTACTTCACAGCTAAAGTGGTGCTCGTGGTAAGTATGGATGGGTAGTTTTGGGTCGGTGAATGGGTGGGTGGGTAATGTAGGTGGGTGGATGCGTGGGTAAATGGGTGAGTATTTTGACTATTACACAATCCCTGTTTGGGAGCCTCTGTTCTTTTTCAGCTGTGGGTGCCAAGATCATGTCCATCATCATCTACCTCACAGCTAAAGTGGTGCTCGTGGTAAGTATGGATGGGTAGTTTTGGGTCGGGAATGGGTGGTGAATGGGTGGGTGGGTAATTTGGGGCCTTTGTTTTCTTTTAGCTTGTGGGTGGGTCCATCATCATCTACTTCAAATGCGTGGGTAAGTTTTGGGGTCGGTGATGGGTGAGTATTTTTTGACGTGGGAAATGGGTTGAGTAATTTGATATTACACAATCCCTGTTTGGGAGCCTTTGTTTCTTTTCAGCTGTGGGTGCCAAGATCATGTCCATCATCATCTACTTCACAGCTGAAGTGGTGCTCGTGGTAAGCTATGGATGGGTAAGTTTTGGGTCGGTGAATGGTGGGTGGGTAATGTAGGTGGGGTGGGATGCGTGGGGTTAAATGGGTGAGTATTTTTTGACTATTACACAATCCTGTTTGGGAGCCTCTGTTTCTTTTCAGCTGTGGGTGCCAAGATCATGTCCATCATCATCTACTTCACAGCTAAAGTGGTGCTCGTGGTAAGTATGGATGGGTAGTTTGGGTCGGTGGAATGGTGGGTGGGTAGTAGGTGGGTATGCGTGGATGGGTGGTATTTTTGACTATTACACAATCCCTTTTTGGGGAGCCTCTGTTCTTTTTCAGGCTCGTGGTGCCAAGATCATGTCATCATCATCTATCACGCTAAGTGGGTCGGGTAAGTCGGATGGGTAGTTTTGGGTGTATGGGTGGGTGGGTAAGTAGGGGTGGATGCGTGGGGTAAATGGGTGAGTATTTTTGACTACTACACAATCCTGTTTGGAGCCTCTGTTTCTTTTCAGCTGGGTGCCAAGATCATGTCTATCATCATCTGCATTACTTGCTAATTTTGTGCTCGTGGTTAGTATGGAATGGTAGTTTTGGGTGGGAATTTGGGTGGGTAATGGGTGGGTGACATGGTGGCGTAAATGGTGAGCATTTTGACTACACACACTCCCTGTTAGGTAGCCCTCTGTTTTCTTTTCAGCTGTGGGGGCCAATATCATCTATCATCATTACTTCACGCTTAAGTGGTTCTCGTGGTTAGTTGAGCCTCGGTTTCTTTTCAGCTGTTGTTTTCAGCCCTTGTTGGTTTTTCAGCTGTTAGTTTCAGCTGTTGGTTTTTGCTGTTTTTTCATTTCAGCTGTTGGTTTTTACTGTTGGTTGCAGCTGTTGGTTTTCAGCTGTTTCCTTTCAGCTGTTGGTTTCCAGCCCTTGCCCCTCCCCCTCTGCCTCCTCTCCCACCGTGCCCTTTCCCTCCCCTCTGCCCCTCCCCTCTCCCCTGCCCTCCCTCTCCCCCCTGCCTTTCCCCTCCCCTCTGCCCTCCCTCTCTCCCTGCCCTCCCCTTCTCCCCCTCCCTTTCCCTCCCTCTGCTTCCCCTCTCCCCCCTGCCCTCCCTCTCCCCCCTGCCCTTGTCCCCTCCTCTCTGCCCTCCCTCTCCCCCCCTGCCTTTCCCTCCTCTGCCCTCCTCTCCCCCTGCCCTCCCCTCTCCCCCCCTGCCCTTTCCCTCCTCTGCCCCTCCCCTCTCCCCCTGCCCTTTCCCCTCCCCTCTGCCCCTCCCTCTCCCCCCTGCCCTCCCCTCTCCCCCTGCCCTTTCCCTCCCCCCTGCCCCTCCCTCTTCCCCCTTCCCCTCCCTCTGCCTCCCTTCCCCCTGCACTTTCCCTTCCCCCTGCCTCACTCTCCCCCCCCTGCCCTCCCCTCTCTTCCCTGCCCTTTTTGTTTTCTGGACTCCCTCTACCCCCGCCTTTCCCTCCTTCTCTCCCCCTTGCCCTCCACTCCCTCCCACTCACTGCCCTCTCTCGTCACGCCCTGCCCCTCCCTCTCCCCTCCTCTCCCCCCTGCCTTCCCCTCCCTCTCTCCCCCCCCTTACCCTCCACTTCCCTCCCCTTCACTGCCTCTCCTCTCCCCCCTGCCCTCTGCCTCTCCCCCCCTGCCCTCCCTCTCTCTCCCCCTGCCCTTTCCCTTCCTCTCTCCCCCTTCCCCTCCATCTCCCCTCCACTCCAACTGCCCCTCCCTCCCCCCCCCTCCCTCCCCTCTGCCCTCCCTCTCTCCCTCCTGCCCCTCCGCCTCTGGCCCCTCTCCTCTTCCCCCCACTGCCTTTCCCCTTCCCCTCTCTCCCCTTACCCCTGCCCAATGCCCTCCCCTCCACTGCCCCTCCTCTCCCCCTGCCCTCCCCTCTCCCCTGCTTTCCCTCCCCTCTCTCTCCCCTTTCCCTCCACTCCCCTCCCTCACTGCCCTCCTCTCCCCCTGCCCTAACCTCCTGCCCCTCCCTCTCCCCCTGCCTTTCCTCCCCTCTCTCCCCCTTCCCTCCCTCCCTTCCCTCCCCTCCCCCTGCCCTCTCCCTGCCCTCCCTGCCCTCCCTCCCTCCAATCCTGCCTCCCCTCCCTGCCTTTACCTCCCCTTCTCCCCCCTTCGTCCCCTCTCCTTTCTCCTGTCCCTCCCTCCTCCCCTGCCCATCCGTTCCGCCCCCTCTTCCCTACCTACCCACCCACCCACCACTTCTCCCCACTGCACCTCCTTCCCCCCTGCCCCTCCCTCCCCCCCCCCCCGCCATCACTGACTTGCTCACCCGACAGTCGCAGTAGGCGAAGACGCGCGTATTTGGTCAAGTGGGCTCGGACCCGTACATATGAAGCCCCGCACCCCCTCCCTCCCCCTCCCCTCCCTCCTCCCTCCCTCCCCTCCCCTCTTCTCCTCCCTGTCCCATCCCTCCCTTCCTCCTCCCTCCCTCCCTCACCTCGCTCCCCTCCTCCGCTCCCTCCCCCCCCTCCCTCGCTCCCTCCCTCCCTCCCCTCCCCTTCCCTTCCCACAACTCCGCTCCCCTCCTACCCCTCTCCCCTCCCTTACCCCCCCTCCCCTCACCTCCCTCCCTCACCTCCCCTCTCTTCCCTCCCTGCCTCTCTCTCCTCTGCCCCTCCCCGCCTTTCCGACCCTGCCCCTCCCCTCTCTCCCCCCCTGCCTCTCTCTCCTCCCTGCCCCTCCCTCTTTCCCCTGCCTCTGTCTCCCCACCGCCTTCACCCGCTTGAACCAACCCGACCTTGCAGTTATGGCGAAGACGCGTATTTGGTCGTAGGTCAAAGACCCGCACACATCTGAGCCCCGAAACCGCATCCCCTTCCTCTCTTCTTCCCCGCCCCCCCCCCCCTGCCCTGCCTACCCTTCCCTCCCTCCCTTCCTCTCTCCTTCATCTGCTCACCAGACCTTGCTCAACCAACCTCGCAGTAAGTGGCGAAGACGCCGGTGTTTGCCGCAGGGCTTGGACCCTCCACCCCAGAAAGCCAAGCAGACCGACCTGCATCGCCTGAGCTGGGGACCTGGGGCTCTAGGCCCCTCACCCCAAAGCTCTCCAACGCTCCGGAAGGGCTCAAGTTCCTTACAAAGGTCAGTAAGGATGGTCAAGATTGCAAGGGGGAGGCGAGAGAGGGGGGGCTGCGTCCAACGCCTCCAGTGCCACCCCCTCCACTACTCCAGAGGCCAAAGCACTCAGTGCCAGGAGTCCACGAAATAGCAGTGTTCCTCTTCAGGCGGCCCTCCCCTCCCCAGCAAAGGGTCTCGAACCTGCAGTGGCTTTCCGAAACTAAAGACAGGCTGCACAGGCTGGCGGTGGCAAGTGGCGGCGGCCGCGGTGGCGGTGTGGTGGATAACGAGGACTTGCTACAGTCCACCCAGCAAGCGGTGGTGGGTGTTCGATCCACTCTTCCAGCTCTACTGGTCTTGCCTGACGGGGGTCTCTCCCCTATTCCGGTTCACCGCACTTCACCTCAAGCTGAGCTCCACAATGCAGGGGCGACACACGGGCAAACCAGGTAGGGAGAAGCTGGTTTAGCTCTTAGCTGGTCAGACACTTCTTTTCCTAACCACAAAACATGCGGAACTGTCTAGCCTGACAGGGATCTCTCCTCTATTCCAGGCTCACTCACCTGCACCTCACCACGCTTCATCAGCACGGGGCAACACACGCTGACAGGCTAGGGGGGATAGCTGTTTAGCTCTTTAGCTGGTCAGCACTTCTTTTCCACTTACCCACGGAAACCACCGAAACTGTCTAGCTGACAGGGGATTCTTCCTATTCCAGGCTCACGCACCTTACCACATGCTTCTCAGCACGGGGGGACACATGGTGACCAGGTAGGGGGAAGCGGTTAGCTTTAGCTGTCAGCACTCTTTTCCTAACCCCAAAACCATCGAACTGTCTAGTGACAGGGATTCTCTCTATTCCAGGCTTCACCTCACCTCACTCACCAAGCTTCACAGCACGGGGCAACAAGCAAACGGCTGACCAGGATAGGGGGAAGCCTGTTTAGGTCTCTTACTGGCCAGGAACTTCTTTTCAACTCGCCACCGAAACCACCGAAACACCAAGAACTGTCTATCTGAAAAGGGGATCTTCCCCTATTCAGGCTCACCGCACCTCACCCCACAGCTTCACAGATCCGGGGCAACACAGGTGACCAGTAGGGGAGCTGTTTAGCTGCTTAGCTGCGTCGCACTTTTTTCCCTTAACACACTAAACAGGCGCACCTCAACCTCACTCACTAACTCACTACTCACCTAACAGCTAAGTGCTGACAGCTTCCCCATCCGAGACCGGCTTCAATGCTGCTTGCGTCTTGCAAGGCGCCGCCCAACACTGTAGTAGCCCCACCTCACCTCACCTCACTCACCAGCATGTGCTGACCAGCTTCCCCCTATCCGCGACACAGGCTTTCAATGCTGCTTTGCGCTTACAAGGGCACTACGCCCACACTGTAAGTCGGCCACACTCACCTCACCGTCACCTCACAGCTAAGTGCTGACAGCTTCCCCTATCGCAGTACTGCTTCAATGCTTGCGTTACGCTTACAAGGGGCCACCTGTAGTCGCCCGACCAGCTCACCTTCACTCACCGTCACTTTACCTCACCTCACCTCACCTCACCTCACCTACCAGCTAAGTGCTGACGACACTTCCCCTACCACTGTCATACAGGCTTTTGATGATGCTGCGTCTACAAGGGCGCGCCCACATGAGTCGCGCTAGCCCACTTCCTCACTCACCTTCTCGCCTCGCAAACCCTCACCTCACTCACCTCAGCACCTCACCTACCTCACTCACTTATGGTGCTTGACCAGCTTCCCCCTACTGCTAATCAAGGCTTTGTGATCTTGCGTCTACAAGGGCGCCGCCCACACTGTAGCCAGCAAGACTACCTCACCTCACCTCTAACCTCACTCACTATTCCCATCACTCACCAGCTATGTGCTGACCAGCTTCCCCCTACCTGCTAATCAGGCTTTTGATGATGTTTGCGTCTACAAGGGCGCCGCCCACACTGAGCCGGACCCGCACCTATGCTTTCACTCACCTCACCTCACCTCACACACACATTACAGCTCCCTATCTGTACTCAGGGCTTTTGATGATGCTGCGTATACAAGGCGCCGCCAGACTGTAGTGCTGCACCTCACCTCACCTCACCTCACCTCACCTCACCTCACCTCACTCACAGTAAGTGCTTGACCAGCTTCCTCTACCTGCTATCAGGCTTTTGATGATGCTTGCGCCCTACAGAGAATGCCGCCCACACTGTACGACGCCCGGATCACGGAGGCTACCCCTTGAGAATGGTGAAGCCGAGGGCAGCGCTGCGCGACCATGGGATCCACCTCCAACAGCTGTGGCTATGGCCATGTATCCGGCGTCGTAGGGGAGGGCAGTACAGCTGAGGCTCTGGCAAGTATCAGCTCGTAGGGGGAGGGGCAGTACAGCTGAGGCTGCTGGCCAATATGGGCACTTACAGGGGGGAGGGGCAGGCAGGAAATGGAGGCATGGCTCGACTGCCTCTTCTCTCTTGGCTAAGCATCGGAGAGGCAGGGGAGTCTCCCCCTTCATCATCAAAGACTGGGGACTTGGCTGCCACCAAGCTCGTCGCTTCCCAGGATCATACAGCCCAGAGCATGCCTCCCCATCCTATGCACAACAGCCCTGCCCTTCATAACCTCAGTTGGCTTGGCCTCCTTGGCTCGCCGCGCTCCAGGCATCATTATCCAGCCAGAGGCATGCCTCCATCACAGGCTAGCAAACCTGCCCCTGCCCTCGTTCTTCAGTTGGCTGGCCCCACCACTGCGCGTCATTCCTAAAGTTGGCTTGGCTCCCAGCTCGCCGCGCCTCCCAGGTTATCCTTGGAGCCCAGGGCCTACCTCCTCATCCATGCTAGCTAGAAACGTGCCCTGCCCCTTCGTTCTCAGTTGGTTGGCCCCCACCTGACCCTTCATCCTCAGTCGGCTTGGCCTTCACCGGCTCGCCGCGCTCCCAGAGTATCCTTGGCCAGCCGGGCCACCTCTCATCCATGCTCGCAGCATCAGCCCTGCCCTATGTTCTCATCTGCTTGGCCCCACATGCCGCTCATCCTCATTGGCTTGGCTCCCACACCTGCCGCGCCTACCTCCAGTATCCGGCCAGCCCAGGCTACTCTCAACCTGCTGAAACGTGCCCTGCCCCCGGGTTATTATTCGTTTCAGTTGGCTTGGCTCCACCCTGCGCCTCACCAGTAGGCTTGGCCTCCCGGCTGCCGGCTCCCAGGTATCCTTGGGCCACCAGGGCTACCATCTCATCCATGCTCGCAAGCATGCCCTGCCCCTTCGTTCTAGCTGGCTTGGCCCCCACCTGCGCCTTCATCCTCAAGTGTTGGCCCCACCGCGCGCTTCATCTCAGTTCGCTATGGCCCCCCCCGCCGCCTCATCCTCACAGGCTTGGCAGCCCGGGCCTACTTCTCATCCTCAGTCTCCATGCCGGCCGGCACGTGAGCGGCGCCACATAGTCCCTGGCCTTAACCGCTAGCATGGGCAGAATTGGAAGTTCCCTAGAGATGACAGAGCAGCAGCAGAGGAGCACACTCGTTCATCCCCGCCCCTATGGGCCAAGGAATCCCCCCACACTTCACACCGAGTGTTGGTCACTAGCGTCGCTTTTAACCGTTCCTCTGCGATAGGTGGTGGAAGTTGCAACCACTCA
>CM039463.1:83364413-83432171 GCA_022414725.1 Microglena sp. YARC | reverse complement strand
TGCCGGAAGTTAAGCCCCCACTTAAGTTAGCCCCCACTTTACCTAAACCCCTAAACCTACCTAGACTCTAACCCGTTAAAATCTATAAACTATGAACCCTAAACCTCCAACCCGTAAACCTTTTGGATTACAAAACTTTAGCCGCCCCTAAACCTTACCTCCCCTAAAACTTAAGTCGGGCTTAACTCCCACCCACGCGCTGACTCAGGGAGTGGTGGTGGATGGTGGTGGTGCGGACCCACACCCA
The DNA here is from genome assembly GCA_022414725.1 of Microglena sp. YARC. Lineage (NCBI taxonomy): Eukaryota > Viridiplantae > Chlorophyta > Chlorophyceae > Chlamydomonadales > Chlamydomonadaceae > Microglena > Microglena sp. YARC. The sequence continues at coordinate 83,431,924 of CM039463.1, read as the reverse complement.
CCCACCCACCCACACCATCGTCGCTGACTTAGGACAGTGGTGGTGGTGGCAAGCTACTGAGTTGCGTCTACCGCCCCTTACGCAGAAGCTTACCATATGCCGTCCATGCCCTCCCACCCCCCCCCCCCCCCCACACACACACACACACCACCACCTCTCCCTCATCAGGTGAGTCGTTTTGGACTGTTGGTGGTCAAGCTTACTGGGGTGGCCTACACACCACATTCCACCCATACCCCCCCCCCTTCCACACACACAACACACCACACACCACCACCTCTTCAAGGAGTGTTGGTCGTTGGGTGCGTCAAGCTACTGGTTGGACTACACACCACATTTACCCACCCATACCCCCCCCCCCCCCCCCCTCCCCCTTCCAAACACCACACACACACCTCGCACCTCCTCTCATCACGGAGTGTTGGTGTTTGGTTCGGTCAACGCTATCTCGGTGGCTTAAGCACACCACATTCCACCCATACCCCTCCCCTCCCCCCCCGCCCTTCCACACACACACACACACACCACACCACCACCTCTTCATCAGGCGATCGTTTGGATGTTGGTGCGTCAAGTTATCTTGGTGGCTACACCTCCACATTTCCACACCTTAGACCCCCTCCCCTCCCCTCCCCTCCCCCTTCCACTACACAATCATAACACACACCACTATCAACACACATCACATCACATCCACCTAACCTTTTCATCATGGGTTGTGTTATGGATGCTTCAGTGGATCATGTCGCACGGTTTTGATAATTGGCGCCTCGGCTCTATCACTACCCACATGTCCCAAATCCCGCACGACTCCCCCCGCCCCACTACCCTCCCTCGCATGCCCCTCATGCCCCTGGAACAACGGACACACACTAGAACTATCTACAACATTCTATTTACATCGTACAACGTTACATATCATTGAATTCTAATCACAACATCACACCACCTATCTCATCATTCAGGATTGAGTGTGTGGCTTGTTGCATTAGTTCAGATAGTTGCCTTCATAGGTCTCAACTTAGAGCATTACCCGCCGTCTACACACCACTATCTTCCTACCCATACCCACTCCCCACCCTCCCTTGACACACACTATCACATCACATCTTACACACAACCACCTCGTTCTCCACGGATCTGTTGACCGATCTTGGTGTGTCAGCCGCTGGACCAGTCCACCGAAACGTGGTGCGATACTACATGCCCTCCAGTTCCGCTACAGCATATGCCGCCCTCTCACCCGCACGCCTCCGCTCCTCGCCGCCCTTCGCTCCGAACACGGAGCAACACACGCACACACACAGTGGCACAACACACACCACAGCACAGAGCCTGGAGCTGACGCTCTCGTGTCATGTCCCGGATGGGGAGTGTTGGGAGTGTGCGCTGGTCTTCGAGTACTACTGGTTGTGTGCTACAAACCACGAGGTGTAGCCACCCAGAGCGCTACCTATTCCGGCCCCGCGCGTTTCCACACATCAGCCACACAAACGCTCGATACACAACCACCACATTCTTGCGATCTACGAGCGGGGTGGGTGAAGATGATGTGTGTAGTGTGGTTGTGTAGCGAAGGAGAGAACTGAACGGGTAGAGGGGAGTAGGCGGTGACGATACGCACATTCACCACATACCCCCCCCGCTCGCTGCCGCCGCCTTCTGCAGAGGCATGCAGGCAGCTCACACGGACAGCGGACAGCACCACCACCGTTCTTCGATTTTCAGGGAGTGTGTTGGGTGGATGTTTTGGTTGCGGCTCAAGTTTATCTTACTTGGAGTGGGCTGAACAGACAGTGTTAGCACATGTTACACGGACTCCATTACACGCGCCCCCGCACCGGCCCGCTGCACGCGCTCGTCCCCTCCAGCCCAGCCCCCAGTTAGCGAGGCTGTACGTAACCACACAACACGCAGGCACACCGCCAGCAGGGCCTTCTTGCAGATCAGGGGAAGGTGTTGGGGTGTGAAGGTGAGGTGGAGGGCGAGGCTACTGGTGGCTACACACCACATTCCACCAGGACCGCTCGCCCCACCCACACGGGCCCGACCCGCGGCGGCGTTCCAGCACACACGACAGCACACACAGTTACACCACCACGCTGCTTTCATCAATGGGAGTGTGGTGTTGGGTGCTCAAGGCTACTGGTGGGCTACCACCACATTCCAGCCCTAAAAGTGACGCTCCCTTCCTCCCCCCCCCCGTTCCACCACACACACAACACACACGAGCACCAGGACCACCTCTTCCGGATCAGGAGTGTTGCCGGTGGGGTTGGTGGTCAAGCCTACTCGGTGGCGCTAGCACGGAGCCAACCATGTGGGGTAACCCGCGGACCCCCGCCCCCCCCTCCCACCTTACCACAACACTCGGAGGCACGGAGGCACAACACAACCAACACCCTAACCCACGTTCCTCTCGCTGTCACAGATCAAGGCGGGAGACGTGTTGGAGTTGACTTGTAGTCCACAAGCTAACTGGCTGCATTAAACCACCCACACAACCACCACTACCGTTCCACCCCAGACCCCACCCCCCACCCCCGCGCTCCGGCTCCCCCGCGCTCTTCCATCACTAGCTCACCACACACTTCACACACTTACACCACCACCCTACTTACATCAGGGAGTCGTCAGGTGTTGGGAGTGGCAGCAGCTACTACGTGTGCTGACACACCAGCATTCCCACCCAGACCCCTCCCCCCCCCTCTTCCCCCACCTTCTCACACACAACACACACCACACACCGGCTCCCTGTTTCATCAGGACGTGTTGCGGCTGCTTGGACGGTCAAGCTTACTGGTGGCCAATACTATCACTACATTCCATTCCCATACCTTCCCCCCCCCCACCCCCCCCCTTCCACACACACACACACGCACCGGCCACCATCGTTCAGCCTAGGAGTGTCTGGGCGTGTGGCGCCGGAGAGGTTATGTAGCCTAGTGTTGAGTGGGTACATCCGAATGCGTACTAGTGGCTACACACCACATCCGACCCAGACCCCCCCCCCCCCCCCGCCCCGCCTCCGCCACTTTATCGCACACATCACCACACTACAACGACACACACACACACAGCAGCACACGGAGCCAACCACACGTCTTCACCTGGGAGTGTCTGAGTGTTCGGTGTACAACGCTACTGGTTGGCTTACACCACCCACGATTCGCACCACTGACCCCCCCCTCCGCCCCCCCACCTTACCACACTTACACGGACACCATCATGCACAGTCACAGACACACACACCCACACACACTATCCAACCGACCTTCTAAGCGTTGTCGTCAGTGGTGAGTGTTTAGGGTGTTTGGTTTAGGGTTGGTATGATAGGCTGAAGCCGTTACTATGTGTGTTGTGATGCGGTACAAAAGCGATCCATTTTAGCCGATGGCTCTAGTTAGGATCGCGCTCTCCTCCCCCCCCCCTCTTCAAGATACTAGCATGTCTAATATCACACAACACACAGCACGCCAGCTCACTGCTTACAGCCAACTCCAAGCCTCTTCTATCAGGTGAGAGATGTTTATAGGTGACGGTTGTGTTAGGTTCAGAACATATAGTGGTGGTGGCTTGTGCACACGCACCTACATTCCACCCACTTGATATGCTATACTCCCTAGTACTGACCAGTGGCATACCTCTCTACCTTTCCGCGGACCCCCGCCTCGCCGGCCTCCGGCCCCCCAATCCCGCAAACACACGACGATCACAACAGCGCGATTCCACCCTTTACGTTCTCATACTTAGACGGGGGGGTTGGTGTTGTACGGTCAAGCCTACTGGTGGCTACACACCACATTCCACCCTAGATCCTCCCACCCCCACCCCTACCCCCCCCACACACACCACCACTCTATAAACATCAGGGGGTGTTGGTGTATGTGTTCAATGGCTAGCTAGCTCTGTAGGGGTCTAAGGCGGCACAGCCAACAGTTCCAGTGACCTCCCCAGAGACCCCCTACCCGAACACCCCACTGGCCCTGCCCATCGACCTCCCCCCACACACCCAACCCACCTCTTTTCATCAGGGGGTGTTGGGGTGTTGGTGGTGAGAGCATAAGAAGTGAGCGATCAGTGTGTGGAAGCGAGGGATACTCAGTGTGGCTTTAGCGACGACCCACATCGCGTCCGCCAGGGCGCGACACTAAGGCCCACGGGTCGCCACGCCCCACGACATCCTCTTCCATCATATATGACGCCAGGTACGTCCCACGTCCGTGACTCCACCACCTTCTTCATTCAGGAACCCGCCCGGGGAGAGAGGGCACCCGCTATCCGACACGTGCCGTGCGCTACTTGACCCTCTCTCGCTAGAACGCATCACTCCACCAGGTCGATAAGCGACTATATGGCATAAGAGTCCACTTGTCCCAGTCTCGCATGAATAGTCGAGCCCTCTTGCCCTACGCCCTCAAACCGCTATTAACTCGTCTCTCGACACATGGTACAACTATGACAGACCTGGACTCTGGCAACCCATGTCTGCGTTTCAAGGCTCTATGGGAGCCAGGCAGGCAGTCACTGTGCGCGTCGCATACGCAGCTGAGACGGCCTGCATGACTTTCTTCATACCCTCTGGCAAAGCAACACTATTCAACCCTATTGGACCCCTCAGCGCACCACATAATGCGGCTATTGGGAGGAGTTGCTCTCGATCGCGACTCAGGAGGTTAGTGCAATATGTCTCACGTGTGTGATCGATCCTACCGGTAGCCCTGGGCCGTGCCTTAGCCCGTATAGGCGCCAGAGACTATTGTATCGCCCCCAATAACTCCTCAATTCAACCCTAAGGGCACGAACAGCGCAAACGGCGGACCATTAGACCCTGGGCGGCCACTCTGCCTCCGCCTTACCCTGCCGCTACCGCTATAGACGTTACATCTTACCCCACCCAGCGGGCGCCCATACAGGTAGGGTTTATGCTGTCAGTATTAGATTGCTCAGTATTAGCTGCGTCAGCACTTATTTACTAAACCTCCCTAAGACCACCTAAACTATCTAAACCTAAACATTCTAAATTCTAAACCACTAAAACCACCTCAAACCTATAACATATAAACCAACCACTTAAACCCCTAATACCAACTAAACCTAACCACTCATATCCCAAGTGCTGACCAGCCAAGTGCTGACCAGCCAGGGCTGACCAGCCTTCCTCCTTTCCTGTCACTCCTATACGTGTTGATGCATGTACGTATTGACCAACAGACGCTAATATACAGGTGGGCACTTCAACTCCTATGTTTAGGGAGACCCCCCTGGGTGTGGGCACCTCCTTCGTAAAACCCCGCTACCAGTGGTGGGGGTGGTATGTGTTGTTGTTCCCCCCCCCCCCCCCCCCCCCCCCCCTCCTCCCCCCCCCCCCCCCCCCCCCCGTCCCCCGCCCCGGCCCCCCTCCACCCTTTACCCCCGCCCCCCCCCTCCGCCTCACCCTCCCCTGTTCCCACCCACCCACTCCCCTCTCCCACCCTCCCCTCCCCTTCACACACCCCTCTTCCTCTACCACTCTCCTCACCTCCCCTCTAGACCTCTACCCACTAACCACTCTCCCTCCCATATACCCTTCCCCTCACCCTCCCCTCACCCCACCCTCCCTCACCCACCCCTCTCCTCTCCTCTTTTCCTCCCCCCCTCTCCTCTCACCACCCCTCTAGACCATACACTGGCCATCACCCTCCCATATACCCTCCCCTCACCCCACCCCACCACTCCCCTCACCCACCCTTCCCCCACAGCGGCAGAGCAGCTCTGCTTCCAACCCAAGCTAGCGGCAGCGCCAGATCCCCTTTCGGTGTGCTTCCGTGCAAGTGTGGTAAGGGGACATTAAAACGTTCAATTATGTTAGGAAAGGGGTACATGCTATTGACCAAAGGCAAGGCAATGATTTATGATACAAGCTGGGCCACATATGATATTGTTATATAACTTAATAGTAACTGTACATAATAAATTGTAAATTCAGCCTTGTCAGGCTGCATCATATGATTTCGGTGCGACGGCCATGCAAGAGGTAAGGGGGACATTACAAACGTCAATTTTGTAGGGACCGGCATATCTTCTGATGTTGACCAAAGGCAAGTATGATATCATACACACTGCAACACTTATGATAATATTGTGTATATAAATTGGGTAACTTATAGCCTTGTCAGGCTGCCGGCATCATATGATTTCGGTGCGACTACCATACAAGAGGTAAGAGGATATTAAAAAGTTCTATGCCTGCGACGCTAAAAAATGGCGTAGAGTGATCGTGAGGGAGCGACAGGTGGCAATGGAAGCGAGTTAGTTACCAGGCCGTTGGCTGACGTGTCGGGCTTCATCACGGTCAGATGGATGGTCGACCGGACAAATGGGTAACACTGGGGGCTTTTCCCTCCCTTTTTCCCACGCCCCCCAGAATGGGGGGCTCCGCTGAAAACATCAATTGTGTACAAGGGGTATTGCTATTGACCAAAAGCGAGTATGATATCATACACGCTGCATCTAACTAATACAATTGTATAATAAATTGTAACTTTAGCCTTGTCAGGCTGCCGGAAAGGATCATGGCATCATGTGATTTCGGTGCGACTGCCATGCAAGGGGTGAGGGGAACATTAAAAACGTCAATGATGTAGGGACAAGGGGTAATGCTATTGACCAAAGGCAAGCATGATATCATACAAGCTGCATCATATGATATTGTATATAACTAATATAACTGTACATAATAAATTGTAAATTCAGCCTTGTCAGGCTGCATCATATGATTTCGGTGCGACTGCCATGCAAGGGGTGAGGGGGACATTAAAAACCTTAATGATGTAGGGACAAGGGGTAATGCTATTGACCAAAGGCGAGTATGATATCGTACAAGCTGCATCTAACTAATATAATTGTATATAAAGAATTGTAACTTTAGCTTTGTCAGGCTGCCGGTAAGGAGGGGGGATGCTAGTGCCCACAAAACCAGTACCCACAAGCCAGATCTCCTATGCCCTAAACCCTAAACCCTAGAACCTAAACCCTCAACCCCTTAACCCTAAACCCCTATACCCTAAACCTGAAGAAATCTGGCTTGCGGGTACTAGCTTTGTGGGTACTAGCTTCCCCCCACATGCCGGTAAGGATCATGGCATCCTGTAATTTCGGTGCGACTGCCATGCAAGAGGTAAGGGGATATTAGAAACATCAATTAAGTAAGGACAAGTGATTGTCCTATTGACCTAAGGCGAGTATGATTGGCGGAGCCCCCCCTTCAAGGGGGCGGGAGCCCCCATGTTTACCCATTTTGTCCGTACTGTGCGAGACCGACCGACCATCCGTCTGGGGGGGGAACCCCAGAAAAAGGGTCTCGAGGGGGTGGGGGGGTGGTGGTGGTGGTGGGGGGCATCCTACCTCTTGTTTACCGTTTGAAATTTGAATTTCCCCTTACAGGCTGGCGAAGGAACCGCATCGCCCACCCTAGGTAGCACACTGCATGTCCTTCAGTTTGAAAATTTTTGAAGATTGAATTCCTTTTACAGGCTGGCAGAGGAACCCGCCTCGCCCTCTTCTGGGCACGCTGCATGTCCCATCAGTTTGACAATTTGACAATATGAATTTCCCTTACAGGCTGGCGGAGGAACCGCATTTCACCCACCAGGGCAGCACGCTGCATGTCCATCAGTTTGAAATTTGAAATTTCCCTTCCAGGCTGGCAGAGGAACGCACATCACCCACCCTGGGCAGCACGCTGGCATGTCCTTTTTTTTCTCTGTTTGAAAATTTGAAAATTTGAATTTCCCTTACAGGCTGGCGGAGGAACCGCATCACCCACCCTAGGCAGCACGCTGCATGTCCTTCAGTTTCAAAAATTCAAAATTTGAATTTCCCATCCAGGCTGGCGGAGGAACCGCGTCGCCCACCCTTGGCAGCACGCTGCATGCCCTTCTGGCGAACGTACCCAACATCCATACAACCCCCAAGAACTCGACGGAAATGCCGCACCTGGCCCATACACCCTCGAAACGGATACGGAAGGGCAAGGCCCCTGCTCGAGGACATCCAATTTCAAGTTGCATGGGTGAGTGCTTGTGTATCGTCTAGAGGGGAGGGTGAGGGAGGGGATAGAGGGTGTGTGTGTTGTGGGGGGGGGGGGGGGGGGGGGGGGGGGAGGGTACAGGGGAAGGTGGAGGAGTGAGGGTGAGGGTGGGGGATGGGGGGAGGGTACAGGGGAGAGAGTGTGGGTGTTAGTGGGGGGGGGGGGGGCCGGCAGGGGGGGGCAGGGGGGTGGGGGGGGGGGGGTGGGGGGGGGGGGGGGGGCAGAGGGGTGGCCACACCTGACACACACACCCTCCAAACAGATAAGTTAGGGGAAGGCCCCTGCGCGAGGAGTTCCAATTTCAAGTTGCATGGGTGAGTGCTTGTGTATGGTCTAGAAGGGAGGGGTGAGGGGTGGGGACATCCCTTGAGGGAGGGTGGGGCGAGTGGAAGGTGAGGGGAGGTTATATGGGAGGGTGAGTGCTAGTGTACGGTCTAGAGGGGAGGGTGAAGGGAGGGGAGAGAGGGGTGGGGGTGGGTGGGTGGGAGCGATGAGGGGAGGGTGATTGCTAGTGTATGGTCTAGACGGGAGGGTGGGTGCTTTGGGATAGTCTACCCCAACACTGACCCGTCACGGTACGGGCAGATTTAACAGAATATTAACAGAATCTTCTGAACAAACAGAACAAACTGAACAAACTGAACACGGCAAAGCAAAATCGAAACAAGCCAAAATAGCTCCGGGCAAAACAAACGTGAACACACCTAAGCGAACCCAAGCAAAAATCCAAACAAATGCAATAAAACCTAGACAAACCCGGACAAACCCAATCATACTCAGACAAACCCAGACAAACCCGGACAAACCAAAACAAACCCAGACAAACTAACACAAACACAAACAAATCCAATAAAAACCCAGACAAACTCAATAAAAACCCAGACAAACTCAATCAAACCCAGACAAACCCAATAAAACCTAGACAAACCAAAACAAACCCAGACAAACCCAGACAAACCAAGACAAACCAAGACAAACCAAGACAAACCCAGACAAACCCAGACAAACCCAATAAAACCTAGACAAACTAAAACAAACCCAGACAAACCAACCCAAACACAAACACCACAAACACAAACCCAGGGTGAGGGTGAGGGAGAGGACAAATTTCAAATGCCCCCTTCACATGCTGTTCAAAAAGAAAACCTTGCAAAAATGTAAAAAACAAATGTACCCTTAAAAAAAGGAATGTAAACACAAAACTGCGCAGGTTATTTCCCAGAGCCTCTTGTGGCTCGCACAAAAAACAAGTGCCCCCTTCACGGGCTTTAAAACATAAATGACTCCTTGAAAAATGTAAAAAACAAATGTACCCCTTAAAACAAAGACATGTAGAAACAAATTTACAGAACATGACAGAAACATGACAGAAACATGACAGAAACATGACAAACATGACAGAAACATGACCCATGTCAGACCAACCCAACCCTAACCAAACCAGTGATTTATTTTTCAAATCTGAAAGTGGGTTTCCTCTAGCTTTATGGTTTTAGGCCTCCTCCAGGGACAGCAATTTAGTGCTTCCTGTAGCATTTTGTATCTTTTAGGGCCATTAGAGGGCAATTTTGCTTCTTATAGCGATAATTTCGCTAAAACGGGGTCAGAACTAGCGATCGCTATACATAGCGGAAATAAAAATCCCTGAACCAAACAACACCAAACCAAATCAAACAAAACAAAACTTCAATGGTCGTTTCCAGTTCCTCCATTGTCTCACACAAAAAAACAAATGCCCCTTCACGGATAGGCCCTTGAAACAGAAATGTAAAAACAACCTTTCACAGGTTCTGTCCCAGAGCCTCCTGTTGCTGGCACAATAAATAATCGCTTCGAATGATTCGATCGAATGAAGCTTCAATTGCTGTTTAAGAAGATGAATGTTCCCTTGCAAAAATGAAACAAACAATGTCCACATAAAAAAAAATGTCAGGTTGTTTCCAATTTCTCCTTGGGCTCACACAAGAAACAGATATCCCCTTCACGGGATTAATAAAAAATGAATGTCTCCTTGCAAAAGCACACACACACACATTAATGTCCCCTTTAAATTAAAAGAATATTTAAAAACCATTGCAAAAAAACAAATGCAAAAACACCATTACCAGTTGGTCCCCATGAAAAAGAAATGTAAAAACAAATCCCCTTCACAGGCCATTTAAAATAACGTAAAACAAAATTATTCAAAATGTTGTTTACAAAAAGAAAAGAGAAAAAACGATGCCCCCTACGAATCCAATGCCGTTAAAAAAAGGTTGCTGAACAAATGCTGTTAAAAAAAAGAACAAAAGAAGAAAAAGTAAAACCAAAAGACGAAAAAAGTAAAACTTCACATGCTGTTTACAAAAAAGAAGGAAAAGAAAAAGTAAAATCAAAGCCGTTTAAAAAAACTGTGCTTAAAATGATGTTAAGAAAATATAAATTAATGTAACAAATCAATACCCCCCCTTCACCATGCTGATTACAAAAAAAAAAAAAATGTTAAACAAATTGTAAAAAACCAATACCCCCACTTCACATGATGAGTACAAACAATGGATGTCAAAAATAAATGTAAACCAAGATCCCCTTCACATGCTGAGTAACAACAATGGATGTCAAAAATAAATGTAAAACCAAGATCCCCCTTCAACATGCTGAGTACAAAAATGGATGCTCCCCATCACAGGTTGTTTTCCCTGAGCTTCCTGCCAAAAGTTGCTCGCACCAAATCGAGGTGGTCGGCAGAGACAACATGATCAAGTACGTGATATGTGGTGGGGTGGGGTGTGCTGAGGATGGGGGGCATGGTGGGGGTGGATGTGAAGTGTGTGCTGTGTGTTGGAGAGGGGGGGGGGGGGGGGGGGGGGGTATTCATTCAATGGGTGGATGTGTATGTGTGTGTGTGCGCTCAAGCATGCTACGCCACCTATATCTACAGGTTCCAGGCAGCTGGTTTGACCAACAGCAGCACCACCACCACCACCACCACCACCACCTACATGAAAATCCGCACGTAATAACTCCCGCTTACCCCACCTATATCTACAGGTTCCAGGCAGCTGGTTTGACCAACAGCAAGCACAGCAGCAGCAGCACCACCACCACCACCACCTACATGAAAATCCGCACGTAATAACTCCCGCTTACCCCACCTATATCTACAGGTTCCAGGCAGCTGGTTTGACCAACAGCACCACCACCACCACCACCACCACCCACATGAAAATCTGCATGTAATTACTCCCGCTTACCCCGCCATTATCTACAAACTGGTTCCAGGCAGCTGGTTTGACCAACAGCAGCAGCAGCACCACCACCACCACCCACATGAAAATCTGCATGAAATAACTCCCGCTTACCCCACCATTATCTACAAACAGGTTCCAGGCAGCTGGTTTGACCAACAGCACCACCACCACCACCACCACCACCCACATGAAAATCTGCATGTAATTACTCCCGCTTACCCCACCATTATCTACAAACAGGTTCCAGGCAGCTGGTTTGACCAACAACAATACCAGCGAACTGTTCTGGTTCAAGAAACCGAAGTTTATCACCCACTTGTTCCAGGTTTGTCCAGGCCTCCTGTTTGTTTTGTATATTGTATCATGTATTTTTCGTATGCCTTTTTATCATGTATGTATTTGTATTGTGTATTTGTATCATGTATTTTTATATATTTATCGAGTTTTTGTATCGTTTGTGTATGCCTTTTTATCATGTATGTATTTGTATCGTGTATGTGTATCATGTATTTGTATCGTTTGTGTATGCCTTTTTATCATGTATGTATTTGTATTATGTATTTTTATGTCTTTTTATCATGTCTTTTTATCGTTTGTGTATGCGCATATGTGTGTATTTTTACAGTCCAGGGGTAAAGGCCAGGGCCTACAGTAAATATGTTTATAACATGGGTAGTATGGGTAAGACACAAGCAGTAAAAACAGCTGCTGTGGCGCATGCATGAACAAGCGGGAAAGAGGTGGTGGGGATTATAGTTGTGGGGTGGGGGTGGGGTGGAATGCACAAGTAGTAAAGCTGTCCAGGCCTCCAGTATGTGCAACACAGTCCAGGTCCATGTTCTCGATTACATACTGTAATGGCATTTGGTAAAATGTAGGGTTAGTGGTGGGGTGCAGGTGTGTGTGAATTTGTACAATGTGTGTAGTATGATTAAACACACGAGCAGTTAAACGGCTGCTGTGTGTGTATGCATGAACGAGCGGGAAAGAGGGTGGTGGTGGTGCAGGTGTGCAGGTGTGTGTGTATTTTTGCAATATGGGTGGTATGGGTAAACACACAATCAGTAAATCAGCTGCTGTGGGCGCATGCGTGAACTAGCAGGAAAGAGGGTGGTGGTGGTGCAGGTGTGCAGGTGTGTGTGTATTTTTGCAATATGGGTGGTATGGGTAAACACACAATCAGTAAATCAGCTGCTGTGGGCGCATGCGTGAACTAGCAGGAAAGAGGGTGGTGGTGGTGCAGGTGTGCAGGTGTGTGTGTTATTTTTTGCAATATGGGTGGTATGGGTAAACACACAATCAGTAAATCAGCTGCTGTGGGCGCATGCGTGAACTAGCAGGAAAGAGGGTGGTGGTGGTGCAGGTGTGCAGGTGTGTGTGTATTTTTGCAATATGGGTGGTATGGGTAAACACACAATCAGTAAATCAGCTGCTGTGGGCGCATGCGTGAACTAGCAGGAAAGAGGGTGGTGGTGGTGGTGCAGGTGTGCAGGTGTGTGTGTATTTTTGCAATATGGGTGGTATGGGTAAACACACAATCAGTAAATCAGCTGCTGTGGGCGCATGCATGAACGAGCGGGAAAGAAGGTGGTGGTGGTGGTGTGGTGTCCAGGTTGTGTGTATTTGTACAATATGGGTGGTATGGGTAAATAGTAGGGTGCCCTGGCGGGTCCCCTGGAGGTCGGCCCTGGGATGGGGCTCGTGCGTCGAACTGGGTGAGTCGGACTATTAGGTTGCAGTAGCGGGGGCAGTGAGCTATTGTATGCATTCAGATAAAATATGGCTATGAAGGGTCGGAATACACGGGTAGCGATGATGGGTGCTGAGTCGGGTTGTAACCTATGAAGGAACGTTGTGCATGAGGGAAAGAAAGTAATGAACGGCGATGGGTAAAAGGTGTACTGGCCGCCTCGAGTCAACCGGGTCCCGGGTACGGGGGGTATGAGGGTACCTGAAAAGAAGCAGCGAAGTTTGGTATGGTCGGTAATGTCCTTATACATTGCGAGCTTTTGACCGGTTATTTCCGGTGGTTTCGCCAAACCAATTTCCGGTGGTTTCACCAAACCAATTTCCGGTGGTTTCACCAAACCAATTTCCGGTGGTTTCACCAAACCAATTTCCGGTGGTTTCACCAAACCAATCATTTTCCTACCTACGAATTGTGGTTTCGACTGGTGATTTCGGCAGTAAAACGGCTGCTCTAGGCGCATGCGTGTAAGAGCCGTAAAGAGGATGGTGGTGGTGTGTGGTTGTGGTGGTGGTGTGGGGTTGGGGTGGTGGTGGTGTGTGGTGGTGGTGGTGTGGGGTTGTGGTGGTGGTGGTGTGGGTTGTGGGGTGCTGGTGATGTGGGTATGTGGTGATGCTGGTGGTGTGGGTTTGTGGGGGTGCTGGTGGTGTGGGGTTGTGGTGGTGTGTGTGGGGTGGGGTGGATGCACAAGCAGTAAAACAACTGCTGTGGGTGCATGCGTGTCAGAGCAAGCTCTTAGATGGCTCACTGTAAAATTGCAAAATAATTGTACCTGCACAATATAAGAGCAAGCAACTAGATGGCTGACTGTAAAATAGTAAATGAAATTGTAAAAGTAAAGAGCAAGCAATTAGATGGCTTACTGTGAAATTGAAAATTGAACATTCATACGCCCTGCCACAAGGCATGAGGTTGTAAAAGTAAACCCCCCCATTCGCATGCACCATGCATAGGGATCAGCAATATGATTTCATGTGATATCATGTTATCAGATGATAACATATGATGCCGGCGGAGTGACTGGGTAACTTTGGCCTGGGCCATGATAACATATGATGGCCGGCAGATGACTGGGTAACTTGGCCTGGGCCATGATAACATGATGCCGGCGGAAGTGAACTGGGTAACTTTGGCCTGGGCCATGATAACATATGGCCGATGCATGGAGTGACTGGGTAACTTTGGCCTGGGCCATGATAACATATGATGCCGGCGGAGTGACTGGGTAACTTTGGCCTGGGCCATGATAACATATGATGCCGGCGGAGTGACTGGGTAACATGGATTTGGCCTGGGCCATGATAACATATGATGCCGGCGGAGTGACTGGGTAAACTTTGGCCTGGGCCATGATAACATATGATGCCGGCGGAGTGACTGGGTAACTTTGGCCTGGCCATGATAACATATGATGCCGGAGGCGGAGCCTGACAATATGGGTAACTTGGCCTGGCACTGGGCGGACATTGATAACATATGATGCCGGCGGAGTGACTGGGGTAACTTTTGCCTGGGCCATGATAACATATGATTGCCGGCGGAGTGACGGTAACTTTGGCCTGGGCCATGATAACATATGATGCCGCGGAGTGACTGGGTAACTTTGGCCTGGGCCATGATAACATATGATGCCGCGGATGACTGGGTAACTTTGGCCTGGGCCATGATAACATATGATGCCGCGGCGGGTGACTGGGTAACTTTGGCCTGGGCCATTGATAACATATGATGCCGGCGGAGGACTGGGTAACTTGGCCTGGGCCATTGCATAACATATGACTGCCGGCGAGTGACTGGGTAACTTTTGGCCTGGGCCATGATAACATATGATGCCGGCGGAGTGACTGGGTAACTTTGGCCTGCGGCCATGATAACATATTTGATGCCGGCCGGCGAGTGACATAGATGCCGGCGGGTAACTTTGGCCTGGGCCATGATACATATGATGCCGGCGGAGTGACTGGGTAACTTGGCCTGGGCCTGATAAGCCATTTGATGCCGGCAGAGTGACTGGGTAACTTTGGCCTGCCATGATAACATATGGATGCCGGCGGAGTGACTGGGACTTGGGCCATGATACATATGATGCCGCGAGTGACTGGGTAACTGCCTAGTCAGTTACTTTGACTGGGCGATATAAACATATGACTGGGTTACTTTGCCGGCCGGAGTGACTGTGGTTAACTTTGGCCTGGGCCATGATAACATATGATGCCGGCGGAGGGACTGGGGAAACTTTGGCCTGGGCCATGATAACATATGATGCCGGCGGAGTGACTGGTAACTTTGGCCTGGGCCATGATAACATATGATGCCGGCGGAGTGACTGGGTAACTTTGGCCTGGGCCATTGATAACATATGATGCCGGCGGAGTGACTGGGTAACTTTGGCCTGGGCCATGATAACATATGATGCCGGCGGAGTGACTGGGTAACTTTGGCCTGGGCCATGATAACATATGATGCCGGCGGAGTGACTGGGTAACTTTGGCCTGGGCCATGATAACATATGATGCCGGCGGAGTGACTGGGAACTTTGCCTGGGCCATGATAACATATTGATGCCGGCGGAGTGACTGGGAACTTTGGCCTGGGCCATGATAACATATGATGCCGGCGGAGTGACTGGGTAACTTTGGCCTGGGCCATGATAACATATGATGCCGGCGGAGTGACTGGGTAACTTTGGCCTGGGCCATGATAACATATGATGCCGGCGGAGTGACTGGGTAACTTTGGCCTGGCCATGATAACATATGATGCCGGCGGAGTGACTGGGTAACTTTGGCCTGGGCCATGATAACATCATGATGCCGGCGGAGTGACTGGGTAACTTTGGCCTGGGCCATGATAACATATGATGCCGGCGGAGTGACTGGGTAACTTTGGCCTGGGCCATGATAACATTATGATGCCGGCGGAGTGACTGGGTAACTTTGGCCGGGCCATGATAACATATGATGCCGGCGGAGTGACTGGGGTAACTTTGGCCTGGGCCATGATAACATATGATGCCGGCGGAGTGACTGGGTAACTTTGCCTGGGCCATGATTAACATATGATGCCGGCGGAGTGACTGGGTAACTTTGGCCTGGGCCATGATAACATATGATGCCGGCAGAGTGACTGGGTAACTTTGGCCTGGGCCATGATAAACATATGATGCCCGGCGGTAGTGACTGGGTTACTTTGGCCTGGGCCATGATAACATATTGATGCCGGCGGAGTGACTGGGTAACTTTGGCCTGGGCCATGATAACATATGATGCCGGCGGAGTGAGGTACTTTGGCCTGGGCCATGATAACATATGATGCCGGCGGAGTGACTGGGTAACTTTGGCCTGGGCCATGATAAACATATGATGCCGGCGGAGTGACTGGGTAACTTTGGCCTGGGCCATTGATAACATATGATGCCGGCGGAGTGACTGGGTAACTTTGGCCTGGGCCATGATAACATATGATGCCGGCGGAGTGACTGGGTAACTTTGGCCTGGGCCATGATAACATATGATTGCCGGCGGAGTGACTGGGTACTTTGCCTGGGCCATGATAACACATATGATAACATGCCGGCCTGGTAACTTTGGCCTGGGCCATGATAACATATGATGCCGGCGGAGTGTGACTGGGTAACTTTGGCCTGGCCATGATAACATATGATGCCGGCGGATGTGACTGGGTAACTTTGGCCTGGGCCATGAGGTAACAATATGATGCCCACAATGATAACATATGATGCCGGCGGAGTGACTGGGTAACTTTGGCCCTGGGCCATGATAACATATTGCCGGCGGAGTGACTGGGGCCATGATTATGATGCCGGCGGAGTGACTGGTTACTTTGGCTGGGCCATGATAACATATGATGCCGTGGAGTGACTCGGTAACTTTGGCCTGGGCCATGATAACATATGATGCCGGCGGAGTGACTGGGTTACTTTGGCCTGGGCCATGATAACATATGATGCCCGGCGGAGTGACTGGGTAACTTTGGCCTGGGCCATGATAAACATATGATGCCGCGCGGAGTGACTGGGTAAACTTTGCCTGGCCATGATAACATATGATGCCGGCGGAGTGACTGGGTAACTTGGCCTGGGCCATGATAACATTATGATGCCGGCGGAGTGACTGGGTACTTTGGCCTGGGCCATGATAACACATGATGCCGGCGGAGTGACTGGGTTACTTTGGCCTGGGCCATGATAACATATGATGCCGGCGGAGTGACTGGGTAACTTTAGCCTGGGCCATGATAACATATGATGCCGGCGGAGTGACTGGGTTACTTTGGCCTGGGCCATGATAACACATGATGCCGGCGGAGTGACTGGGTTACTTTGGCCTGGGCCATGATAACATATGATGCCGGCGGAGTGACTGGGTAACTTTGGCCTGGGCCATGATAACATATGATGCCGGCGGAGTGACTGGGTAACTTTGGCCTGGGCCATGATAACATATGATGCCGGCGGAGTGACTGGGTAACTTTGGCCTGGGCCATGATAACATATGATATTAAATCATATGATTTTTTGTATGATATCATATGATATCATACTCGTCTTTGGTCAACATCATATGATTTGCCGTTCCCTAACCATACATACTGGAGAATGGATACTATAATGAGATTTTGGTTTCACAGACAGCTACTGTGTCTGAGCATGGAATACTGTGCGACAACACAGAGGGAAGTTCTCTACCTCTTCCAAGGCGTCAGGTCTAAAATTAGGGAACCTGGCAAGGGATCGAACCGCAGACCTGTTCGTGTTGCTGGGTTCTACTGAACCATGCAGCCTGAGCTCGAAAGTGTAAGCCCGTCACTTGAACTGTAAAAATAAGGTAATGATAACGCCTGGTGGGGCGTGGTGTTAAGGGAGTCCGTCGTACGCAGGTGGGGAGCGGTCTCCTACCTCAACTGGACAAGCTACCATCGCGGTTGACGACGACCTGCAACGCCAAGAGCGACCGAAGGGGGAGTCGAACCCCCGACTCTTCACTCTTAAAGGGATTTAGTCTACCAATATACCAATGTAAATCACTGGAAGAGGCTACATAGTTCATTGTATGTACAAGCAGGTATAAGGTGTTGTTTGTTTGTTTGTTTATATTGAAAGAATTTCCACCCCAAGAGTGGTACCCCTGACACAATAGAGCTCAGATATATTTTGATAATGATGCTTTGATTTTGATAGATTATGTCACTGCCGAAGACGCTACTAAAAGGAAGAGGCTACTGTAACAACTAACTAGCTCACCTCAGACAGGCTCAAGCTCGTTGGGGTTGTTGGGGTTGCTGGGGTATGGAAGTTGTTGGGGTCTGCAGGGTATGTGGGTTGTTGGGGTTGTTGGCTGTTGGTTGATATACACTGAAAGAGGCTATTCTTGAACTGTAATACACTAATACTCAAGGGTACTTCCAAGCGCTGCCTTTTTTGCCCAAAAAGCCCCACTACGCGTTTCGCGCAGTTTTTTGCAACCCCCTATGGGCGCAGCAAGCAATTCTTGCGCTTTTTGCACTACAAAGCGCATTTTGTTTTGTCAAGTGCGCTAAAGCGCTGGCCAATTCGGTCAATGGAAGTACCCTGTAATACACAAACCTAACCCATTAACCTAAACCCTAAACGCACCCATGTTTGCTGCTGGTCTACTTTGACAATTTGCTGGCCATGGCTATGACCTGCTGGATCCTCAAAAGAGGAAAGAAAGTAGCTTGTCTGTAAACTGATTAATAAAGCATACATTAAATTTATAGATTTATAAAGCATAATCCAAATCTAACACGAACTTACTGAAATGTCATTCGTGCAGCTGGTCTACTTTGAAAACTCGCTGGCCATGGCTATGTCCTGCTGGGCCCTCACAAGAGGAGAGAAAGTAGTGTATCTGTAAACTGATTTATAAAGCATTCACAATACAAATCTAACACAAACTTACTGAAACTGAATTCGTGCAGCTGGTCTATTTTGGAAACTCCCTGGCCATGGCTATGACCTGCTGACAGTCAGACAATGTGTACATACCTAAACCATTAACCTTAACCGTAAACCCACCTATGTTTGCAGCTGGTCTATTTTGAAAACTCTCTGGCCATGGCTATGACCTGCTGACAGTCAGACAAGGTGTACAAACCTAAACCATTAACACAAACCATGAGACCGCAGGGAACCCTTTAATGAAAACTCTCTGGCCATGGCTATGACTTGTTAGCAATCAGACAGATAGAGAGACAGACAATGTACACAAACCTAAACCATCAACCTGAACCCTAAACCTAACCCTAAAGTTTGCAGCTGGTCTACTTCAAAAATTCGCTGACCATGGCGATAACCTGTTGGGCCCTCGCAAGAGGAATTAAAGTATCGAATCTTACAACTGATTTATAAAGCATATATTAAATGTATAGATTTATAAAGCATATATTAAATTTATATATTTATAAAGCATATATTAAATTTAAAGATTTAAAAAGCATATATTAAATTTAATATTTATAAAGCATATATTAAATTTAAAGATTTACAAAGCATAATCCAAATCTAACACAAACTTACTGAAACTTCATTTGTGCAGCTGGTCTACTTTGAAAACTCGCTGGCCATGGCTATGTCCTGCTGGGCCCTCACAAGAGGAGAGAAATCATTGTATCTGTAAACTGATTTATAAAGCATTTACAATACAAGTCTAACACAAACTTACTGAAACTTCTTTCCTGCAGCTGGTCTACTTTGAAAATTCGTTGGCCATGGCTATGACCTGCTGGGCCCTCACAAGAGACTGGGGGGCTCTGGAGTATGAGACAGGCGGTCATTGGGTGTTTGCGCAAGCCAACAAATGGGCGGCCGGCCTTCTGTTTGCCGTATGCTTTATGCTGATTCTGTACTGGTGAGTGCTTGTTTGTACTGTACCATGAAACAGGTATTTAAACAGGTCACCATATATACTAGTGCAGTGCCCGTGTGGCTATTGGGTGTTTGTGCAAGCCAACAAATGGGCGGCCGGCCTTCTGTTTGCCGTATGCTTTATGCTGATTCTGTACTGGTGAGTGCTTGTTTGTACTGTACCATGAAACAGGTATTTAAACAGATCACCATATATACTAGTGCAGTGCTATTGGGTGTTTGCGCGAGCCAACAAATGGGCGGCCGGCCTTCTGTTTGCCGTATGCTTTATGCTGATTCTGTACTGGTGAGTGCTTGTATGTACTGTACCATGAAACGGGTATTTCAACGTATCACCATGCACTGGTGCAGTGTGTGTGGCTATTGGGTGTTTGCACAAGCCAACAAATGGGCGGCCGGCCTGTTGTTTGCCGTATGCTATATGCTGATTCTGTACTGGTGAGTGCTTGTATGTACTGTACCATGCAATTGCCATGGTCATTTAAAAAGATCATAAACCCTTCAAACCTACAGACCTAAACCCTAAACCCTAACCCCTAAAACCCTAATCCCTAAAACCCTAAGCCCCGAACCCTGGATGCAGTGCGATGCAGGTGCTACCCCTATTTGCCCTGCTCCTGCCCCTGGGCTTTAAACCCTAAAACCCTAACCTCTAAACCCTAAGCCCCGAACCCTGGATGCAGTGCGATGCAGGTGCTACCCCTGTTTGCCCTGCTTTTGCCCCTAGGCTTTAAACCCTACAACCCTAAACCCTACAAAACTAAACCCTAAAACCCTAAGCCCCAAACCTTGGATGTAGTGCGATGCAGGTGCTCCCCCTGTTTGCCCTGCTCCTACCCCTGGGCTTTAAACCCTAATCCCTTAAACCCTAACCCCCAGACCCTGGATGCAGTGCGATGCAGGTGCTACCCCTGTTGCCCTGCTCTTGCCCCTGGGCTCTCATTGTCCCGAGGAGGTATTGAGGCAGGCAGTTAAGCAAGCTTAAACCCTGAAACCCTAAACCCATAAGCCCTGAACCCTGTATGCAGTGCGATGCAGGTGCTCCCCCTGTTTGCGCTGCTCCTGCCCCTAGGTTCTCATTGTCCTGAGGAGGTATTGAAGCAGGCAGTTAAGCAAGCTTCAACCATAAAACCCGAAACCTTAACACCCTAAACCCTAAAACCCTCAGCCCCGATCTCTGTATGTAGTGCAATGCAGGTGCTCCCCCTGTTTGCGCTGCTCCTGCCCCTAGGTTCTCATTGCCCTGAGGAGGTATTGAAGCAGGCAATTAAGAGAGCTTCAGCCATAAAACCCGAAACCCTAAAACCCTAAACCCTATAACCCTCAGCCCCGATCTCTGTATGCAGTGCGATGCAGGCGCTACCCCTGTTTGCGCTGCTCCTGCCCCTAGGTTCTCATTGCCCTGAGGAGGTATTGAAGCAGGCAATTAAGAGAGCTTCGATCATGAAACCCGAAACTCTAAAACCATAAGCCCCAAACCATAAGCCCCGAACCCAGGATGCAGTGCGATGCAGGTGCTACCCCTGTTTGCCCTGCTCCTGCCCCTGGGATTTAAACCCTAAAACCCTAAGCCCTAAAACCCTAAGTCCTTAAACCCTAAGCCCCGGACCCTGTATGCAGTGCGATGCAGGTGCTCCCCCTGTTTGCGCTGCTCTTGCCCCTAGGCTCTCATTGCCCTGAGGAGGTATTGAGGCAGGCAGTTAAGCAAGGGCTGGCGGCTCGACAGGCGGCGCTCTTGGCACGCGCTATGAACGTTGGCGTCAAGAACACCCTTGGGGGTAGGTGGGGGATGGTGTGTGGGGGTGGGAGGGGGGGGGGGGGGGGGGGGGCAGTTAAGCATGGGCTGGCGGCTCAACAGGCGGCGCTCTTGGCACGCGCTGATGAACGTTGGCGTCATGAACACCCTTGGGGGGTAGGTTGGGGGATGGTGGTGTGTGGGGGTGGGAGGGGGGGGGGGGGGGGGGGGGCAGTTAAGCATGGGCTGGCGGCTCGACAGGCGGCGCTCTTGGCAAGCGCTATGAACGTTGGCGTCAAGAACACCCTTTGGGGGGGTAGGTGGGGGATGGTGGTGTGTGGGGGTGGAGGGGGTGGGGGGGGGGATGGGGGGCAGTTAAGCAAGGGCTGGCGGCTCGACAGGCGGCGCTCTTGGCACGCGCTTATGAACGTTGGCGTCAAGAACACCCTTGGGGGGTAGGTGGGGATGGTAGGGTGGGGGTGGGTATGGTGGTGGTGGTGGTGGTGGTGGTGGTGGTGGCAGTTAAGCAAGGGCTGGCGGCTAAACAGACAGCTCTCTTGGCTTGCGTTATGAACGTTGGCGTCAAGAACACTCTTGGGGGGTAGGTGGGGGATGGTGGTGGTGTGTGTGTGTGTGGTGGTGGTGGTGGTGGGGGGGGGGGGGGGGGCAGTTAAGCAAGGGCTGGCGGCTAAACAGACGGCTCTCTTGGCTTGCATTATGAACGTTGGCGTCAAGAACACTCTTGGGGGGTAGGTGTGTGTGGGGTGGGGGGGGGGGGGTGGGGGGGGGGTGGTGGTGGTGGTGGGGGGGGGGGGGGGCAGTTAAGCAAGGGCTGGCGGCTCGACAGGCGACGCTCTTAGCTCGTGCTATGAACGCTGGCGTCACTCTTGGGGGGTACGTGGAGGATGGTTGTGTGTGTGGTGCGTGTGTGTGGTGGGTGAGGGTTCGTCAGGTATGGTGGGGGTGGGGTATGGTGGTGGTGGGGGTATGGTGGTGGGGTGGTGGAGGGTGGTGGGGACTGGCAGCTCGACAGGCGGCGCTCTTGGCACGTGCTATGAACGTTGGCGTCAAAGAACACTCTTGGGGGGTAGGTGTGTGTGTGGGTGGGGGTGGGGGTGGGGGGGTGGTGGTGGTGGGGGGGGGGGGGGGGGGGGCAGTTAAGCAAGGGCTGGCGGCTCGACAGGCGACGCTCTTAGCTCGTGCTATGAACGCTGGCGTCACTCTTGGGGGGTACGTGGAGGATGGTTGTGTGTGTGGTGCGTGTGTGTGGTGGTGAGGGTTCGTCAGGTATGGTGGGGGTGGGGGTATGGTGGTGGGGGTGGTGGGAGGGTCGTGGGGACTGGCAGCTCGACAGGCGGCGCTCTTGGCACGTGCTATGAACGTTGGCGTCAAGAACACTCTTGGGGGGTAGGTGGGTGGGGTGGGTGGTGGGTGGTGGTGGGGGGGTGGGAGGGGTACATGGGAGATGGTACACACGCACACACACATACACACACAAACACACACACGCACATACACTCACTCACACACACAAACACACACACACGCACACACACACGCACACACACACGCACATACACTCGCACACACACACACATACACACACACAAACACACACACACGCACATACACACGCACACATACACATACACACACACACATACACACATACACACACACAAGCACAAGCTTTTGGTGTCCAGGTTCAAATCGTCCAAGGTAGGGTGAAACCAGGAAAACGCAAGTGGAGGGATGTGGGTGGGTGGGTGGGAGGGGGGGGACTTCAATGGCGCACAGAAATACGCACGCACACACACAGAAACATGCACAGTTGCACACACACTGAGACAGGCGGCAAGCAAACAGAAATTCACAGGCACACACATACTCGAAAGCACACAGATACACATGCACACACACAGGCACACACACACAAGCACACACCTTTTTGTCAAGGTTCAAATCGCCCAAGGATGGGGTGAAAGCAGGAAAACGCAAGTGGCTGGAGCTGCTTAGGATACAAGCTCAGCGCTACAAGGGGACGAACAAAAACACACACACACGAGTACACAGAAACACACAGTCACACACACACAAGCCCACAGGAACACACACACACACATACAGAAACCTAAACCTAAAACCTAAAACCCTAAACCCTAATCCCTCACACATACAGAAATACACAGGCGCACACACACACAAGCCCACAGGAACACACACACATACAGAAACACACAGGCACACAGGAACACGCACACAGAAATACACACACACGCAGACAAGCACACACCTTTTTTGTCCAGGTTCAAATCGTCCAAGGATGGGGTGAAAGCAGGAAAACGCAAGTGGCGGGAGCTGCTTGGGATGCGAGTGCAGCGCTACAAGGGAACAAACCCGGGCCCCACAAGAAAGGAGTCAGATGACTTTTTGAAGAGGAGCTCAGTGAGCTTCACCTCCATTGCCTCTAAATACAGCCTCAATGCTATCACTGCAAAACAGGTAATGTGCATCATTATGTGTGCGTGTTTCTTTGTGCATGTAGGTGTGTGTGTTTCTTTGTGCATGTAGGTGTGCGTGTTTCTTTGTGCATGTAGGTGTGCGTGTTTCTTTGTGCATGTAGGTGTGCGTGTTTCTTTGTGCATGTAGGTGTGCGTGTTTCTTTGTGCATGTAGGTGTGCGTGTTTCTTTGTGCATGTAGGTGTGCGTGTTTCTTTGTGCATGTAGGTGTGCGTGTTTCTTTGTGCATGTAGGTGTGCGTGTTTCTTTGTGCATGTAGGTGTGCGTGTTTCTTTGTGCATGTAGGTGTGCGTGTTTCTTTGTGCATGTAGGTGTGCGTGTTTCTTTGTGCATGTAGTGTGCGTGTTTCTTTGTGCATGTAGGTGTGCGTGTTTCTTTGTGCATGTAGGTGTGCGTGTTTCTTTGTGCATGTAGGTGTGCGTGTTTCTTTGTGCATGTAGGTGTGCGTGTTTCTTTGTGCATGTAGGTGTGCGTGTTTCTTTGTGCATGTAGGTGTGCGTGTTTCTTTGTGCATGTAGGTGTGCGTGTTTCTTTGTGCATGTAGGTGTGCGTGTTTCTTTGTGCATGTAGGTGTGCGTGTTTCTTTGTGCATGTAGGTGTGCGTGTTTCTTTGTGCATGTAGGTGTGCGTGTTTCTTTGTGCATGTAGGTGTGCGTGTTTCTTTGTGCATGTAGGTGTGCGTGTTTCTTTGTGCATGTAGGTGTGCGTGTTTCTTTGTGCATGTAGGTGTGCGTGTTTCTTTGTGCATGTAGGTGTGCGTGTTTCTTTGTGCATGTAGGTGTGCGTGTTTCTTTGTGCATGTAGGTGTGCGTGTTTCTTTGTGCATGTAGGTGTGCGTGTTTCTTTGTGCATGTAGGTGTGCGTGTTTCTTTGTGCATGTAGGTGTGCGTGTTTCTTTGTGCATGTAGGTGTGTGTGTTTCTTTGTGCATGTAGGTGTGCGTGTTTCTTTGTGCATGTAGGTGTGCGTGTTTCTTTGTGCATGTAGGTGTGCGTGTTTCTTTGTGCATGTAGGTGTGCGTGTTCCTTTGTGCATGTGGGTGTGCGTGCTTCTGTGTGTGTTCGTGTTTCTTTGTGCGTGTGGGTGTGCGTGTTTCTGTGTGTGATTGTAGTTTGAAGAGATGCTCATTGAGCTTCACCTCCATTGCCTCTAAATACAGCCTCAATGCTATCACTGCAAAACAGGTAATGCGTATATTTATGTGTGCGTGTTTCCGTGTGTGCGTGTGCGTGTTCCTGTGTGTGTATTTTGTTCTGCGTGTGTGTGCGTGTTTCTGTGTGTGATTGACGTTTTGAAGAGGAGCTCTGTGAGCTTCACCTCCATCGCCTCTAAATACAGCCTCAGTGCTATCACTGCAAAACAGGTAATGCGTTTAATTATGTGTGTGTGCGTGTGCATGCTCCTGTGAGTTCGCGTGTTTCAGTGTGTGTTTAAAGTTTAAAGGAGCTTCACCTCCATCGCCTCTCAGTACAGCCTCAATGCTATCACCGCGAAGCAGGTAATGAACATCATTATGTGTGTGTGCGTGTGTGCGTGTTTCTGTGTACAATTGAAGTTTGATCTCTATCGCCCTTCAGTACAGCCTAAATGCTCTCACCGCGAAGCAGGTAATGTGCATCAATCTTTGTGTGTTTGTGCGCTTGCGTGTTTATGTGTGAGTGTGTGTGCGTTTTTCTGTGTGTGTGCGTGTTTCTGTGTGCATGTTTCTGTGTGTGTGCGTGTTTCTGCGTGTGTGTGTGTTTCTGTGTGTGTGCATGTTTCTGTGTGCATGTTTCTGTGTGTGTGCGTGTTTCTGTGTGTGAGCGTGTTTCTGTGTGTGTGTGTGTTTCTGTGTGTGTGCGTGTTTCTGTGTGCATGTTTCTGTGTGTGTGCGTGTTCCTGTGTGTGTGCGTGTTTCTGTGTGTGTGCGTGTTTCTGTGTGCATGTTTCTGTGTGTGTGCGTGTTTATGTGTGAGTGTGTGTGCGTGTTTCTGTGTGTGTGCGTGTTTCTGTGTGTGTGCGTGTTTCTGTGTGTGTGCGTGTTTCTGTGTGTGTGCGTGCGCTTGCGTGTTTATGTGTGAGTGTGTGTGCGTGTTCCTGTGTTTGTGTGTGTGTTTTTGTGTTTGTGTGTGTGTGTTTCTGTGTGTGTGCGTATTTCTGTGTGTGTTTGATGTTTTTAGGAGCTTCACCTCCATGGCCTCTCTGTACAGCCTTAATGCTATCACCGCAAGGCAGGTAATGCATATACTCATGTGTCTGTGTGTTTCTGTGTGCGCGTGTGTCAACGCTATCACCGCGAATCAGGTAATGCATATACTCATGTGTCTGTGTGTTTCTGTGTGCGCGTGTGTCAACGCTATCACCGCGAATCAGGTAATGCATATACTCATGTGTCTGTGTGTTTCTGTGTGCGTGTTTCGTTCTGCGTGTGGGTGTGCGTGTTTCTGTTTGTGATTGAAGTTTGAAGGAGCTCAGTGAGCTTCACCTCCATCGCCTCTCAGTACAGCCTCAATGCTATCACCGCGAATCAGGCAATTTACATATGTATGCGTGCGGATGTATGTATGCATGCATGCGTCAACACAACACAACACACGGTAACATACCACAACACATACCAACACATGCCGGCACAACGCATGATAACGTACCATACCACATACCAGCACATACCATCACATAAAACAACATATGCCAGCACAACACATGATAACGTACCATCCCACATAGTAGCACATACAACAACACATGTCAGCACATGATAGCACAACACAACACATGCCAGCACATGATAATAACATATCACAACACATACCAACACAACGCATGATAAAGCATCATAACACATACCAGCATGCAACACATCATAACACATACCAGCATGCAACACATCATAACACATACCAGCATGCAACACATCATAACACATACCGGCATGCAACACATCATAACACATACCAGCATGCAACACATCATAACACATACCAGCATGCAACACAACATAACACATACCAGCATGCAACACATCATAACACATACCAGCATGCAACACATCATAACACATACCAGCATGCAACACATCATAACACATACCAGCATGCAACACATCATAACACATACCAGCATGCAACACATCATAACACATACGACTGCAGATCTTGGGTGGCTATTTGGCCCGGGTATCAGCCAAGCCCCGGTATGCACGATGATAACACAACACAACACATCATACCACACACCAGCACACAACACCTCATAACTAGGGATCGGCAATATGATATCATATGATATCATGTCATCATATGATATCATATGATGCCGGCGGTCTGACTACGTAACTTTGGCCTGGGGCATCATATCATATGCTATAAAATCATTTGATTTGTGTATGATATCATACTCGTCTTTGGTTAACATCATATGATTTGCCGTTCCCTAATCATAACACATACCGACGCAGGACTTGGGTGGCTACTTGTCCCGGGTCTCAGCCAAGCCTGGGCCTTCACAATGATAACACAGCACAACACATCATAACACACACACGCACACAACACACCATAACACGCACCAACGCAGGTTTTGGGTGGCTACTTGGCCCGGGTCTCCGCCAAGCCTCGGTCTACACCCACTGGGGAGGTGACAGAGGAAGGCCATCCCTCCCAGCCCGTGCAAGATTTCAATGTGAGCGGCCAAGCCCAAGGTACTCCCCAACTGTCAACCATCTTGTCAGGATTCGTCCCACCAGATGATGTCTGCACAATGATTTCCGAGTTGAAGCAACCTAGTGCACCTGAAAGCTGATACTGTCAGCTTTCCAGAGCTCCTGGAATCTTTGAGTTTGGCCCAGTCCCTACAGTAGCCTGCACCAGGTTGTTAAACAGGTGTTCAGGGTGTTAAACAAGACGCCATTTGTATAAAGATATATTTTATCATTACAAATAGAGTTTATCATTACAAATGTAGGTGAGTTAGCCTAGTTAGACTGCTGGCATCATATGATGGCATGATGTCGAAGTGTCGTTCCCTACAAATGATGTATTTGAACAATTCCAAACATGCCAAATGTTGATGAGTTGTTATGCTATATATAAGATATATGACATATTCATCGATGTATTTATAATTGTAATGAGTTGCGTCTTTTAAATTAAGTTAAATTATCTGCATAGCACGACCTATGGGCCCCCGTAGACCGTCGTTCATGATTGTTTGGGGTTCAGTTCACCAGCGAGCGCTTGTTTTGTTTAGAGCTCTTCCCAATATTGAGGCCGGGTAAGTTTGCGGCTGGAGCCAACATTCTACAAGCCACGCCAACTGCCATTGGCATACACATTGTTTTGCTCTTCCCAATATTGAGGCTGGGTAAGTCTACGGCTGGAGCCAACATTCGACAAGCCACGCCAACTGCCATTGATGTTTAGAGCTCTTCCCAATATTGAGGCTGGGTTAGTCTATTTACCCTATTTGGCTACGCCTTCACAGGAAAGACTATCAAATAAAATCGCTATTTGTGCAACAACAATGTGGTTGGCCCGGCTGCAAGCAAACCCTCGACCTCAAGCCTCGTAATAAGGCGTACTACGTAATGATAACGCCTGGTGGGGCGTGGTTTCAGGGGCAAACCCTAAACCCTAAAGAGGCCGCATACTACGTATTTAGTACAAAATCTATGTTTAAAAGCTCCTTGCTGTGACTACGGAAAAGGCGTTCGTGCTGCTTTAATGATTTAAACTTGGTTACATGAGCCCCTTGTAATCTCTTCTTCGTGCTGCTTTAATGATTTAAACTTGGTTACATGTCTCCAGCCAGCAATTTGGCTGCTCGCCGTCTACGGCAGTGCAACAATATTTACCAGGTAAAATGAACCGTAGCGGCCTGAATTGTTGGCGTTTCATTTGGCGGTATTTGAACTTGAACTTGGTTAAGTGGCTCCAGCCACTACTTTGGCTGCCCGCCGTCTACGGCAGTTAATACATATTTACTAGGGGAAATGTTAATGCGAAAATTTATTTTTGCGTAATAACATGTATCACATAATTAATTAATACCCCTACCGCCAAATTTCTGCAAGGTTTGCGTGTAGGCCAACATGTGGTTGGAACCAAACTTGAACTTGAACTTGGTTACGTAGCTTCAGCCAGCAGTTTTGCTGTTCGCCGTTTTCGTCAGAAAAAAATAAATTACCAGGAGAAATTAAACTCGAGCGAATCACTTTCAGCCCAAATCGGGCATGCCTCCAATGTACGGTAACCGCCAGCGCACTTTTTATTTTAGTTGTGAAAGGTATTTTTATTTTTATTATTGTATTATTCTTATTTATGGTGCTGCAATACGGTGCTTTCGGGGTGCTACGGTATGCTCCTTTTTTGTTTTAGTTGTGAAAGGTATTTCACCTCAGGAGGTAGGTCTTCCGACACATACCAGCGACAACCATGATTTCGTTCGAATGGCGTTGCCACTCCTTCAAAATAGTTCGCGCACTTCACTTGGAGCCGGCGGGAGACACCGGCCCTCGACTGTACTGCACTATTGAAAATTAGTACGTCATGCCACAGGCGTGAGATTGAGGGAACCCTCCCGATTGCATGCATATCAGCATACGTACATACTAGATAATTGCTACCATGTTGGGTTTATTTGGTTATGCAGACCCTCTACGGCTGAGCTTGGACTACCACGCGACAGCTCGGAGGGAATTTCTCTACATCTTCCGAGGCTGCGAATCTGAGATTGATATGAACCTGGCCAGAGCCCTCCCTCTGAACCTGGCCAGGGCTCGAACCTCAGACCGTTTGATCGTTGACTGCGTAACTGGTCCTGTACAGCAATACAGCTCAAGCGAGATTTGGTCACCCTATCCTACCTTTCTAATCCGCATTGATGGCTCCTTGCTCTCAGTAGGTATCGCACGGGGGGACGGCATTGGAAGACGGTGAGCAGAACAGAGTTGGCTAAAAAACCATGTATGTATATAGTTGTTACGCTCCAGGGCTAGACCAAATAGACTAAAGGGACTTTCCCAACCATGATAAGAGGGTCTATAACGTAAAAGCACTGATGAACTGAACCCCATGTAACAATCCAACCCAATCTACCCGACTTTACATCTGGGCCAAAATCTAGGAGGTAACAGCATGAGGAGGGGGCATGATCCCAACGATTTACCCTGTGCCCCACACCTCAAATCTGTGCCGAAGTCCAGGAAGTAAGGCCTCTAAAATTAAACCGGTGCTCCACACCTCAGATCTGTGCTCCACCTACGTGACTATAGCTAGCTCCGGCTTACGCTAAGGTGTCCTTAACTTCACGTCCTATGAGTAACTGTATTACACGGATGTAACAATTTCAATTTCAATTGCTCCACCTATTTCCAACCGAACACCTCCAAGATATGTGGTCCACATCTCAGATCTGTGCTCCAAACCTCAGATATGCTGTGCACCTACTTCCGACCGAACGTCTCCAAGATCTGGGTAAGGTCTCCCACGCACCGGGATGGGACGATTTCAAAGAGGCTAACCTGCAAGTACACAAAATATATTTTTGTTTAAATTTCGAAGAGGCTAACCTGCACGTACAAAAAATGTTTGGTTAAATTCAAATTTCAAAGAGGCTAATCTGCATGTACACAAATTGAAATTTTAAATGTGAATTTGAAAGAGGCTAACCTACATGTAAAATGGAATTTAAATTTAAATTTCAAAGAGGCTACCTGCATGTACAAAAATGTTTTTTTCAATTTCAATTAAAATTTCAAAGAGGCAAACCTGCATGTTCAAACAATTTAACGTTTAAATTTAAATTTCGAACAGGCTAACATGCATATAGAAAAATGGAATTATAAATCTGAATTACAAAGAGGCTAACCTGCATGTAAAAACATGAAATTAAATTTAATTTCAAAGAGGCTACCTGCATGTCTAAAAATGTTTTTTTCAGTTTCAATTTAAATCTTAAAGAGGCTAAACTGCATGTGCAAAAAATTAAAAGTTTACACTTCAATTTAAATTTCAAAGAGGCAAACCTGCATGTATATAAAAATACGAATGTTCAAATTTAAATTCCAAACAGGCTAACCTGCATGTAAAAAAGGACAAATTCCAAACAGCATTTCCAACCTGCATTTGTTTTCCAAAGAGGCTAATCTACAAATATAAATTGTAAACAATCTACAAATAAGCTGTAATCTACAAATATAAATTGTAAACAAATATAAATTGTTACGCCTTACCTCCATCACCTCTTGAGTATAGCCTCAATGCTATCAACGCAAAGCAGGTAATGTGCATCATTCTGTGTGTGCGTGTTTCTGTGTGTGTGTGCGAGTGTGTGTTTCTGTGTGTGATTGAAGTGTGGAGGTGATGAGTGAGCCTCAATGCTATCACCGCAAAGCAGGTAATGTACATCATTCTGTGTGTGCGTGTTTCTGTGTGTGTGCGTGTGTTTCTGTTTCTGTGTGTGATTGAAGTGTGGAGGTGATGAGTGAGCCTCAATGCTATCACCGCAAAGCAGGTAATGTACATCATTCTGTGTGTGCGTGTTTCTGTGTGTGTGTGTGTGTGTTTCTGTTTACATGTTTCTATGTGTGATTGAAGTGTGGAGGTGATGAGTGAGCTTCACCTCTATTGCTTCTGAGTTAAGTCTCAAATTCATCACCGCAAAGCAGGTAATGTACAGCATTATGTGTGCGTGCGTGTGCGTGTTTCTGTATGTGATTGAAGTGTGGAGGAAATGGGTGAGCTTCACCTAAATTGCCTCTGCGTAAAGTCTCAATGTCATCACCGCAAAGCAGGTAATGTACAGCATTCTGTGTGTGTGCGTGTGCGTGTGCGTGTTTCTGTATGTGCTTGACGTGTGGAGGAAATGGGTGAGCTTCACCTAAATTGCCTCTCAGTATAGCCTCAAGGCTATCACTGCAAAGCAAATAATGTACAGCATTCTGTGTGTGTGCGTGCGCATGTTTCTGTATGTGCTTGAAGTGTGGAGGAAATGAGTGAGCTTCACCTAAATTGCCTCTCAGTATAGCCTCAATGCTATCTCCGCAAAGCATGTAATGTACATCCACCCCACCACCCCACCCCATCACCCCACCACCACAGACACACACACACACGTTTTGACCGATTTAGCGCACCTTCAGTCCCCCCCCATCCCCACCACCACCACAGACAGGCACACACACACCAACACCAACCTTACCCCCCCACACCAGAACCACTTACCCCCCCACACACACACACCCTGCCCCCCCCACCCAACCACACACGTTTTGAGCGATGGACACGAAGCGAACCTAGAGCTTTCCAGCGCCAGCAGAGACCCCCCCCCCCCACCCACCCACACACACACACACCCTGCCCCCCCACCCAACCACACACGTTTTGAGCGATGGACACGAAGCGCACCTAGAGCTTTCCAGCGCCAGCATAGACCCCCCCCCCACCACCACCACCACCACCACACACACACACACACATGTTTTTAGCGATTGACACGCAGCGCACCTTGAGCTTTCCAGCGCCAGCAGAGACCCATAACACCCACCACCACCACCACCACACACGCACACACATACATGTTTTTAGCAATTGGTAAGAAGCGCACCTTGAGCTTTCCAGCACCAGCAGAGACCCCCCACACCCACCACCACTCTTACCCCCCACACCCACCCACATGTTTTGAGCGATTTGCACGAAGCGCACCTTGAGCTTTCCACTCCACCACTCCACCCCACCCTTACCCCACCCTACCCACCGCCTCCACTTACCCCAACACCACAAACACAGACACACACAGACACGAAGACACGGACACAGGCACAAACACATAGACACAGGCACAAACACACAGACACACACAGGCACAAAAACACAGACACGAAGCGCACCTTGAGCTTTCCAGCACCAGCAGAGACCCCCCACACCCACCACCACTCTTACCCCCCCCCCCCCCCCCCCCCCCCCATACGTTTTGAGCGATCGACACAAAGCGCACCTTGAGCTTTCCAGCACCAGCAGAGACCTGAATCTTCTTCAACACATCCCCAACCTCAGTCTCACTCAAACGCCTGTCAGCCTACACACAAGTCCATAGGGGGGGGGTCATCATAGGGGTGTGTGGTGGGGGGGGTGGGGGTGGGGGGTAGGATGGTGTGTGTGTGGGGGGTCATCATAGGGGGTGGGGGTGTGTGTGGGGGGGGTAGGATGGTGTGTGTGTGGGGGGTCATCATAGGGGGTGTGTGTGTGGGGGGGGGGGTAGGATGGTGTGTGTGGGGGGGTCATCATAGGGAGTGTGGGGGTGTGTGTGTGTGGGGTAGGATGGTGTGTGTGTGGGGGGTCATCATAGGGGGTGGGGGTGTGTGTGGGGGGGTAGGATGGTGTGTGTGTGGGGGGTCATCATAGGGGTGTGGGGGGGGGGGGGGGGGGGGGGTAGGATGGTGTGTGTGGGGGGGGTCATCATAGGGGGTGGGGGTGTGTGTGGGGGGGGTAGGATGGTGTGTGTGTGGGGGGGTTCATCATAGGGGGGTGGGGGGGTGGGGTGAAGGGTAGGATGGTGTGTGTGTGGGGGGTCATCATAGGGGGGTGGGTGTGTGTGGGGGGGGGGTAGGATGGTGTGTGTGGGGGGTAGGATGGTGTGTGTGTGGGGGGGGTAGGATGGTGTGTGTGTGGGGGGGTCATCATAGGGGTGTGGGGTGTGGGGGGGTCATCATAGCGTGGGGTGGGGTGTGGGGGGGTCATCATAGGGGTGTGGGGTGTGGGGGGGTCATCATAGGGGTGTGGGGTGTGGGGGGGTCATCATAGCGTGGGGTGGTGTGTGTGTGGGGGGTCATCATAGGGTGGGGTGGAGTATGTGGGGTGTGTGTGTGGGGTGTGTGTGGGGGTCATCATAAGGTGCGTGGGGTGTGTGTGGGGTGTGTGGGTGGGGTTCATCATAGGGAAGTGGGGTGTGTGGGTGTAGGGTCATTGTAGGGAGGTTGTCGCTACCAGAAGACCCCCCTTCTGAAACGAAACTAACAACCTAGCGTCCCAGCGCAAGGGCAAGGGCAATAAATTAATTATTAACTTGGCATTAAATTAAATGTATTAATTAATGAATGATTACCTTGTAATCGAATGAACTGTATCAATTAAATAATTAATTGTAACCTTGCAATTAAATTAATGTATTAATTTATTAATTCCTTGGAATCAAATTAAATGTTTTGATTAATTAATTAATTAATTATTACCTTGGAATTAAATTAAATTGAATTGAATTGAATACATATACATAAATTATACAAATTAAGTATTAAATTGTGTATATAATAATTACCTTGGGTCTCAGCTGAAATGCGAGGGCAGTGGTCATCTAAATTAAATGAAGCATCCTGATCATATTAATATTGTCCTTGGAATTAAATTAAATTGAACACATACAATTAATGATATAAATTCACTATATAACAATTGACTTGGGTCCCAGCTAAAGAGCAAGGGCAGTGCTGATCTTGATGCCAGGGACAAACCAACAAAAGACCAGGAACATAAAACCAAGGACAAACCAGGAATCTGCAGGAATAAAAAGAAACTTGGGTCCATGCTGGCGCCCAAGGGCAATGTTCATCTTAGTACCAGGGACAAACCGACAAAGGAGAAAACAAGTCCTAGGCAGCGTTGCAAGCGACGCGGAAAATTGGCGGAGAGTGGTGGCTACCGGAGCTACAGGTAGTAACGGAATCTAGTGTAGCGGACCGAGGCCAGGGTTTTCGAGACAGTTAGGGCCAGGATTATGTGCAGTCAGACAGAATGCGCGTAGACCCTGGGGGCTCACGCCCCTCAGAAGGGGGCGCAAAAAACAAAAACTTGGGTCCCAGCGTATGTGCGGGTACTACTGTTCATCTAAATTGAAACCAAATATTAATTAATAATTACCTTGGAATCCGTTGGAATCCACATATTTTAAAATAAATCGACGTGCAAGGGCAGGGATCATCTAAATCAACTCCAATAATTAATTTATTATTGCCTTGGAATCCAAATATTTTAAAATAAATCGACGTGCAAGGGCAGGGATCATCTAAATCAAATCCAATAATTAATTTGTTATTGCCTTGGAATCCAAATAATTTAAAATAAATCGAGCGCATAAACATGAATTTATAAATGAATAATTACATTGGGTCCCAGCTTAAGTGCAAGGGCAGTGCTCATCTAGATCAAATCCAATAATGAATTAATAATTACCTTGGGTTCCAAATAATGTAAAATAAATCGAGCACATGTAAATTAAGTAAAACATTAAAAATTACCTTGAATCCAGTTGGGTCCCAGCTAAAGTGCAAGGGCAGTGCTCATCTAGCAAATCGAGCACATGCAAATGAATAAATAAGTGAATGATTACCCTTGGACCCAGCTGAAGAGCAAGTGCAGTGCCCATCTGAATCAAATTCGACAATTAATAAATAATAACCTTGGAATTGAAATAAATAGAGCATGTAAACATGAATTAATTCATCAATAATTACCTTGGAATTAAATAAATTAAAACAAATAGAGCATATACAAATGAATTAATAAATAAATAATTACCTTGAGTCCCAGCTGAAGTGCAAGGGCAGTGCTCATCTAAATCAAATCCAATAATTAATATTATTACCTTGGAATTAAAATAAATAAAAATAAACAGAGTATATGAATGAATTAAAACATTAAGAATTACCTTGGGTCCACTTGGGTCCCAGCTGAAGTGCAAGAGCAGTGCCCATGCAAATGAATGAATAAATGAATGATTACATAAGGACCCAGCTGAAGAGGAAGTGCACTGCCCATCTGAATCAAATTCGACAATTAATAAATAATTATCTTGGAATTGAAATAAATAGAGCATATAAACATGAATTAATAAATTAATAATTACCTTGGAATTAAATAAAATGAAACAAATATCTCCAATGGTGCCTAATTATTGGCCTTTTGGGACAGACGGTTGAGACCCATGGACTACAGTCCAGTGAAAACAAAAAATTGCTACAAAGTTGCTTAACTACATCAGCTCAACATATAAATACTTGGATTTGGGTATGCTCAGGGTTTGTGAACCAGATGAAGTAAAGCCTTCTTTTTATTCCACCATGGGGGTCCCTAATTTAGGACAGATTTTACAGAAATGTGGGACGGAGCCAAACGCATTCAATTTTTATTTTTTTGAAAATTGAATTAGGTAGGCCTGTTTTTCACATCTTCCCTTTCAAGTCGTTGTCACAGCAGGTTATGGAAGATATTGTGCAGGCAGTACGGGCTGTACAAAGCCAAAAATCACTGAGCAATTGCATATTTTGGGCCAATTTAGGAGTCCATAATTATGTTACAAGCTGCACAGCCGCAACTACACCGTTTTGTGTCTTCGTCTTTTCAGCGAAGGGAACGGAATCACTTTTCGAAAAAAAACGATTTTTGAAATTTCAAATTTCAAATCCCAATTTCAAAATATATTCAAAAAACAATTTGTTTTTCTTTTCTCATCAAACATCCACATCTGAAGTTAGATTTTGATTTGGAATTTTTCCAGGTATAGACCGAACTGGCAGGTGGAACGCTGGTATCGGCCAAAATGGCAGGTGGAATTGCTATTGCAGTTCACTCAGAAGCCGAGGCTGAAGCGCAGCCTTCGACCTTGCGGTAGGGGCTAGATATGCCTTTCGTTCCGCGGAAACTTGATTCGCGATATCTCGCGCGACCTCGTATTTGACGCGGATTGAATTTGTCCCAAAATATTTCGTATATCTCGTGTACTGCCAACTGCCTGCCGGCCTGGGCTGCTCAGGACCAAATGCCCACTGGAACAAAAAATAGCTGCACGTCTAGCTGAAACACTGATGAGAAACGCTATCTACTCAGAATTCGATTCCGAGCATTTTGGGGTGTGTACTGCTCTGTCCCACACTCTTGTCCCGAATTAGGGCGTTTTGGGGATTAGGCACCATTGGAGATAGAGCATATAAAAATGAATTAATAAATTAATAATTACCTTGGGTCCAGTTGGGTCCCAGCTAAAGTGTAAGGGCAGTGCTCATCTAGCAAATCGAACACATGCAATTGAATGAATAAATGAATGATTACCTTGGGTCCCAGCTGAAGAGCAAGTGCAGGGTTCATCTTGGTGCCAGGGGCAAAGCATAGAAGAAAAAGAAAGAAGATACAAAAACAAAGAAGATGAAAAACAAAGAAGATGAAAAACCAAGATGAAAGACCAAGGAGAAAAACAAAGATGAAAAACAAAGAAAGATAAAAAAAACAAATTAGATGAAAAACAAAGAAGATGAAAAACCAAGATGAAAAACCAAGGTGAAAAACAAAGATGAAAAACAAAGAAAGATAAAAAAAACAAAGAAGATGAAAAACAAAGAAGACAAAAAAACGAAGATGAAAAACAAAGATGAAAAACAAAGAAGAAGAATAATTACCTTGGGACCCAGCTGAAGAGCAAGTGCATTGCTCATCTGAATAAAATTCGACCATTTATAAATAATTACCTAGGACTTCAAATAAATCAAAATAAATAGAGCGTATAAAAATGAATTCATACATTGATAATTACCTTGGGGCCCAGCTGAAGAGCAAGTGCAGTGCCCCTCTGAATCAAAATCAAAAGTTAATGAATAATTACCTTGGACTTCAAATAAATCATAATAAATAGAGCGTATAAAAATGAATTAATAAATTGATAATAACCTTGGGACCCAGCTGAAGAGCAAGAGCAGTGCTCATCTTGGTGCCAGGGACAGAACGACAAAGAAATGAACAAAGAAGATAAAAAACAAAGAAGATAAAAAACAATACCTGGGGACCTAGCTTGAGAGCAAGTGCAGTGCTCATCTTGGTGCCAAGGACAAACCGACAAATAAGATAAAAAGAAGAAAAGGAAAAAAGAAAAAACATACCTGGGGACCCAGCGTGAGAGCAAGAGCAGTGCTCGTAACATTTAAATATACTCATTAATAAGTTGATTAATTAATTAATATATAAATAAATAAATAAAGAATGACCTTCGGGAAAAAACATACCTGTGGACCCAGCTTGAGAGCAAGAGCAGTGCTCATCTTGGTGCCAGGCACAGCTGTCATGTCACGCAAGAAGAGATGCCATCCTGCAATGTCCACATACACCTCCCTGAAGTGGTGGTGGTGGTAGTGGGGTGGGGTGGGGTGGGGTGGGGGGTGCGGTGTTGTGGTGTTGGTGGTTTGTGGGCTGGGTGGGCTGGGGGTGTGGGTGGGTGGGTGGGAGCCACAGTGTTTGTGTGCAGCAGTGTGAGGAGCAGCAGGTGAGCTGAAGGGAGGGGGTATGTGTGTGTGGGCGTGTGTGCGTACGGTGTGTGTGTGGGGGGGGGGGGGGGGGGGATGGTGGTGGTGGTGGTACTGTTGGTGGGGATGGTCATGGTGTTGGTACTGTTGGAGGGTATGGTGGGGGTGGTACTGGTGGTGGGTATGGGGATGGTGGTGGGGGTGGGGGTGGTGGTACTATTGTTGGTGGTGGTGGTGGTACTGTTGGTGGTGATGGTGATGGTGGGGGTGGTTGTGGTACTGTTGGTGGTGATGGTGACGGTGGTGGTGGTGGTACTGTTGGTGGGGATGGTGATGATGGTGGGGGGGGACTTTTTGCCTTGGTTCCCGGTAACTAGGTTGGCGAGGTCAATCCTTTGTAAGCTACCCCGGGCATGAAACATGCATACCCACCCCCCACCCCCCCACCTCCACCCCACACACACATGCCCACCACCACCGCCAGGTGCCCCCTAACACACCCACCCACCCTATGATGACCCCCCCCCCCCCCCCCCCCCCCCCCCCCCACACACACACACACGCACACACCACCCTTACACTCTAACACCGCCAGGTGCCCCCTCACAAACCCACACCAGCACCACAACCAGGTACCCCCCCCCACCCCCCCCCCCCCACCCCAAAAAAACATACCCCCCCCCCCCCCCCAGGTGCCCCCTCCCTTCATCTCACCTCCCGATTTCAGCTGCCAGCTCACTGAAAGGGGACTTTTGCCTTGCTTCACGGCAACTAGATTGGTGGTGGTAGTACTGTTGGTGGGGATGGTGATGGTGGAGATGGGGGACTTTTTGCCTTGGTTCCCGATAACTTGGTTGGTGAGGTCAATCCCTTGTAAGCTACCCCTGGAATTAAAAATGCCCCCCCCACCCCACCCCCACCCCCACCCACCCACACCCCACCCACACCACCACCATCACCGCCAGGTGCCCCCTCACACACCACCACCATCACCACCACCAGGTACCTCTCCCCCCACCCCCCCACCCCCCTTAACATACACACACCACCACCAGGTACCCCCACCTCCCCACCCCCGGGCATACCCCCCCCCCACACACACACACACCAGGTACCCCCACCCCACACCCCTCAAACATACACACGCACACATCCCAAGTGCCCCCTCCCTTCAACTCACCTCCCAATTTCAGCTGCCAGCTCATCATAGGGGGTCTTTTTGCCTTGGTTCCCAGTTACTAGGTTGGTGAGGTCAAGCCAGCTGTCACCAGCTGCGTTGGTTAGGTTGGTTAGGTTGGTTAGGTTGGTTCCCGGTAACTAGGTTGGTGAGGTCAAGCCAGCTGTCACCAGCTGCGTTGGTTAGGTTGGTTAGGTTGGTTAGGTTGGTTAGGCTGGTTCCCGGTAACCAGGTTGGTGAGGTCAAGCCAGCTGTCACCAGCTGCGTTGGTTAGGTTGGTTAGGTTGGTTCCCGGTAACTAGGTTGGTGAGGTCAAGCCAGCTGTCACCAGCTGCGTTGGTTCGGTTGGTTAGGTTGGTTGGGTTGGTTAAGTTGGTTCGGTTGGTTGGGTTGGTGAGGTCAATCCAGCTTCCACCAGCTGTGTTGATTAGGCTGGTTACGTTGGCTAGGTTGGTTAAGTTGGTTAGGTTGGTGAGGTCAATCCAACTGTCAACAGATGCGTATGTTAGGTTTGTTAGGTTGGAGAGGTTGGTTCCTCCCCCTCCCCCTCCCCTCCCCCCTCCCCCTAGCCCCCCTCGCCATCCCCCCCTCGCCATCCCCCTCCTCCCTCCTCCTCCCCCCTAGCCCCCCCCCCCCCCCCCCCTCCCCCATCACCCTCTTCCACACGCACCAATATTACTGTAGCAGACTTGCGCCTGCCTGGGGGCTTGAACAGCAGCAGACCTGTTGACGCCTTTGAATGCCCTGCATGGCGCTTGGGCCCTGCAGGGTACTGCATGATTGTGGTGGTGGTGGTGGTGGTGATTTTGGTGTAGTTGTTGGTGCAGATATAGCATGATTGTTGGTGCTAGTGTTGGTGCTGGTGTTAGAGTTGGTGCTGATATAGCATGATTGTTGGTTGAACAACAGCAGACCTGTTGACGCCTTTGACTGGTCTGCATGACGCTTGGGCCTTGCATGACGCTTGGGCCCTGCAGGGTACTGCTTGCTTGCGGTGGTGTTGGGGTGTTGGTTTTTGTGTTGGTGTTGATTTTGGTGTTGGTGCTGATGCTGGTGTTGGTGTTAGAGTTGGTGCTTATATAGCATGATTATTGGTTGAACAACAGGCTTTTGACTAAGAAGTGCGCTCCATCATGCTCCTTGTTGTTGATGATGATGATGATGATGATGATGATGATGATGATGATGATGATGATGATGACAATGATGATGATGATGGTCGTGGTGGTCGTGGTGGTGGTGGTGGTGGTGGTGGTGGTGGGGGGGGGGGGAGGGAATGGTGGGCATGATAAGATGCTCCGGCTGCTGCTGCTGCTGCTGCTGCTGCTGCTGCTGCTGATGGGTACATTATCCTGGTGCCCGACCACAGACGTCTTAGGTTCGAATCTTGGTGGATGCTCCCTGGTTTCTGCAGTAGTAACATGCCCCCCCCCCCCCCCCCAATAGCAGCATTGGGGTGCGAATTTTATTGTATAGACGAT
This sequence comes from Microglena sp. YARC, assembly GCA_022414725.1. Classification (NCBI taxonomy): domain Eukaryota; kingdom Viridiplantae; phylum Chlorophyta; class Chlorophyceae; order Chlamydomonadales; family Chlamydomonadaceae; genus Microglena; species Microglena sp. YARC. The sequence continues at coordinate 83,390,794 of CM039463.1, read as the reverse complement.
TAGACGCCTGAAGGCTTATAGAACCGTGCGGCGATTCTAATTGCAACAACAATTATTGGTAATGGTACTGGTTGCATGATCCGGGTGCCCCACTGGAGCGGAAGAGTGCCATGGCAAGATAGTAGGATGGCGCGATTTCACCAATACTTAGCGCTTTCGGTGTCCCACAGACGATACCTTGCTATTGCGCATCTTTAATATACGCTGACGCGTTCTTGTCTCTGGACGCTGCAGTTGGAAACCGCCAGATCATCGGAAACAAAAAAGCAAGTACAAGCCGATGCAGGGGATGGCTCATCTTACCTCCAACGTTGTTAGCTAGCATCATTCTGGGAAAGATCGAGGTAGAATGAGTAAAAGGCTGTGTCGCAGCTCAACTTGGAAGGGCTGGAGCTCTTGAAAGGAAGCAAATGCAGTTGCGTGGCGGTTGGCTGAGGTGTCCAAGAGTCTGCCGGTCATCGGTCATCGGTCACAGTGCAAGTCAGCAGTGCTATAATGAACACTCATATGACTTTCGTTTGGACGAAGGGTCTCTCAGTTCAAATACCTTGTTGTTGTATTCAATAAGAAGGGATGCATGAACCATGCTTCTGAATACACAGCTCGACTTTTTTGGCCGGGATCGAGCGTGTTACAGATATGGGTGAAGAGTATGCAATTACGAATAGACCACATGCCATGCTGTGGCTGTTCTAATTCTTTGCCCTATCTTCTGGAATGTATGGCTCTCAAATCTGGAGCACTGGTCTCATTCAACATCTTCTTAGTGGTACATCCAGAGAGAAAGTAGCATCTACATATAATCATCCCCGTTCCGAACGGGTTGGCTCTATCGTAGAGCGATCCCGGGCCGGACGAAGCAGATGAGGGGTCCTATCAGGTCTCTGGTTTGGACCTCAACGAGGTCATCAGGGCCCACCCGGAGGGTCGTCTACCGGTGCTACATGCAGAGAGAAAGTTTTCAATGCTAGAGTGGTGACACGATAGTGAACTGAAGGGAAGATGATTAAAGGACGCAACGAATGCGCTTATATAGAAGACTGGAGTCTGCAGGAAGATCCTGCAGAACCGTGTAGGCCATGGCTAGCCTATAGCCTGGCGGCAGGCAACTCGGGACCTTGAGGGACCAGGAGCCGGTATGCATTATGCCGACTCAGTGTACGACGTATCGGACAATAACAAAAGTAGCATCTACATATATTCACATGAGGCATGCTGGATATATGAAAATAATGAAATGTGTCTTAGGAGTGAAGCGATCTGTCCCCCAACACATTGCTTTGAATGAAACAGATAAATCCCCAATTCACTTTTACTAGATGAAATCAGTGATAAAAATCTGGAACTTCATTGTGAAATACTGTGATAGTAACTCTTGTATGACGAGGGACGTTGCCCTTGCCGGTCTTAATATGGCTAGAGAACGCAAAGACTGTTGGAGCAAAGATTTGTCTAGTGCCCTAGCGACGTTGTACTCCTTGGAAGATTCCCATGATGAATCTTTGGCCACAAATTTAGATGGAAGTGTGGGACCTTTGAAACTTAAACCAGTTAACTGGAACAAAGTGGAGAAGGTCCTATTCTCCAATATTCTTTTATTTTACTATACCACCAAGTCATCAGATACGCGCCCTGCACTCGGGGAAGTGACAATTTCGCTAAATGTAGGCGAAAGACACGATTTGCAGCGGAACTACAGATAAATGTAGGCGTACAGTGGACGAAATGTCTCGGCTCGCCGCAAACTAGCGATCCCGACAGACACCCAGAACTTTTCGTAGACTGAAGCGTGACCAATAACTCCTCGATCGCACGTTAACTACTGAGTTGTAATACGCGAAGGGGTATGCAGCTTTCTGTCGCTCGAGGGTCTGTTAGCAACATTTTCGAGGGGTCAATCTTGCGAACCTGCCAAGCTCTGCCAGCGATTCCGAGATAGGGTGAACAATTAGGCAACGAAGTACTAGCGCGAACTACTTGTTGGCGAATAGCTTTCATTCGGGAAAAGGGACACCCGAAGTCACCGATGTGCTTTCGCTGCATGCGTCGAAAATGGCGCTGTTATAGGGCGAAACCAGGACGATTTTAATCACTGTGATGAAAGCCTAAGTCACACTGAAATATTAGTGTGACGCGATGACCTGTCAGTGCTCTTACTAATTTTGATAGATGTTTTCGCAGGGTTTCCTTTCACCAGCCTTTCACGTACATTTTGCCAAGGCGGATTGGACGCGGCATGGCGAAATGGCCGTATGATTAGAGCCCTCTGATTGGAGCCTTTGCAGTATGGCTAAGGTAAGCCACGCCAACCTTGTACCTCTCGTACTCCTACCTCATATTCTTCCCTCCCTCGCCCAAAGCATGTGTTTTTTGCTACTTGATATTTCTGGCGTCCTGCTTTATTCCCTCCTTTCTTTCCAGATTTCTTTTCAGTATTACTGCGCAACGCCTTCTTCCGCCTTCCGCGTGGACAAGCGCGAAGTAGTGCGTCAGATTGTTTTTGAAATTTGACAAATGCTCTGGTCCTCTCTCCTACACAAATTCCCTTACATCGGTGCCGCTAATTCTCGCAACCGATCCGTCTATGCTAGACCTGTGTAGGTTGTCAGTGCTGGAGGCATGGTATCTTGCAGCCAGCGGCCCTTGCGTCGTCAACTCCTCAACCAGGAAGCCCGGTCGGCGCTGCTGTACTGCCACCGCATGAATAAGCTGCATACATTGCAGCATCTCGGCAGCCCACTCGACGTTGCTCTGTACACGGTCAAATATGGTGGTATGTGGAGTCTGCTGTGCCAGGAGCATGACTTCAGCTTGGGATGGCAGCATGATTAGTTGGCACTGTGCAAAGTAGGATGCTGGGACAACTTGCTCCCAACTCTTATGTGATTCATACTTCCACCTGTTCTCGCCTGGGCCTGAGTAGAGCTTTAAAGGACACGGGGCCTTACACTCTAGTTGGATCATGCACTGCCCTGGCTGCATGGTGCCCTTGAGCATTGTATCAGGAGATCATGCGTGGCAATTATCCCTTGAGACCCTGCATGATAGATGGTGGCAGCACTGTGTCTATTTGGCTGACGCACTAGACCCATGTCCATGGCATGCATCTTCACATTGGGTTCACTCCTAGTAGTTGTGGCAGTCTTGGCACGTTACCTCTTGTGTTGTGGTGGAGACTGGTTCTCCTTGCTTTGCTGGGTGTTGGGTGACAGTCCAACCTTGTCTTTATGCTTGGGTCTTCCAGATCCATTCTGCATGGTAAACTTAGGCAAGTGTGGACAATGCAAGGCTGGGGTAGGACCTGAGGTTCAGGTACCTAAGCTTAAGGCAGGTTGGACTTCCAGGGGGATCTCCCTACCAATACGCAAAAACAGCACAAAGGGTGTCAATAAATGTAACTATGCCCGCCCTTCTTTTTTGCAGGGACCCATGCTCTGTCTGGTAGCGGTCTGAAGGTTGCTTGTAGGTAGGGTTTCACAACAATGTGGCGTAGGGAATTCTGACTTGATCACATGCCTAAATAGTGTCCACCTGCTTGCATGCCTCCTTTTGTGCATTCATGTCTGTATGCCTGCCTTTCTGTCTTTATCCCTGGTGACTGATTGGCTGACTATCTGGATGGTGACTGCAGCTTGGAGGTGCTAGGCATAGAGTGTTCAGCCCATGGGAAAGTGGCTTGGTTGCTTGCATGCCTATCTGTTGCACGCATGAATACTTGCTTGTCAGTCTGCTTGAGCGCTTGGCCATTGTTGACACAAGAGAAGGGGGCTTTAAACTATCATCAAATAAGAAGTAAAGGGTGCTACTTAATTTAACTATGCCTGCATTCTGTATTTGCAGGGACCATTGCTCTGTCTTCCCTCCCAGTTCTGATGTTCCACTGTCACATGAGGCTTTTGGACAACAACGTAAGTAATAAGTGAAGCTTGCTTGTAGGTGCGGTTTCGCAACAATTGTGTGGCATAGCGAATTATGTCTTGATTCATGCCTAGGTGGTGCCCACGTGCATCTGTCTATGTTTGTATCACTGTCTCTGCCATCGTCTCTGTAACTGCATCTGTACTATGCCTCTGTCTATGTACTGCCCTTCATTGATCTCTAACGCATACCCTGCTCTGCACGTCACTGTCCTGCCCCTTGCCATTCTCCCTGCCCTTCATTGCTCTGTAAACGCAGGCCATGCCCTGCTAATCACCATCCTGCCCTTATCCGTGCTCCCTGCCCTTCCTTGCTCTCTAACGCCTGCCCTGCCCTGCTCATCACTGTCATCTTGCCCTTTGCCATTATCCCTGCCCCTCCTTGCTCTCTAACGCCTGGCCTGCTCTGCTCATCACTGTCGCCTTGCCCCTTTCCATTATCCCTGCCCCCTCTTTGCTCTCTAACGCCTGCCCTGCCTTGTTCATCACTGTCGTCCTGCCCCCTTGCCATTGACCCTGCCCCTCTTTGCTCTCTAATGCCTGCCCCGCTCTGCTCAACACTGTCCTCCTGCCCCTTGCCATTATCCCTGCCCCTCTTTGCTCTTTAACGCCTTCCCTTCTCTGCTCATCACTGTCATCGTGCCCCTCGCCATTATCCCTGCCCCTCTTTGCTCTCTAACGCCTGCCCTGCCCTGCTCATCACTGTCGTCCTGTCCTTTGCCATTATCCCTGCCCATCTTTGCTCTCTAACGCCTGCTCTGCTCTGCTCAACACTGTCGTCCTGCCCTTACCATTATCCATGCCCCTCTTTGCACTCTAACGCCTGCCCTGCCTTGTTCATCACTGTCGTCTTGCCACTCGCCATTATCCCTGCCCCTCTTTGCTCTCTTTCGCCTGCCCCGCTTTGCTTATCACTCTCGTCTTGCCCCTTGCCATTATCCCTGCCACTCTTTGCTCTCGTGAGTACAAACCAGCTGGCAGGGATAATGGCGAGGGGCAGGATGACAGTGATGAGCAGAGAAGGGAAGGCGTTAGAGAGCAAAGAGGGGCAGGGATAATGGCAAGGGGCAGGATGACAGTGATGAGCAGAGAAGGGAAGGCGTTAGAGAGCAAAGAGGGGCAGGGATAATGGCAAGGGGCAGGAGGACAGTGTTGAGCAGAGCAGGGCAGGCGTTAGAGAGCAAAGAGGGGCAGGGATAATGGCAAGGGGCAGGAGGACAGTGATGAACAAGGCAGGGCAGGCGTTAGAGAGCAAAGAGGGGCAGGGATAATGGAAAGGGGCAAGGCGACAGTGATGAGCAGAGCAGGCCAGGCGTTAGAGAGCAAGGAGGGGCAGGGATAATGGCAAAGGGCAAGACGACAGTGATGAGCAGAGCAGGGCAGGCGTCAGAGAGCAAAGAGGGGCAGGGATAATGGCGAGGGGCAGGACGACAGTGATGAGTAGAGCAGGGCAGGCGTCAGAGAGCAAAGAGGGGCAGGGATAATTGCGAGGGGCAGGACGACAGTGATGAGCAGAGCAGGGCAGGCGTCAGAGAGCAAAGAGGGGCAAAGGGCAGGACGACAGTGATGAGCAGAGCAGGGCAGGCGTTAAAGAGGGGCATGGATACTGGCAATTGCCATTATCCATGCTCTTGGTTCTCAAATGCATGCCTTACTATGCTCATCACTGTGGTCCTGCCCTTTGCCGTGCTCCCTTCCCTTCCTTCCTCTTGAACGCATGCCCTTCTCTGATCATCACTTTCCAGGCGTACTTTGCTCCCTTCCCTGCTTTGCTCTCTTACACATGCCCTGATCTGCTTATCGCATCCCTGCCATTCATTGCTCTATAATGCCTGCTCTGCACTGTTTAGCACATGCATGCCCCTTGCCATGCTCCCTGCCATTGGTTGCTATGTAACGCATGCCATGCTCTGCTCATCACCGTCCTGCCCCTTGCCATTAACCCTGCCATAGGTTGCTCTCTAACGTATGCCCTGCTTTGCATGTCTTGCAGGGCAAAAGGATGGATGGAAATGCTACGGCTGCGATGAAGATTGTTGCCACGAAGGAACTACACATGCTGAAGATGGAAATATAAAATAGAATCAGCGAATATATATAGATGTATAGCTTTGATTGGGCGTTTCTTCTTAGTGGATATATGGGCCTATGTTTTCATAAGAAGTAGACAAATAGATAGCTGCCTGCTGGCTGCGTATATACTTGTACTTGAACTTAATTAGCTACATGGCTCCAGCCAGCAATTTGGCTGCTCGTTTTTGCTTGCTGTCTATCTATGGTTAATGGATATAGAGGAAATATATGGGCTGTAGTGGATGCACCGTACATGTGTAAGGATGCTTACATAGATATATAGGTAGATCAATAGGTTAATGGATGCATATTTAATTATGTATATAATCTATCTTCTCGACTCCTGATGTAATTGAGAAATGCTCCTAGAAAATATTCCTGAAAATGTGCCCTCTCCGACCACCATGCCCAAACGGCCATGCAGGCGAAGTACAGGCGAAATGTTTTAGAAGACCGAACATTTCGCCTCATTACCGTGCACAAGCCGCCGTGCGTGGCGATATGCCGTCGAAATATCTCAGAAGTCTGAGACATTTCGACGACAATCCGCCTTGGCGAAATGCAGGCGAAATGTCTCGGGATTCTGAGCTACACGCGACGCGGGTATAGGGCTTACAGCTAGAGTCAGAAGTGCCAGGTCATTAAAGGACTATGACTAATCGCGGACCCCGCGTGCGTTCCGCGTGCATTCCGCTGCGCTCGTACGCATTTAGCGATCTGTCGACTTCCCCGAGTGCTGGAGATGAAAGCTCGGGATCACAAGGAAGGAAGAATAATGCTGTGTACCAGACTTGGATGTCCTCATGGGATGAGAGGGAAACCTGTGTTATTCACCGGGGTTCACCGGCTCGCCTAGAGTGACTTAGAGTGCACAGGACTCCTCCCTGCTGCACTGTACTGCTGTGCCGCTGCCAGCTATGGCACGGACTCTGATGCCGGTACCATGAGGTACCGCGGCATCCCAGTACTTTCTCCTAGCGCATTGATTGAATGCTTATCTAACTGTAAATATCTTATCCCTACCGTCTACCCCTCGTCTCTGTGCTCTGCACATACTCCGGAAATCACAGGTTACGGTCCCTTCGCTTTAGATTGTCCTTGCTCGACGGTATTCCGAGCTGAAGGGCATTTTGATTGTTGTCGCGCGGAGTGAATCAATTGAAAGGAGTGAAGAAAGCTCCACCCGACAAGAACCTCCCCGCTGGGGCACCACTCTTGTGCGGTATATCATCCGCGTATCCGGATTGATCCTGCTCCATTGAGCATCAAGCTGTCGTCCAGCACAACCCCCCTCACCCCCCCCTGACAACCATCTCTACCTCCACTGCGCCCCCACCACCCCCTTCCCATCTCCCACGTCCCGTTGTTTCCGCAACATCAGCCGTCTCTCCGTCACCTCCTGACCTCTCCACCCTCCAGCTTCCTCCCCAGTTGGTCTCCACCCCCGACTGTCCCCTGCTCCACTTCTCCATCTAGTTGCACTCGCAATCCCTGCCGCATCATCTCTGCAACTGCTACGTCGCCTCACTATGCGGCCCGCTGCAACCGCTGAGCCCGAGCGTCGTCCAACCTTCATCTTCCACCAACACTTCTTCCAAGATTGGCTTGAAACTATGGAAGCTGAACTCAAGGTATCTCACTACTACTTTGCCCCCGGATCTCACAAACTAGTTCAGTTTCAGATTGAATACATCCTTGCACATCTTTCAGAACCTATCAGACGGATGGTCAAGTTCCATAACAATCCTGACGACATCCTAGCAGCACTTAGATCTAAATATGATACCAGATCCACACACCGACAGCATTCCCCTGTCGCAGCCGAATCAGCCGCATCAAATGTGCCAGCATATGACGAACCTGCACCTACCCCTACTGCACCTCAGTCTCCTTCGTATGCCCTTAATGCCTCCCCACGCACAGACCGCATGGCAGTAAACTGGATCATGGACACTGGAGCTACCTCCCACATGACAGGCGATGAATCCCTGTTGTATGACATACACGACATATTTCCCCATATCAGAGTACAGACTGCATCAGGATATACACACATCACCAGATCTGGCAATGCTCTGATCAGAGGACGGAGACAATGGAAAGATTCACAAACTCGGAAATGTTCATCTCAATGATGACCCTAACACTCCTAACCTCATGTCGATGGCTGCAGCAATCAAAGCTAATCCTTCTATGTTAGTTCAGTTTGATTCTCAAGCCTGCACCATGACCATCAACAACTAAGTCATCATCACTGGGTCAAAGAACAGGAATCTATACCTCACTCCCACCCTTGTCCCTGACAATACCCTTATCCATGGGACATGTCTGAACATAGTAATGGCCGCCATTTCCAGAAATACCCAACAAACAGCAGAACTTCTCCACAACAGAATGGGTCACCTCTCTTACAGCAGTTTAGTCAGGCTAATTTCTGAACACATGGTCACAGGCACAGATGTCACCACTGCAGCCTGCAACAAAATGAGAAAGAAAACTTGTGAAGTGTGTGTCCTATCTAAAATGGACAAGAACCCACATCCTACATCATCCACACGTGCCACAAGACCCTTGCAAATCATCCACATTGACATGAGTGGAAAGATGAAAGTACCCAGTCTTAATGGCAACATATACTTCCAAGGCATTCTAGATGACCACTCAAAGTACTCCATAGTCACATTCCACAAAAACAAACACACAGTGCCCAAAGACACCATGCATGAAGAATGGAACTGGAACGTTATGAAGTCCTTACAGACAACAAAATAGGCACCATTTTCTGTGACAATGGATCAGAGTACATCTGCACATCATTTAAAAACTGGTGCAAAAAGAAAGGCATTACCCTCAACTTCACAGTACCTAACAATCCAGCCACTAATGGAGGAGCAGAACGTCTCAACCGCACTCTCCATGACAGAGCCACTGCCCTCCTCATCTCATCCAAATTTCCTAACAGATACTGGGCTGACATGGTGAAGAATGCTAGCATCTTGAGAAACCTCAGCCCCACTTCTGACTCAGACAAAACTCCCTATGAAATGTTCCATGGCGTCAAGCCTAAGATTGATCACCTCAGAACCATTGGGTGCACAGCCTACGTCCACATACCACCCAAATCCAGAGTATGGAAGTTTGCACCATCAGCCAAAATCACTAGACTCATTGGCTACTCCCACATCAGAAAAGCTTACAGAGTTGTAGACTCCAACCATAAGATCTATGATGATAGAGACATCACCTTCAATGAGTCTGAGAACCTGGCAGGAAAGAATGGATTCCCCAGTGCAGATGCTGAAATCCTAGGCATGTATGAAGAAGACACCCCTGGTGAACCTGAAGATGAAGACACTCCCTCACCATCCCATTCTCCCTCAGAAACCAAAGCCATTGAAGCATTGTGTGAAAGAAACAAGGCAAACATGGGAGCATGGGGATCACCAGAAGATATAGATGATAGCTACCTACCGAGTTCAGTGCACCAACAAGGTACTATTGCCCCACAGCAAAGTGCACCTCAACCCAACAACGATGTTGAACAAGGAAATGAACACAACCCCACACAGTCCCAGGCAGGTGACCTCCCCAACCTCATGTCATCACAAGGCAATGCACCAGGACATGCACTCACCTCTCCTGCACCAGCACAACAACAGGCATCAACCCCTCCACCAGAAGCTGCACTCACCCAACCCCGCCGTAGTGGCAGAGAAAGACATGCACCTAACCACCTAGCATTCCTAGCTGCAGACCAGATCATCATACCCAAGAATGAAAGAGAAGCACTGGCTAGCCCTCAAGCAAAAGATTGGAAGGCTGCCATGGATGCAGAACTAGCAGCACTAGCAGAAATGAACACCTGGACCCTAGCAGAACTCCCACATGGAGCCAAAGCCATAGGTACTAGATGGGTCTTTGACATCAAGCAATCAGTGGATGGTCAGCTAGTCAGGTACAAAGCACGTCTAGTAGCAAAAGGATATGCTCAACGCCCTGGCATGGACTATGATGAAGTATTTGCACCAGTTGCCAAACATGCCACCATCAGGTACATCCTGTCCATGGCTGCAGACCCCTCAGCTCATCTTGATCAACTTGATGTCTCCACAGCATTCCTCAATGGAGTCGTGGAAGAGGAACTGTACTGTTCCCAACCCCCAGGGTTTGAAAGAGACCACAGGGTTTGCCGCATGTGGAAATGCCTCTATGGTCTGAAGCAAGCATCCAGGCAGTGGTATCTAAAAGTCAAAGAGGACATGACAGCCCTTGGCTTCAGAGAAGTTGATGTTGACCAAGGCCTCTTCCTGCTCCCTGGGCCAACAATAAGACCCCTCATCTGGGTCCTCCTCTGGGTTGATGACTTCCTACTGCTATCTTTTGACAAGGACATCCTCCAGCAGTACAAAGACAAGATCATGAAGCTCTACAAGACCAGAGATTTTGGAGAACCATCTGTCTTTGTGGGCTATGAAATCACCAGAGATGCAACTGCTGGAACCCAACAAATCTGCCAATCCAGGTTCACTCAAGACCTGCTCAAGGCACACAGCATGCTCCCTGAGCCCAACAGCACCAGGTTCCCCATCCCACTGCAGCCTGATGCTCCCCTCCCTTATCCTGAAAAGGACACACCAGACTCTGGTCTTCCCCTTGCCCAGATTGTAGGATCCCTCAACTACCTGTCAGTCAACACCAGACCTGATATTGCACAAGCTGTCAACAGATTGGCCAGGCACAGTGCTCACCCCCTCCATAACCACATGGAAGCTGCAACAGGTATTCTCAAGTACCTCTCCAACACCCCTGACCATGGGATCACCTACACCCACTCCAAGAAGCTCCTCACTGGCTACTGTGACTCTGACCATGCTGCCTGCCCTACCACAAGGAAGTCCACAACAGGCTATGTCTTCCTCAACCAGGGGGGAGCTATCTCATGGGCATCCAAAATCCGAGCATCTGCCACTGCCCTGTCCACCACAGAAGCTGAGTTCATGGCAGCTACCTCTGCTGCCCAAGAGGGAATGTGGTTGAGGAAACTGCAATTCTCTGCCACAGGTACCATGCCCCCTGCACTCACCATTAATGGTGACAACCAAGCTGCACTCAGTGCATGGAACCAAGAGAAGCTCTCCTCCAGGCTCAAGCATATGGAAACACGATTCCACTTCCTCAAAGAGCAATCCAAGAAAGAAGGCATCAAGCTCAACTGGATCCCCACTGCTGCCAACATGGCTGACATGCTCACCAAAGCTTTGCCCAGGTCCAAGTTCTGTGTATTCAGACAACAGATTGGCTGCACTGGAAAGATCAAGCTTGACTAATCTTGACACATGCCTCTGTAGCCCCTCTGAGCCCTTTTTATAGGTTTGAATAGTTTATTGTTTTGTATTATTTTTTCGTTCAGAAGAAGAGGAATAAAGAAAAGAAGAAATCGATCAATGAAAAAGAAAATGAAAAAATGATTTGTTCGAGTTTACATTTTCCTGGTAATTTTTGTACTGCCGAAGACGGCGAGCAGCCAAATTGCTGGTTGAAGCTATGTAACCAAGTTCAAGTTCAAGAAAACAATTCGGTTCGACCTAGGTCCTTCATGCGGCATGGAAGTAGCAGGTGAACGGGTCCTTCTGCTTCCCTGGTATTTGGTCGTGCAAATCCGGCCCTTCCCTTCTGATTACAAAAACTGGAAAACGAGGATACCATACGGGCATTTATCAGTCACAAATACAAGCCACGGACACCACTAAATAAATAAAAGAGGACTCCTCCTCCAGCCGAAGGATGAAACATGAAGACATAATTAACTCAAAATACGGTAAGGAAGCTCCCTGGTTTCCGTGGATTTTGCAGGGGAAGACGGTGAGCAGCCCTGTGTTGGCTGAAAGACCATGTAACAATCCAAACCATAATGAGGAGGCTTCCTGTTCGACATTGCAATGCCTTCAACTGAGTACAGATGGTAATTGGTCACAGCCTTAGCGAATGTGGCCCAGTATGGCTTACTACAAGATTGGGCATCACATCTCAAATTTGGCCTGAACTCTGAGAATTCTGGGAGAATTCTGGGAGATTTTGCCTCATAAAAAAGACCAGATCTGACCTCTGAACCTTATTCACCCCCTCAATTGTTATTAGCAGGCGACTTCTGATTGTGACTCAAGCCTGTCTGCATTGGAAGAAGCAACCAATTATAAAAGCATACCTACAGCATATACACAGCATACATAGCTTCTTTTTAGCCCTTCCTATCACGGTTGAGTCCCTTTTGCCTATTTGGCCTACCCCTGGACATAAACACACAGGCCACACATACATATATATACATACATATCCAAGGCTAAGCCTTCTAAATAACTCATAATTGAAACACTTAATACCTGCTGTCCTGTTGAGTTTCTTTTTCTTTTCAAGCACAGAGTCTCGTACACCCTCGCGGTGTCAAGTAGACTTTAACATGTAATGTAATGTAATGTAATGCATGTTTTTCAGTGATTTTATTCAGTTGTTGAAACCACGTAGTTATGCACTTGGACCAACTCCATGAATGGTCACTTCAATTCGATAGGGCCTTGTAGACGACAAATTTATAGGGATCGGCAATATGATATTATATGATATCATGTCATCATATTATATCATGCCATCATATTATATCATATGATATCATATGATGCCGGCGGTCTGACTGGGTAACTTTGGCCTGGGGCATCACTTCATATGATATTAAATCATATGATTTTTGTATGATATCATATGATATCAGACTCGTCTTTGGTCAACATCATATGATATGCCGTTCCCTACATATTTACCAGGTCCAAAACCCTCCTCCAGGGGGATGACAGCACACACAAAACGGAGGACAAGGTGAACGAGGGGTTGGCTGACTAGCTAGTCAGGTGAGGGGAGCTGCCTAGAAGCTGCTTCTTGTAGTTGAAAATAGAAGCTATGGTTTGAGATGATAGCTGTCTGAAAATTTAAGCCAATCAGGTTTTAGGCAATGAGGGCCACTGTAGCTTTTTCCTGCTGTAGCTTGCTGTAGCTTATTTCAGCTACAAATACCAGCTTCTATACAGCTCCCTTTCCCTGTCCTTGAGCCAAACCTGAAGCTGCCAAGTGCATCTGAAAGCTGAGAGGAGAGGCATTCAGATGCAGCTGCAAGGTTTGGGATTACCTCAGTGGCTGGCCAATGCAGCTGGCGGGAAGCTGCAAATTGTAGCACAAATAAGAAACATGGGCTGCATTATTCCCCCCCCCCCCCCCGCCGCCCCGCAACACACACCCACACCACGTCACCACCCATCAAGAGTAGCCCACAAATGAGACAGGGGCCAGTGTCATTCAAGAATTCCCAGACACAAGTGTGCCCAAGTGGCTGGCTAATGGAGCTGGCGGGAAGGTGCCACGAGTAGCAACAACATGAAGTAGTGAAGGTGGTGTGCCAAGATAACTGACCGACAAAATAAGCGTAGGTGTGGCCCCAGTAAAAGCAAACAGGCTGGCCTCCTCAACCTCACACCTCAACAGAAGGCGTACCATTTTATTTTTTAGCGTAGGTGCAAAGAGCGGCTTGGCAAAATGAGCTAGGGCAGTAAGAGTTGCCCAAACAAGTTGCAGCAGCCTTCGATGGAGTACCACATAAACAATGTATACACACAGGGTGCTGGCCTGCTCCATCTTTCGTTTTACCACATAGAACAGGTGCTGGCCTGCTCTATCTTGCATTGTACCACATAAAACGAGTGCTTGACTGCCCTATCTTTGAAGTAACCACATAAAACAAGTGTGGCCTGCTGTATCTTGCATTTAGCCACATAAAACAAGTGCGGCCTGCTCATCTTTCGTTTTAACCACATAGAACAGGTGCTGGCCTGCTCTAATCTTGCATTGTACCACATAAAACGAGTGTTGACTGCCCTATCTTTGAAGTAACCACATAAAACAAGTGCTGGCCTGCTGTATCTTGCATTTAGCCACATAAAACAAGTGCTGGCCTGCTCCATCTTTCGTTTTACCACATAGAACAGGTGCTGGCCTGCTCTATCATTGCATTGTACCACATAAAACGAGTGCTTGACTGCCCTATCTTTGAAGTAACCACATAAAACAAGTGCTGGCCTGCTGTATCTTGCATTCGGTAGCCACATAAAACAAGTGCTGGCCTGCTCCATCTTTCGTTTTACCACATAGAACAATAGGTGCTGGCCTGCTCTATCTTGCATTGTACCACATAAAACGAGTGCTTGAAGACTGCCCTATCTATTTGAAAGTAAAACATCTTTCGTTTTACCACATAAAACAATCTTGCATTGTACACATGAGGCCTGCTGTAGTGCTGCCTCTTGCATTTAGCCACATAAAACAAGTGCTGGCCTGCTTCTTGCATTGTACCACTTTCGCCCTATCTTTTAACCACATAAAAACAAGTGCTGGCCTGCTGTATCTTCATAGAACAAGTGCTGGGTGCTGGCCTGCTCTATCTTGCATTGTACCACATAAAACGAGTGCTTGACTGCCCTATCTTTGGCACATAAAAAAAGTAACCACATAAAACAAGTGCTTGGCCTGCTGTATCTTGCATTTAGCCACATAAAACAAGTGCTGGCCTGCTCCATCTTTCTGTTTTACCACATAGAACAGGTGCTGGCCTGCTCTATCTTGCATTGTACCACATAAAAACGAGTGCTTGACTGCCCTATCTTTGAAGTAACCACATAAAACAAGTGCTGGCCTGCTGTATCTTGCATTTAGCCACATAAAACAAGTGCTGCTCCATCTTTCGCCTGCTCCATCATTTCGTTTTACCACATAGAACAGGTGCTGGCCTGCTCTATCTTGCATTGTACCACACAAAACGAGTGCTTGACTGCCCTATCTTTGAAGTAACCACATAAACAAGTGCTGGCCTGCTGTATCTTGCATTTAGCCACATAAAACAAGTGCTGGCCTGCTCCATCTTTCGTTTTACCATCTTGCACTAGAACAGGTGCTGGCCTGCTCTATCTTGCATTGTACCACATAAAACGATGTATCTTGCTTAAAACGAGTGCTGCCTATCTTTGCAAGTAACCACATAAAACATAAAAAGTGCTGGCCTGCTGTATCTTGCATTTAGCCACATAAAACAAGTGCTGGCTGCTCCATCTTTCGTTTTACCACATAGAACAGGTGCTGGCCTGCTCTATCTTGCATTGTACCACATAAAACGAGTGCTGACTGACTGAAGCCTAGTGCTGCCTCTGTATTTGAAGTAACCCACATAAAACAAGTGCTGGCAAGTGCTGCTGTATCTTGCATTTAGCCAACATAAAACAAGTGCTGGCCTGCTCCATCTTTCGTTTTAACCACATAGAACAGGTGCTGGCCTGCTCTATCTTGCATTGTACCACATAAAACGAGTGCTTGACTGCCCTATCTTTGAAGTAACCACATAAAACAAGTGCTGGCCTGCTGTATCTTGCATTTAGCCACATAAAACAAGTGCTGGCCTGCTCCATCTTTCGTTTTTACCACATAGAACAGGTGCTGGCCTGCTCTATCTTGCATTGTAGCCACATAAAACGAGTGCTTGACTGCCCTATCTTTGAAGTAACCACATAAAACAAGTGCTGGCCTGCTGTATCTTGCATTTAGCCACATAAAACAAGTGCTGGCCTGCTCCATCTTTCGTTTTACCACATAGAACAGGTGCTGGCCTGCTCTATCTTGCATTGTACCACATAAAACGAGTGCTTGACTGCCCTATCTTTGAAGTAACCACATAAAACAAGTGCTGGCCTGCTGTATCTTGCATTTAGCCCACATAAAACAAGTGCTGGCCTGCTCATCTTTTCGTTTTACCACATAGAACAGTGCTGGCCTGCTCTATCTTGCATTGTACCACATAAAACGAGTGCTTGACTGCCTATCTTTGAAGTAACCACATAAAACAAGTGCTGGCCTGCTGTATCTTGCATTTAGCCACATAAAACAAGTGCTGGCCTGCTCCATCTTTCGTTTTACCACATAGAACAGGTGCTGGCCTGCTCTATCTTGCATTGTACCACAATAAAACGAGTGCTTGACTGCCCTATCTTTGAAGTAACCACATAAACAAGTGCTGGCCTGCTGTATCTTGCATTTAGCCACATAAAACAAGTGCTGGCCTGCTCCATCTTTCGTTTTACCACATAGAACAGGTGCTGGCCTGCTCTATCTTGCATTGTACCACATAAAACGAGTGCTTGACTGCCCTATCTTTGAAGTAACCACATAAAACAAGTGCTGGCCTGCTGTATCTTGCATTTAGCCACATAAAACAAGTGCTGGCCTGCTCCATCTTTCGTTTTACCAATAGAACAGTGCTGGGCCTGCTCTATCTTGCATTGTACCACACAATAAAACGAGTGCTTTGATCTGCCCTATCTTTGAACGCACATAACCACATAAAAACAAAGGTGCTGCTGGCCTGCTGTATCTTGCATTTAGCCACATAAAACAAGTGCTGGCCTGCGCCATCTTTCGTTTTACCACATAGAACAGGTGCTGGCCTGCTCTATCTTGCATGTACCACATAAAACGAGTGCTTGACTGCCCTATCTTTGAAGTAACCACATAAAACAAGTGCTGCCTGCTGTATCTTGCATTTAGCCACATAAACAAGTGCTGGCCTGCTCCATCTTTCGTTTTACCACATAGAACAGGTGCTGGCCTGCTCTATCTTGCATTGTACCACATAAAACGAGTGCTTGACTGCCCTATCTTTTGAAGTAACCACATAAAACAAGTGGCTGGCCTGCTGTATCTTGCATTTAGCCACATAAAACAAGTGCTGGCCTGCTCCATCTTTCGTTTTACCACATAGAACAGGTGCTGGCCTGCTCTATCTTGCATTGTACCACATAAAACGAGTGCTTGACTGCCCTATCTTTGAAGTAACCACATAAAACAAGTGCTGGCCTGCTGTATCTTGCATTTAGCCACATAAAACAAGTGCTGGCCTGCTCCATCTTTCGTTTTAACCACATAGAACAGGTGCTGGCCTGCTCTATCTTGCATTGTACCACATAAAACGAGTGCTTGACTGCCCTATCTTTGAAGTAACCACATAAAACAAGTGCTGGCCTGCTGTATCTTGCATTTAGCCACATAAAACAAGTGCTGGCCTGCTCCATCTTTCGTTTTACCACATAGAACAGGTGCTGGCCTGCTCTATCTTTGCATTGTACCACATAAAACGAGTGCTTGAACTGCCCTATCTTTGAAGTAACCACATAAAACAAGTGCTGGCCTGCTGTAATCTTGCATTTAGCCACATAAAACAAGTGCTGGCCTGCTCCATCTTTCGTTTTACCACAATAGAACAGGTGCTGGCCTGCTCTATCTTGCATTGTACCACATAAAACGAGTGCTTGACTGCCCTATCTTTGAAGTAACCACATAAAACAAGTGCTGGCCTGCTGTATCTTGCATTTAGCCACATAAAACAAGTGCTGGCCTGCTCCATCTTTCGTTTTACACATAGAACAGGTGCTGGCCTGCTCTATCTTGCATTGTACCCACATAAAAACGAGTGCTTGACTGCCCTATCTTTGAAGTAACACATAAAACAAGTGCTGGCCTGCTGTATCTTGCATTTAGCCACATAAAACAAGTGCTGGCCTGCGCCATCTTTCGTTTTACAACATAGAACAGGTGCTGGCCTGCTCTATCTTGCATTGTACCACACAAAACGAGTGCTTGACTGCCCTATCTTTGAAGTAACCACATAAAACAAGTGCTGGCCTGCTGTATCTTGCATTTAGCCACATAAACAAGTGCTGGCCTGCTCCATCTTTCGTTTTTACCACATAGAACAGGTGCTGGCCTGCTCTATCTTGCATTGTACCACATAAAACGAGTGCTTGACTGCCCTATCTTTGAAGTAACCACATAAAACAAGTGCTGGCCTGCTGTATCTTGCATTTAGCCACATAAAACAAGTGCTGGCCTGCTCCATCTTTCGTTTTACCACATAGAACAGGTGCTGGCCTGCTCTATCTTGCATTGTACCACATAAAACGAGTGCTTGACTGCCCTATCTTTGAAGTAACCACATAAAACAAGTGCTGGCCTGCTGTATCTTGCATTTAGCCACATAAAACAAGTGCTGGCCTGCGCCATCTTTCGTTTTACCACATAGAACAGGTGCTGGCCTGCTCTATCTTGCATTGTACCACATAAAACGAGTGCTTGACTGCCCCTATCTTTGAAGTAACCACATAAAAAACAAGTGCTGGCCTGCTGTATCTTGCATTTAGCCACATAAAACAAGTGCTGGCCTGCTCCATCTTTCGTTTTACCACATAGAACAGGTGCTGGCCTGCTCTATCTTGCATTGTACCACACAAAACGAGTGCTTGACTGCCCTATCTTTGAAGTAACCACATAAAACAAGTGCTGGCCTGCTGTATCTTGCATTTAGCCACATAAAACAAGTGCTGGCCTGCTCCATCTTTCGTTTTACCACATAGAACAGGTGCTGGCCTGCTCTATCTTGCATTGTACCACATAAAACGAGTGCTTGACTGCCCTATCTTTGAAGTAACCACATAAAACAAGTGCTGGCTGCTGTATCTTGCATTTAGCCACATAAAACAAGTGCTGGCCTGCTCCATTCTTTCGTTTTACCACATAGAACAGGTGCTGGCCTGCTCTATCTTGCATTGTACCACATAAAACGAGTGCTTGACTGCCCTATCTTTGAAGTAACCACATAAAACAAGTGCTGGCCTGCTGTATCTTGCATTTAGCCACATAAAAACAAGTGCTGGCCTGCTCCATCTTTCGTTTTACCACATAGAACAGGTGCGGCCTGCTCTATCTTTGCATTGTACCACATAAAACGAGTGCTTGACTGCCCTATCTTTGAAGTAACCACATAAAACAAGTGCTGGCTGCTGTATCTTGCATTTAGCCACATAAAACAAGTGCGGCCTGCTCCATCTTTCTCCACATTACACATCGTTTTACAACATAAACAGCATAAACAAGTGCTGGTGCTGCTGGCCTGCTCTATCTTGCATTGTACCACATAAAACGAGTGCTTGACTGCCTATCTTTGAAGTAACACATAAAACAAGTGCTGGCCTGCTGTATCTTGCATTTAGCCACATAAAACAAGTGCTGGCCTGCTCCATCTTTCGTTTTACCACATAGAACAGGTGCTGGCCTGCTCTATCTTGCATTGTACACATAAAACGAGTGCTTGACTCCCTATCTTTGAAGTAATCACATAAAACAAGTGCTGGCCTGCTGTATCTTGCATTTAGCCACATAAAACAATGCTGCCTGCTCCATCTTTCGTTTTACCACATAGAACAGGTGCTGGCCTGCTCTATCTTGCATTGTACCACATAAAACAAGAGCTTGACTGCCCTATCTTTGATTTTACCACAGAAAACAAGGCCAAGGCCTGTTCAATCTTGAAATTTACCAAATAAAACCAAGCCAAGTGCTGACCTGCCCTTTCTTGCAATTTACCACATCAAAGCAAGCCAAGTGCTGGCCTGCCCTATATTTGATTTAACCACATACAACAAGTTCTGGCCTGCTCTATCTTGCATTCAACCACATAAAAAAAGTGCTGGCCTGCCCTATAATTGAGGTAACCACAGACAACAAGTGATGGCCTGCCCTTTATTTGATTTAACCACATATAACAAGTGATGGCCTGCTCTATCTTGCAATTTAATACAGAAAACAAGTGTTGGCCAGCCCTATAATTGAGGTAACCACATACAAAAAGTGATGGCCTGCCCTATATTTGATTTAACCACATATAACAAGTGATGGCCTGCTCTATCTTGCAATTTAATACAGAAAACAAGTGCTGGCCTGCCCTATAATTGAGGTAACCACATACAACAAGTGATGGCCTGCCCTATCTTACTTTTCTATGATCTTGGTGCTGTTGCTGGTGTTGGTGCTAATGCTGATGCTGGTGTTGGTGCTGTTGCTGATGCTGGTTCTGATGCAGGTGTTGGTGCTGTTGGTGCTGTTGCTGGTGCTAATACTGTTGCTGTTGCTGGAGCTGATGCAGGTGTTGGTGCTGTTGCTGGTGTTGGTGCTGGTGTTGGTGCTGTTGGTGCTGTTGCTGTTGCTGGTTCTGATGCAGGTGTTGGTGCTGTTGGTGCTGTTGCTGGTGCTAATACTGTTGCTGAAGCTGGAGCTGATGCTGGTGTTGGTGCTGTTGGTGGTGTTGGTGCTGATGCTGTTGGTGGTGTTGGTGCTGATGCTGGTGTTGGTGCTGTTGCTGGTGTTGGTGCTGTTGCTGATGCTGCTAATGGTGGTGTTGGTGCTGGTGTTGGTGCAGTTGCCGGTGCTGATGCTGTTAATGGTGCTGATGCTGGTGCTGATACTGGTGTTGGTGCTGATGCAGGTTCTGTTGCTGTTGCTGCTGGTGTTGGTGCTGATGCTTATACTGGTGCTGCTGCTGCTGCTGTTGTTGGTTCTGTTGCTGATGCTGGTGTTGATGCAGGTGTTGATGCTGTTGTTGGTTCTGGTGCTGCTGTTGCTGGTGCTCATGCTGGTGTTGGTGCTGGTGGGAAGGGATCCCTGGATGCTGGATACACTGTTGCTTATGCTTTATAGCAATTCAGGGGATGATTTGGGAGTTGTTGTTTCTATCATGGTACTTGGCCTACCCCTGGACTGTAACATACATACTTACATACACATAAGGTGCATTGGAGGGTGGACTCCAAGTGCATAGGGTACATTATAGAAATTCAGGGGATGATTTGGGAGTTGGTTTTTCAACAATTTCTATGCAGCGTCACAAGCAACGCTTAAAATTGGCAGAGAGTCTTTGAGGAGCGACAGGTGGCAACGGAAGTGAGATAGTTATGAGACCGTTGGCTGGCGTGTCAACCTTCGTCTCAGTCAGACGGATGGATGGATGGATGGATGGTGGATGGATGGATGGATGGTCGGTCAGTCGGTCGGACAGACAAATGGGTAACCCTGGGGGCTCCTGCCCCCTTGAAGAGGGGGCTCCGCCAAAAATCAGGATTTTGATCACCTGCTCATGATGTACCATCCTGACGAATACCGAGCGCTCTCAAATTCAAATTCAAATTCCATTCAACAAATGACTCAATGGCAGAGCTCCTTGAACAACGTGGGTGCCGGGTTTGAATCCCCACCGGTGCGCTGAAGTGTAAGCGGTCGCTGTCAACCGCCATGGTAGCGTTGTCCAGGTAAAGTAGCAGCCCGTTCCCTACCGCCGTAAGACGGGGCTCCCTTAATACCACGCCCCATCAGGCATTTTCATTACCCAGCCCTCTCAAATTCTGTTCCTTGCACCCTCGTGCACATCGCACACAGAATCTTGGACTATGAATCTTGGAATCTGGGAGAATTGGGTAAAAATACCCTGGGGTTTGGTGGTTGGCCCCAGTGAAAGCAAACGGGCTGGCCCCCTCAACCTCACGCCTCGTAATAAAGCGTACTACTTTTTTATTTATCCCCCTAGGGTGAATTTTGGAAAGCTGGTTCGAGTCTATGTAGAGGACCCTACGAGGCAGCTGTACAAACACACCTGGCTTTAAACAACCAGCAGTACAGTAAATCTACCAGCAGTACTGAGATTCTACCTGCAGTACAGTAATTCTACCTCCAGAACAGTAATTCAGGGGATGATTTGGGAGTTGAGTTTTCGAAAAATGTCGGACTTCGGAC
Source organism: Microglena sp. YARC (assembly GCA_022414725.1). Taxonomy (NCBI): domain Eukaryota; kingdom Viridiplantae; phylum Chlorophyta; class Chlorophyceae; order Chlamydomonadales; family Chlamydomonadaceae; genus Microglena; species Microglena sp. YARC. Next base: position 83,369,102 of record CM039463.1, on the reverse strand, counting down.
TTCGTATCTCAAATTTGGCCTGCAACCTGAGAACTCCGGGAGAATTCTGGGAAATTTGGCCCGAGAAAAAGTACTAAGTCTGACCTCTGAACCCAATTCATCCCCTGAATTGCTTGAAGCCCCCTTCTTCTCATGTACCCATCCCATGTTGGGAACCGCGCTGCACCATTATTTCTATTTTTGGCTGCCGGTAGCAGCTTAAAGGCAGCTTCTTTGGCTGGCTATTCAGCCAAGGTGGATGAAAGCAAGCTGTTTTGCTTTTGGGCTACTGGTAGCAGCTTCTAGGCAGCTTCTTGGGCTGGCTATTCAGCCAAAGTGGAAGCAAGCTAGCTGTTTCTCTTTTGGGCTGACGGTAGCAGCTTCTGGGCAGCTTCTCGGGCTGGCTATTCAGCCAAAGTGGAAGCAAGCTAGCTCTTTCACTTTTGGGCTAACGGTAGCAGCTTCTGGGCAGCTTCTTGGGCTGGCTATTCAGCCAAAGTGGAAGCAAGCTAGTGCAACTGGAAGCTGATGCCATCTTTGGCTGGGCTACCGGTAGTAGCTTCTAGGTAGCTTCTTTGGCTGGCTATTCAGCCAAAGTGGACGCAAGCTAGCTGTTTCACTTTTGGGCTACCAGTAGCAGCTTCTAGGCAGCTTCTCGGGCTGACTACTCAGCCAAAGTGGACGCAAGCTAGTGCACCTGTGAGCTGATGTCATCAGTTTTCCAGCACTGCTGGAATATTTGGGCTTTGCCAAACGGATAGCTCAGGGCTGCAGCGCATAGCCGAATCGAAAAAAATGCGCTGGAAAATTGTTTAGCCTTGCCACAGGGCGTGAAGTTGAAGGAACCTTCCCGTTCGCTTGCACTGGAGAAGGTTACTGTGGTTTTTGCTTTCACACACAGCTACAACTGGGCCACAGCGCGGAGGCAAGTTCTCGGCCTCTTTTAAGGCGGCAGGTTGGAAATTGTGACCAGTCAGGCAGAGTGGGTACTACTTTACCAACCAAGCCTTAGCTCCCCCCCCCCCCCCCCCCCCCCTCACACACACACACTTAACCATGTTCCCCCCTAGGCTTCACCCTCCCCCTAGGCTTCACTTAACCATGCCCCCCCCTAGGCTTCAACCAAGCCCGAGCTCCATCATCCCCCCCCCCCCCCCCCCCCCCCGCCCCCCCCGGTTTAAGTGTTGTCCGAGGACCCTCTTTGGACAGCTTCCTTAATCACGCGGACTCGGCGTATTGCTTTTCTTTTCTTTTCCCCCACTACCTGAGATCATCAACACAGTCTTGGAGCCCCCAGCATGCATGAAGTTCCTCCACTCAAACAGCCTCCTCATGCCATTCTAAGGAGCTAAGGCTGTGAGAAGCAAAAACATGAATGAGTGCATCTAGTGCTCTTTTCTATGCCCCCTAGGCTTCACCATATCCCCCCCCACTTCCTGAAGCCATGGACACAGTCTTGGCGCCCCCGCCACTCACGAAGCCCATCCTCTCAAAACGCCTCATCATGCCATTCTAAGGGGCATCAGCCGTGAGAAGTCCCCCAATTAGAGGGTGCCTCTAGTGCTCTTTTCTATGCCCCCTAGGCTTCACCATATCCGCCACCACTTCCTGAAGCCATGGACACAGTCTTGTCGCCCCCGCCAATCATGAAACCCATCCTCTCAAAACGCCTCCTCATGCCATTCTAAGGGGCATCAGCCGTGAGAAGCCCCCCAATTAGAGGGTGCATCTAGTGCTCTTTTTTATGCCCCCTAGGCTTCGCCATATCCGCCCCCACTTCCTGAAGCCATGGACACAGTCTTGGCGCCCCCGCCACTCACGAAGCCCATCCTCTCAAGTAGCCTCCTCATGCCGTTCTTAGGGGCCTCAGCCATGTGGCTCAGCCGCCACCAACCGTGACCAGCAGCGTGGTCCAGGTCCTTGCGGGTGATGATGCCTGCTACGTTGTTGTGGGAGTCCAGGACGAGGAGGTGGCGTAGACCAAGCCCGACAAAGAGCTGTGAGATGGTGTGGGGGTGGCGGAGTATGTGTGTGGGTGGTTGTGGGTGGCGGAGTGTGTGTGTGGGTGGTTGTGGGTGGTTGGGTGTGAGTGGCTACATTGCTGTGGGAGTCAAGGACGAGAAGGTGGCGCAGACCAAGCCCGACAAAGAGCTGTTAAAGGGTGTGGGGGTGGCGGTGTGTGTGTGGGGGGGTGGCGGTGTGTGTGGGTGGGTGGTTGTGGATGTGTGTGTGGTTGTGCGTGTGTGGTTGGTTGTGAGTGGCCACATTGTTGTGGGAGTCCAGGACGAGGAGGTGGCGGAGACCGAGCACAACAACGAGCAGTGGGATGGTGTGGGGGTGGCAGTATGTGTGTGTGGGTGGTTGTGGGTGATGGTGTGTGGGTGGCGGTGTGTGTGTGTGTGTGTGGGTGGTTGTCCTTGCGAGTGATGATGCCGGCTACGTTGTTGTGAGAGTCCAGGACGAGGAGGTGGCGTAGACCAAGCCTGACGAAGAGCTGTAGGATGGTGTGGGGGTGGCGGAGTGTGTGTGTGGGTGGTTGTGGGTGGTTGGGTGGGGGTGGCGGTGTGTGGGTGGGGGTGGTTGTGGATGTGTGGGTAGTTGTGCGTGTGTGGTCGGTTATGAGTGGCTACGTTGTTGTGGGAGTCCAGGACGAGGAGATGGTGTAGACCAGGCCTGACGAAGAGCTGTGGGATGGTGTGGGGGTGGCGGTGTGTGTGGGGGGATGGTTGTGGGCGATGGTGTGGGGGTGGCGGTGTGCGTGTGGGTGGTTGTGTGTGTGTGGTTGTGTGTGATGGTGTGGGTGTGAGTGGCTACGTTGTTGTTGGAATCAAGGAGAAGGAGGTGGCGTAGACCAAGCCCGACAAACAGCTGTGAAAGGGGCTGCACAAACAGATGAACTGTCAATGAGCTCCATGGTGTGTGTGGGGTGTGTGTGTGGGGTGGGGTGGGGGGTGGGAGTCCAGGACGAGGAGGTGGCGTAGACCAAGCCCGACGAAGAGCTGTGAGAGGGGCTGCACAAACAGATAAACTGTCAATGAGCTCCGTGGGATATGTGTGTGTGTGTGTGTGGGTGGGTGTGGGTGTGTGTGTGTGTGGGGGGGGGGGGGGGGGGGGGGGAGTCAAGGACGAGGAGGTGGCGTAGACCAAGCCCGACGAAGAGCTGTGGGATGGTGTGGGGGTGGCGGTGTGAGGGTGTGGGTGGTTGTGGGCGATGGTGTGGATGTGGCGGTGTGTGTGTGTGTGTGGTTGTGGGCGATGGAATGTGTGTGAGTGGCAACATTGTTGTGGGAGTCCAGGACAAGGAGGTGGCGGAGACCAAGAACGATGAAGAGCTGTAGGATGGTGTGGGGGTGGCGGAGTGTGTGTGTGTGTGGTTGTGGATGGGTGCGTGTGTGTGTGTGGTTGTGGATGGGTGTGTGTGTGTGGGTGGTTGAGGATGATGGTGTGGGTGTGAGTGGCTACATTGTTGTGGGAGTCCAGGACAAGGAGGTGGCGCAGACCAAGAACAACGAAAAGCTGTGGGATGGTGTGGGAGCGGCGGTGTGGGGGTGGTTGTGGGTGTGTGGATGTGTGTGCATAGCTACATTGTTGTAGGAGTCAAGGACGAGGAGGTGGCGTAGACCAAGCACGAAAAACAGCTGTGAGAGTGGCAGCACACACATACGAACTGGCAATGAGCTTCATGTGATGAGCGTGTGTGTGTGTGTGTGTGTGTAGGGTTTAAGAAAATGGTCAGCCCCCCCCCCCCCCCCCCCCCCCCCCTCCAACCTCCCGCCTCGTAATAAGGCGTACTATATATTTATATGTCCAAGTCAGCTCTTCAATTTTGGTGGTTGGCGGTTGGCCCCTGTGCAAGCAAACGGGCTGGGCCCCCCAACCTCCCGCCTTGTAATAAGGCGTCCTATATATTTATATGTCCAGGTCAGCTCTTCAATTTTGGTGGTTGGTGGTTGGCCCCTGTGCAAGCAAACGGGCTGGGCCCCCCAACCTCCCGCCTTGTAATAAGGCGTCCTATATATTTATATGTCCAGGTCAGCTCTTCAATTTTGGTGGTTGGTGGTTGGCCCCTGTGCAAGCAAACGGGCTGGGCCCCCCAACCTCCCGCCTTGTAATAAGGCGTCCTATATATTTATATGTCCAGGTCAGCTCTTCAATTTTGGTGGTTGGTGGTTGGCCCCTGTGCAAGCAAACGGGCTGGGCCCCCCAACCTCCTGCCTTGTAATAAGGCGTCCTATATATTTAAATGTCCAGGTCAGCTCTTCAATTTTGGTGGTTGGTGGTTGGCCCCTGTGCAAGCAAACGGGCTGGGCCCCCCAACCTCCCGCCTTGTAATAAGGCGTCCTATATATTTATATGTCCAGGCCAGCTCTTCAATTTTGGTGGTTCGTGGTTGGCCCATGTGCAAGCAAACGGGCTGGGCCCCCCAACCTCCCGCCTTGTAATAAGGCGTCCTATATATTTATATGTCCAGGTCAGCTCTTCAATTTTGGTGGTTGGTGGTTGGCCCCATTACAAGCAAAAAACAGGCTGGGCCCCCCAACCTCCCGCCTTGTAATAAGGCGTCCTATATATTTATATGTCCAGGCCAGCTCTTCAATTTTGGTGGTTGGTGGTTGGCCCCTGTGCAAGCAAACGGGCTGGGCCCCCCAACCTCCCGCCTTGTAATAAGGCGTCCTATATGTTTATATGTCCAGGTCAGCTCTTCAATTT
>CM039463.1:83281913-83359413 GCA_022414725.1 Microglena sp. YARC | reverse complement strand
AGTGTGTGAGGGTGGGTGGTGGTGGGTGGTGGTGCAGGTGGTTGTAAGTGGTTGTAGGTGGTGACAGGAGACGGCCAACACTCTCAACAGCCCTGAGGGGAAGGACGCTTGTGTGTGTGAGGGTGGCGGTGAGGGTGATGGTGTGAGTGAAAGTGAGTGATTCGCTCAAGCTCAGACTAGCACACTCCATCACCCCTGGACTGTAACATACATACAGAGACCCACCTGAAGCCAATAACATCGCTAGCCATGATGCTCCCAGCTGTGCTTGTGTGCAAGCGGTGCAAGGGCTGTTGGTTGCTGGACCCAGTGCAAGCAAACGGGCTGGCCCCCTCAGCTGCATGCCTTGTAATAAGGCGTACTCTTTTTTATGTAGATTGTTTGGGGGTCAGTTCATTGGGTTTCTTTCTTTTTAGCCCCTCCTGTCACGGTTGGGCAAGTCCCTTTAGCCTATTTGGCCTACCCTGGACTGCAACATACATGCGCACACCCTACAAGGCGGTCAACTATATTTGTCCTACTCTCTCAAGTACATGGGACAAGGGTAACATATTACAGAGACCCACCTGAAGCCAATAACACCGCTAGCCATTATGCTCCCAGCCGTGCTTGTGTGCAAGCGGTGCGGGGGGCTCCTCCCTTAGCACGAACACGTTGCCGATTCGCTCAAGCTCAGACTCATACACTCCATCACCCCTGGACTGTAACATACATACAGAGACCCACCTGAAGCCAATAACACCGCTAGCCATGATGCTCCCAGCTGTGCTTGTGTGCAAGCGGTGGGGGGGCTCGTCTCTTAGCATGAACACGTTTCCGATTCGCTCAAGCTCGGATTCATACACTCCATCTTGGTGTATGTGATGCGCCACATAGTTTGCCACTACCACAGCCAGAATGATCCCAAAGATGTAATCCACACCCCGCGTGCCCTCGACCATGAGGACCACTAGGGACATGGCAGACCTGGGGGCGGGACAGTGAACATTTTAAGGATTTGGGCTTTAAATTCACTTTAATAATAATCCACACTGTGCGTGCCCTCGACCACGAGGACCACTTGGGACATGGCAGACCTGGGGGCTGGACAGTTTTTTTAGGGGGGGGGGGGGGGCGGGACAGTGATTTTGTTTTTCAAAAAAATTGGGCTTAAAATTTAATAATCAGTCTGCACAATGCCCAGGTCTAAGGGGGGAGGAGATAAAACATTTATAAGCGGTCTGCAGGATCACCATGAGGACCACAAGGGACTTGGCAGACCTGGGGGTGGGACAGTGATTATTTTAAGGATTTGGGCTGTAAGTTCACTTTAATAATAATCCACACTGTGCATGCCCTCGACCATGAAGACCACTAGGGACATGGCAGATCTGAGGGTAGGACAGTGATTATTTTAAGGATTGGGGCTGTAAATGAACTTTAATCATAATTTAACTTTTTTTACTGAACTTAACTTAATTTTAACTATAAACGGTCTGCACGATGCCCAGGTGTAGGGTGTGAGGAGATGAAAACAAGTATAATCAGTCAGCACTGCAACCATGAGGACCACAAGGGAGTTGGCAGACCTGGGGGCGGGACAATTTTATTGGGGGGGGGGGGGGGGGGGGGGGGGGGGGGGGGCATTGATTTTGTTCTTTTAAGGATTTGGACTTAAACTTTAATCAGTCAGCACGATGCCCAGGTCGAGGGGGGGAGGAGATGAAAACATTTATAATCAGTCAGCACAGCGACCATGAGGACCACTAGAGACTTGGCAGACCTGAGGGCGGGACAGTGATTTGTTTTTAAGGATTTGGGCTTTCAATTAACTTTAACAGACTTTAACAATAATCTAATAATAAACTGAATTTGAATAATAAACTGAATTTAAATAATGAAATTAACTTTAACAGACTTTCATAATAATCAACCCTTTGGCTATCCAGGTACTGGTAGATCACCGCCTTCGGAAAATTCCAGTTTAAGTTCAAATCTGTAGTTCAAGTTTTAAAGTTAATTTTATGTTAGTTCAAAGTTATAATTCAAGTTCAACCCTTTGGCTATTCTGGTATTGGTCGATCACCGCTTAAGGCAATTTTGGTATTTTTTATTCATGTATTGGAATTTGGAAAACGCTGAAATCCTAAACCCTGGCTGTGTTTGATGCAGCCCTTTGGATATTCACTTTAATACTCACTCTATTGGTAGACCACCGCCTAAGGCACTTATGGGCTTGCTTAATTCAAGCAAGCAAAATAAGCATCCAAACTAGGATCCAAACTAACAAAAATGCAACCAACAATGCAACCATGCAAAAATGCAACCAACAAAGCAACCATGCAAAAATGCAACCAACAATGCAACCATGCAAAAATGCAACCAACAAAGCAACCATGCAAAAATGCAACCAACAATGCAAACATGCAAAAATGCAACCAACAATGCAACCATGCAAAAATGCAACCAACAATGCAACCAACAATGCAACCATGCAAAAATGCAACAAACAAAAAGAAGCACATACCGGAACACTCCCCCAAGAACACCAGTAGCTGCTAGCAAGGCGTACAGCCCAGGCTGTACATTCCAGCTAGGCAACCACAGCCTGACAGTCTGTCCCCACATAGCTCCCCAGGAGGCGCCAAGCACTATCGAAGGCATGAACAGGCCGCCAGGGATGGCCAGCCCCGCTCCTATTGATAAGAGCACCAGATAGACACCTGGGGGGTGGGTGGTGGGGGTGGTAGGGGTGGGTGGTAGTGGGGGTGGGTGGGTGGGTGGCGGTGGGGGTGTGTTAGTCAGAGGTTGGTGGGGGTGATTTGTAGGGGTGGTTTGTGGTGGGTGGGTGGGTGGGTGGGTGTTCGTGGTTGGTGGTGAAAGAGCCATCCATACATGCAAGCTCTATGGAAGGCATGAACAAGCCACCAGGGATGGCCAGCCCTGCTCCTATTGACAAGAGCACCAGATACACCTGGGGGGTGGGGGTGGGGGTGGGGTGTCTTAATCAGGTTTGTGGGGTGGAGTGGGGTGTTAGGCATGAACAAGCCACCAGGGTTTGCCAGCCCCGCTCCTGTTGACAAGAGCACCAGATAGACACCTGGGGGGTGGGTGGGTGGGTGAGTGGGGTGGGTGGGTGTAAGTAGTGGGTGTTACTGGGGTGGGTGGGTTGTGGTCGGTGGGGGTCGGTTGGGGGTGAAAGAGCCATCCATATGACCATGTATGCAACTCTATATAAGGGATGACCAAGCCACCAGGGATAGCCAGTCCAGCTCCTATTGACAAGAGCACCAGATAGACACCTGGGGGGTGGGTGGAGGTGAGAGGGTGAAAGTGGTGGTAGTGGAGGTGGTGGGGGGGGAGGGGTGGTTGGGAGTAGAGAGCCATCCACACATGCAAGCTTTATAGAAGGCATAAACAAGCCACCAGGGATGGCCAGCCTTGCTCATATTGACTAGAGAACAAGATAGACACCTGGGGGTGGGTGGTTGGGTGGTGGTTGGTGGGGGGGGGGTAGTGGGTGGGTGTTTTGTGGCTGGTTGGTGGTGGTTGGGGGGTGGTGATGGGTGGATTGTGTGGGTGGTCAGTGTGGGTGGGTGGGTGGGTGTTAGTGGTGGTTGGTTTGTGGGGTGGGTGGGTGGGTGGGTGGGTGTTAGTGGTGGTGGTTTGTGGGGGTGGGTGGGTGGGTGGGTGTTGTTGGTTGGTGGTGAAAGAGCCATTCATACATGCAAGCTCTATATAAGGGATGGTCAGTCCCGCTCCAATGGACAAGAGCACAAGATATACACCTGGGGTGTTTGTGTGTGTGTGTGAGGAGGAGGGGGGGGGGGGGGGGGAGGGGGGGGGGGGGGGGTTAGTGGTGGGTGGATGATGAGTGGGTGGATGGGTGGTTGGTGGGTGGAGGTGGGTGGATGGGTGGATGGGTGGATGGGTGGATGGATGGGTGTGTGTTGGGTGAATAGGTGGGTGATGGATGTGTGTTGGTGGGTGAGGGTGTGTGTTGGTGGTTGGTGGGGTGGTGTTGGTGGTTGGTGGGTGGGAGTTAATGGTGGGTGGGTTGGTGGGTGTTAGTGGTTGGTGGTGAAAGAGCCATCCATACATGCAAGCTCTATAGAAGGCATGCACAAGCCACCAAGGATGGCCAGCCCCGATTTTATTGACAAGGAGACAGAAACCTGGGTGGTGGGTGGGTGGTGGGTGGTTGATGGGTGGGTGTTGGTGGTGTTGGGTGGTTTGTGGGGGTGGTGGATCAGTGGGTGGTGGGTGTTGTTGTTGGTGGGTGGTGGGTGGGGGTGGGTGGTGGGTGTTGGTGGTGTTAGTGGGGGTGGGTGGGTGAGTGTTGGTGGTGGGTGGGTGGTGGTGGTGGGTGGATGAGTGGGGTAGTGTGCTTGCACTCGGGCCAACAACCATTTATATCGTGATTGCCATTGACTTGCCAGTATATAGAGCCAGGGCTCCGATGGAGAAGCTGGGGTTCTAAGGAACAGGGGGGACGTCCTGTGGTCCAGGTCCCCCGTCGGTAAAACAATTGTTTGGGGTTCAGTTCATCAATGCTTTTTCTTTTTAAGCCTTTCCTATCCTGGTTGGGCAAGTCCCTTCAGCCTATTTGGTCTACCCCTGGGCTGTAACATACATACATACAGGGGACACTCCAGCGTCGTCGTGGCCAAGGGAGAAGAGAAGAGGCGGATGGTGGTGTGATGGGTGGAGGAGAGAAGGTGAGGATGAGATCAGTGGACTGGGGTCTGTGCCAGCCTGGCCAAACTCGGACTTACATGTATACAGAGCCAGGGCTCCGATGGCGAAGCTGGGTTCGTAAGGAACAGGGGGGCCGCCCTCAGGGGACACTCCAGCGTCGTCGTGGCCGAGGGAGAAGAGGCGGATGATGGTGTGATGGGTGGAGGAGAGAAGGTGAGGAGGGGATCAGTGCACTGGGGTCTTAAAGAACAGGGGGGGCGCCCTCAGGGGACACTCCAGCGTCGTCGTGGCCGTGGGAGAAGAGGCGGATGATGGTGTGATGGGTGGACGAGAGAAGGTGAGGAGGGGATGGGTGCACTGGGGTCTGTGTGAGCCTGGACTACCTCGGACTTACATGTATATAGAGCCAGGGCTCCGATGGAGAAGCTGGGTTCGTAAGGAACAGGGGGGCCGCCCTCAGGGGACACTCCAGCGTCGTCATGGCCGAGGGAGAAGAGGCGGATGATGGTATCATGGGTGGATGAGAGGAAGAGCGAGGCCATGTCATTGTGGTAGCCTTCCTCGCACTGGAAGCGGAAGCCGTATTCGGGTCCCAAAGTGAGGTTGCCATCCTCATACCTGGGTGACAGGCAAGGGGTGAGGGAGGGTGATGTGTGAGGGGGGGTGAGAGGAGACAGGTGATGTGTGAGAGGGGGGTAAGGTGAGGGGTGAGGGGGGGGTAAGGGGGCCAGGTGATGGATGGAGGAGAGGAACAGCAAGGCCATGTCTTTGTGGTAGCCTTCCATGCACTGGAAGCGGAAGCAGTGCTCGGGTCCCAGAGTGAGATAACCATCATTGTACCTGGGTGACGGACGAGGTGTGAGGGGTGAAGGGTGACAAGCGAGGGGTAAGGGGGGGGAGGGGGGGGAGGGGTGACAGGCAAGGGATAAGGGGGTTGAGGAGGGGTGACAGGTGACAGGTGAGGGGTCAGGGGTGGGGTGTGGGTGAAGGGTGAGGGGACAGGGGACAGGGGACAGGGGACAGGGAGAAAAGAGGGCAAGGCTACAAGGATGTGAATACATGTTAAGGGCGTGTTGGAAAAAAATGGTTAATATGATAGTATGTCAGGGTGTCTGTGTGTCCGTGGGTGTGTGGTGGTAATGGTTGAGTGTGTGGTTGGGGGGGGTTGGGGGGGGGGGGGGAAGTCCCGCCAGTGTGGATGGAAAGAGGGGGGTGAGTGAGTGGGTGTCAGGGGTGGTGGAGAGATGGGGGAGGGGGAGGGAGGGTGGTGGGGCCATGGTTTATTTTGTAACCTTTGTGAGGCAGCTTCTAGACAGCTTCCTTCCCCTGTCCTTGGGCCCAACCAGAAGCTAGCTAGGGCATCTTGATGCCGAAATGACGGGCATTCCAATGCAGCTGACACCTTTGGGCTTGCACCAGTGACTGGCTAATGGAGCTGGCGGGAAGCTGCCCTGAGCCCCACATCATCACCCCCACACCATCACCCCAAACCCCAAACCAACACCCCTACCCCCATACCATCACCCCCACACGCTCTCACCAGTCCAGTGGGATCTTCTTGCACTTGCCCACAGATGTAGCAAATCACCCACACACACCATCACCCCTACCCCTACACCATCACTCCCACCCCCACGCCCCTACCCCTACCCCCACACCCCTACCCCCACATGCACTCACCAGTCCAGTGGGATCTTCTTGCACTTGCCCACAGATGTAGCAAATCACCCACACACACCATCACCCCTACCCCCACACCATCACCCCCATACTATCACCCCCACCCCCACACCCACACCCACACCATCACTCCCACCCCTACCCCCACACCATCATTCCCACCCCCACACCCCTTCCCCACACGCACTCACCAGTCCAGTGGGATCTTCTTGCACTTGCCCACAGATGTAGCGAAGAAGAAGCCACAGGCACCACACAGCCAAACCAAGCCAGGCACCTCGGCAATACGCTGCACGCGCATGTTGCTACCCCCACCTCCACACCATCACCCCCACCCCTACCCCCACATGCCACTCACCAGTCCAGTGGGATCTTCTTGCACTTGCCCACAGATGCAGCAAAGAAGAAGCCACAGGCGCCACACAGCCAGACCAAGCCAAGCACCTCGGCAATGCGCTGCACGTGCATGTTGCTCCCAGCGCGAATTGTCCACAGCCACATGCGGATCGAGTTGAATGTGGCCCCTAGTAGCCCGGCCACGATGAAGTTGATTAGGAGGAGGGGAAGCTGCATTAACCAGTCCTCGTTCTCCATGCCGACCAAGTTGTTAAAGGCAAGCATTCCGTGAACAGCCCTACAGAGGGTGGAGGGTAGGGAGGGTGAGGGTGTGTGTGTTGTGTGTGTGTGTGGGGGGGTGAGGAGTAGAGGAGGTAGAGGGGGGGGGGGGGGGTGAGGGTTGCCCGGCCATGATGAAGTTGATTAGGAGGGGGGAAGCTGCATTAACCAGTCCTCGCTCTGCATGCCGACCAAGATGTTGAAGGCGAGCATGCCGTGTACAGCCCTGCAGAGGGTGAGGGGCGAGGGGTGAGGGAGGGTGAGCGGTAGGGGGGTGAGCGGTAGGGGGGCGAGGGGTGAGGGAGGGTGAGGGTAGGGGGGGTGAGGGGTGAGGGCGGTTGAGGGGTAGGGAGGGTGAGGGGTATGGGGGGTGAGGAGGGGCGAGGGGGTAGTGGTGTGGTGGTGTAGTGGTGGTGGTGGTGTTTATTTATTTATGACGCTCACTTTTTGTTCAACACCTGAATGGTTGAAGGAAGTTGTTGAAAGCTAGCACGCACTGAACAGCTGAATGGTGAATGTTTTTTGTGTGTATATTGGGTTGGTGATGTGTATGTGTGTGTGGGGGGGGGGGGAGGGGGGGGGGAGGGAGGCAGGGAGTGTGTGTTTGTGTGTGTGCGTGTTTGGGGAGGGGGGGTGAATGTTGACAGGGTGGTTATAACAAAGCACCCCATGTCTAAACAACTGGAGCACCCTCAAAAAATATATACAAAAATAAACATCCAGACATTTGATTACATACCGCTCACATGTCGTTCAACAGCTCAATGGTGTATGTTGACAGAGTGGCAGCAAATAAGCACCGCCAGGCTGTTTTCCAAGACCAGAAGGAGCACGCCTCCTTCATGCTGAAAAGGACTCCGTCGATAGGAGCACCAAATGCAGCAGAGATGCCGGCAGATACACCCGCAGACACAAAATATGTATACAAATATATGAACATCCAGACATGTGACTACATAAGGCTCACTTGTTGTTCAACAGCTGAATGGTGTAAGTTGACAAAGTGGCAGCAATAAAGCACCGCCAGGCTGTTTTCCGAGACCAGAAGGAGCAGGCCTCTTCCATGCTGAATAGGACACCTCCGATAGGAGCACCAAATGCAGCAGAGATGCCGGCAGATACACCCGCTGATACGAATTCCCGATGGTCATTGTCACTTGTGATCTCGTCCAGGACTTTCAACTTGTCGGTGAAGGGTTTTTCTTGGAGAGGGGTGAGTAGTGTATCGTTGCCGTTGGTCTGTAGGAGGCAGGAAGGGAGAGGGTGGGGGTGGGGGGCACAGATTGTGGAGGGGACACGTACATCAAATAGATTCTCTTGGAGGGGGTGAGTAGTGTATCGTTGCCGTTGGTCTGTAGGAGGCAGGGAAGGGGGAAGTTCTGGGGTGGGGTGGGGGGCACAGAAAGTGGAAGGGACGTAAAATGGCTTTGCTTGGCCAGGAGTGAGGAGCGTATCCTTGCCGTTGGTCTGTAAAAGGGAGGGAGGGAGGGAGAGGGGGGAACAGATTGTGGAAGGGACGTAAAATGGCTTTGCTTGGCAGAGGGTGAGTTGCGTATAATTGCCGATGGTCTGTAGGAGGGAGGGAGGGAGGGAGGGGGTGGGGTGGGGGCACATATTGTGTAAGGGGCACAGTCGTAAAATGCTTTGCTTGGCCAGGGGTGAGTAGTGTATCGTTGCCGTTGGTCTGTAAAAGGGAGGGAGGGAGGGAGGGAGGGAGGGGGAACAGAATGTGGAAGGGACGTAAAATGGCTTTGCTTGGCGGAGGGTGAGTTGCGTATCATTGCTGATGGTCTGTAGGAGGGAGGGAGGGAAGGGGTGGGGTGGGGGGCACATATTGTGTAAGGGACGTAGAATGGCTTTGCTAGGCAGGTTTTTCGTTTTTGAAGCCCACCCTTTTCATAGCTATTCTGGTTACGGAGCCATATGGCCAGTCTCTGTTTGTAGCTATTCATAGCTATTTTCATATTGGCTTCTTTCAACATTATAACTTATAATTTAACTTGGCCGAGGATGGCCGAGCTTAAGTGGATCTAGGTCTGGTCTAGGTTTCCCCCCAATACACACACAATGCTTGGCCAGGGGTAAAGAGCGTATCGTTGCGATGGTCGGAGGGGGAGGGAGGGAGGGAGGGAGGGAGGAGGAGGGAGGGAGGTGAGGGAGGGAGGAGGGAGGGAGGGAGGAGGAGGGAGGAGGAGGGAGGAGGAGGGGAGGGAGGGAGGGAGGGAGGAGGGAGGGAGGGAGGGAGGGAGGGAGGGAGGGAGGAGGGAGGGAGGGAGGGAGGAGGGAGGGAGGGAGGGAGGGAGGGAGGGAGGGAGGGAGGGAGGGAGGGAGGGAGGGAGGGAGGAGGGAGGGAGGAGGGAGGGAGGGAGGGAGGGAGGGAGGGAGGGAGGAGGGAGGGAGGGAGGGAGGGAGGGAGGGAGGGAGGGAGGAGGGAGGAATGAGGGAATGAGGGAGAAGGGAGGGAGGGAGGCACAGATTGTGTAAGGGACATAAAATGGCTTTGCTTGGCCAGGGGTGAAGAGTGTATCGTTGCCGATGGTCTGTAGGAGGGAGGGAGAGAGAGAGAGGGAGACACACATACACACTTAGCTACACATGCATACACACATACATAAACTGTAACATACATACACACATACACACTTAGCTACACATGCATACACACACATACATAAACTGTAACATACATACACACATACGCACTAAGCTACGCTCACCGGTTGCAGCTTAATCCGCCCAAAGCACTTGACCAGCTTTTGCTTGGTTACCAACTCTGCATTAGTCAGGTAGAGAGCAATGTTTGTATATGTTTGTTGTTGCAGTTCAGGGGTAGGAGTGGCAATGCACTTGACCAGCTTCTGCTTGGTACCAACTCTGCATTAGCCAGGGAGAGGAGAGCAATGTTTGTATATGTATGTTGTTGCAGTTCAGGGGTAGGAGTGGCAATGCACTTGACCAGCTTCTGCTTGGTTACCAACTCTGCATTAGCCAGGGAGAGGAGAGCAATGTTTGTATTTGAATGTTGTTGCAGTTCAGGGGTAGGAGTGGCAATGCACTTGACCAGCTTTTGCTTGGTTACCAACTCTGCATCAGTCAGAGAGAGGAGGGCAATGTTTGTATATGTATGTTGTTGCAGTTCAGGGGTAGGAGTGGCAATGCACTTGACCAGCTTCTGCTTGAATACCAACTCTGCTTTTGAGCGCTGACTTTTTGACCCCCTCTGCGCTTTAAGCGCAGTTTTTTGCAACCCCCTGTGGGCGCAGCAAGCAATTTTTGCGCTTTTTGAACTACTAAGCGCAGTTTTTTTGTTTTCAAGTGCGTTAAAGCGCTGGCCAATTTGGCCATTTGAAGTACCCTGGTGACTGATGTCCATGGTGACGAGTTGACTTGACTTGTGTTGGGGTGTGAGGTACTCGTGGGGGTGGGGGTGCTCACCGTTTTGACCTTATTTCGGGCAGGCAAACACTTGTGTACGTGATCTTGCTAATTCATGTCATTACTTCAATGAGGGGTGGGTGGGGGTGGGGTGGGTGGGGGGTGGGGGGGGTGGGGGGGGAGGGCTCACCATTTCGACCTTCTTTTGGGAAGGCAAACACTTGTATATGTGATCTTGCTAATTCATATCATTACTTCAATGAGGCGGGGGTGGTGCGAGGGGGGGGGGGCGGGGGGGGGGGGGGGGGGGGCTCACCATTTTGACATCTTGGGGGGAAGGCAACACTTGTATATGTGATCTTGCTAATTCATATCATTACTTCAATGAGGGTGTGTGTGTGTGTGTGGGGGGGGGGGGGGGGGGGGGCTCACCATGTTAAGCTTCTTTTGGGTAGGCAAACAATTGTATACGTTATTTTGTTAATTTGTATCATTACTCCAATGAGGGGCGGGGGTGGTGTGGTGGTGGGGGGGGGGGGGGGCTCACCATTTTAAGCTTCTTTTGGGTAGGCAACAATAGTATACGTGATTTTGCTAATTTGTATCATTACTCCAATGAGGGGCGGGGGGTGGTGGAGGGGGGGGGGGGGGGGGGGGGGGGGGGGGCTCACCATTTTAACCTTCTTTTGGGTAGGCAACAATTGTATACGTGATTTTGCTAATTTGTATCATTACTCCAATGAGGGGCGGGGGGGGGGGGGGGGGGGGGGGGGGGGCTCACCATTTTAACCTTCTTTTGGGTAGCAACAATTGTATACATGATTTTGCTAATTTGTATCATTACTTGAATGAGGGGTGGGGTGGGGGGGTGGGGGGGGCCGAATCCATGGGTCGCCATGCATCGACAGAATGGCGACGCGTTGTTGAAAGAAAGAAAATGCGAGGATACAAGTTGGCCCCAGTGCAAGCAAACATGCTGCCCCCCTCAAAATGCCCCCCTCAAAATGCGAGGATACAAGTTGGCCCCAGTGCAAGCAAACATGCTGCCCCCCTCAACCTTACGCCTCGTAATAAGGCGTTATATTTATTTTTTTACTTACTGAGTTTTGGTGGTTGGCCCCAGTGAAAGCAAACAGGCTGGCCCCCTCAACCTTACGCCTCGTAATAAGGCGTACTTTTTTTTAATATATGTTTATGTACATGAGATACATTTATTTATTTATTCACAACTTGACAACTTACTAAAGTCCATGTATGTGATAAAGGAGGCCACACAAGCTCCGATGTGCACCATGGGACCCTGTACAAAGGCAAGCAGGGAAACATACTTTAGCTTGCGCCAGACAAAGTCCATGTATGTGATAAAGGAGGCCACAAAAGCTTTGATGTGCACCATAGGACCCTGGACAAAGGCAAGCAGGGAAACACACGCTCGCTTGCGCCAGACAAAGTCCATGTATAGGTATGTATGTAATTGACTCTAGTATACATTTGCCTAGGCAGAACAATACACGGTGAGCAGTGCAACGTGAGCCTTACGAAGATACATGCAGGACGTGTGTGTGGGTGTGTGGATGGGGTGTGTGGGGGGGGGGGGGGGGACAAATAAAATCTTATCTCCGGGTAGTGAGTACTAGGGATCTAAGTTGATTTTTTTCTTACCCCCCCCCCCCCCCCCCCCTCTGCCCCCCACCCACCCACCCACACACACACACACACACACACACACCTAACCCCACGAAGATACCGTGGTTCCTGAGGTGCTTCCATTCAAGACCTTTCCTGAGACGTCTGCTCCCATTACATTTAGATGATCAAACAACAGGAAGACAGTAAAAGTAAACAGAAACAGGCAGGATGCAAATGCAAATGCTAAGGCCTATGCAAAGATGCAACCCAAGAGGTGCTCGAGTGAGACTAAACTAGCACAGGTCCTACCCACTGCAGGGTAAGTTTGCTGCCCATATATATAGGGAACGGCAACTAATATTAGTGTTTTTAAAACTAATATTAACTAATATTATTACAGTGTCACAATAATATTAGTTTTTTAAATAAACTCGAAATTCTGGTAAGGCCGCTCGTCCGACTAAGATTATATATATTCATCTAATATTATTTGTTCACTAATATTATATAACATAGCCGACCCATACATATATACACACATTCCACCTCTATACACCAACTCCCACTACCACCTATACACCAACCCCCACTACCCACTACCTACTGCCCATACATACACACATTCCTCCACGTATACACCAACCCCCACTACCCACTGCAGGGTACGTCTGCTGCCCATACATACTAGGACTTTTTTTGGCGGAGCCCCCTCCTCAAGGGGGCGGGAGCCCCCATGATTACCCATCTGTCCGTCCGACCGAAAATTGAAAATTGAAGCCTGACACGTCAGCCAACGGTCACGTAACTAACTCGCTTCGGTCAGCTCCATCGTTGCCACCTTTTTTTCCGTTGCCAACACACTCTGCCAATGTTCCGTGTTGCTTGCGACGCTGCATAGGACTTGTTTTAAATCTGAAAGTGTTTTTTTCCTAGCGTCATGGTTGTACGCCTCCTTCAGGAACAGCACTGCGTAGCTTTTCATAGCCTCGCATAGCTTTTTAGGGCCATTCAGGGCAATATAAAACTGTTTTTAACGCTCATTAAGCGATAAATTCGCCATAACGGGCTCAATACTAGCGATTGCTGTACATAGCAGGGGAAAAGCCCATACATACACACATTCCACCTCTATACACCAACCCACACTGCCACAAGTCCCTACGCCTCCATCTCACAGGCGATTAGCATCCATGTCCTCATCAAAAGGGATGGTTTATACTTTCCAAATGCAAATACTAATTCACCCCTATCTCCATAGGTGCCTAAGTCTTGGTGAGCATGAATCGCATGGTTATAGCATATGGCCTCCAGTTCAAAGACAAATATTGTTTGGCATAAAGTTGCCCAACCACATCAGTTCAATATATAAATACTCAAATTTGGGTTTGCTCAATTGGTGGGAACCAGGTCAAGTGAAACATGCTAATTTCTTAACTATGGGCTTCCCTAAGTTGAATCACCTTTTCCATAAAGATGATTCAAGGCCTATCGCACTCAAAACAAATTCCATTAAAATAAAAAGAAGGTAGTCCTATAGCTCACTCCTTCCTTTACATGTCATGGTGATGGCAGGTTGTGGGATGTAGCGTACATGCGGTACGGCAGTACACATAGCCAAAAATCACTGATAATTTGCATTTCGTGGGTGTCCTAACTCATGGACGTAGCTGCGTAGACTGAGTTGCATCTTTCTGAGTTACAGTTTTTGCTTGATAGCATGTAGAATAACTGAAAACAAAACAAAAGTTTTTCAAATTTCAAATTTCAAATCACACTTATCAAAAACATTCAAAAAACAGTTTTTTTTTTACTTTTCTTCAAGCGTCCACATCTAAAGTAAGATTGGTATTAGGGAATGGGGGGTGAAATCTCAAGTTCGGAGGTGAAATTGGGACTAAGGGAGGTGATTTTTTGAGTTGTACAGCTATTCCAGTAAATTCCGAGGCCGAGGCTGAAGCGCAGCCTCCGACCTTGTGGTAGGGGGTTGATACGCCTTTCATCCCGCAGAAACTTCAGTCGCGGTAGCTCGTACCGCGATCTTGTTGAAGTCGATTCAAGCTTTTTGTACATCTCGTGTACTGCCAGCCGGCCTCCCGACCTGGGCTGCGTGCGGCCAGATGCGAATGCTATCAGAAATTAGCTTCGCGCCTAGCTGACGCATTCGCGGACAATATGATATACTCAGAATTCAATTCCGATCAGTTGGGGTAGTGTAGGACCTTGAATCACAATAGCGATTCAACATAGGGCGTTTTAGGACTTCGGCACTTATGGAGATAGCCTGCCAATCTTTTTTCATTTTTGTTTAGTAAATTATCAAATTCTTTGCAGTTTTTTAGAGGAAAAACTCAGAAATTTAGAGACTCGGTACACTTTATGGATTTTTTTAATCCACAAAGTCTACTTAGGATTCAGAGGTGAGATTTTGATTTCGATGAATGGGAAGATATTACCCCAATCATCAAGAGTCTTCTCTTTCTCTCACCACTTTGAACTGCTGATGTCTCGTCTTGAGAAAGTATTCAACCTAGATGTTAGACCATAGACCCCCCTGCGCAAAAGAGGCTTTTATCCCCACCACCACCACCACCACCACCACCACTACCACTACTACTACCACCACCACCATTGCCACCACCACCACCACCGCCACCACCGCCACCAACACTACCAACACCACCACGGCCACCACTACCAACAACACCAGGTGGAGCTCTTACCTCGGGTCCCATGGGCAGGCCTGATGACACAGCACAAATAGTTCCTACGAACTTTGTGATCAGTGTCCTGAGGCGCAGCAAGTTGGGGATGTGGTTGCCATTCAGGTACGCCATGACAAGGGTGACTCCGGCACCAGCAGCAGCAGGAGCCCAGTATTGAACCTGTGGTGAGGGTGAGGGTGAGGGTAGGGGTGGGGTGGGGTGGGGGGTGGGTGAGGGTGTGTGTGGGGCGGGTGGTGAGGTGTGTGTGGGGGGGAGGGTGTGTGTGGGGCGGGTGGTGAGGGTGAGGGTGGTTGCCATTCAGGTACGCCAGGACAAGGCTGACTCCGGCGCCAGCAGCAGCAGGAGCCCAATATTGAACCTGTGGTGAGGGTGAGGGAGTGGGGGGGGGGGGGGGGGGGGGGGAGGAGGGTGTGGGGGGGGCGGTTGGTGAGGGTGGTGGTGGTTGCCATTCAGGTATGCCAGGACAAGGCTGACTCCAGCGCCAGCAGCAGCAGGGGCCCAATATTGAACCTGCAAAGGAGCAAGACACTTTAGATCAAGCTTTGATCATTTGCTGACGAGACGTCATTGTGGGGAGAGGTGTGGCCAAACGGCCCATCTCTCAAAACCTGAAAATCTTCAGTCAACCAGGAGGATGTAAAAACAAAACTGACAGGTCTAAAAAGTTGAAATATTTCTGAAGGGGGGGGGGCTACAGTTACCATTTATGTACAATTTAATATGATGCAATATGTATGATATCATATGATATCCTACTCGCCTTTGGTCAGCTTCATATGATATGCCGGTCCCTACTTATTGATCATATTGATATGTAGGGTTGTCAAGATTGTAATGTTCCCCAGCATTATCGTATGATACTGTACCACATAAGGTATGACGTATCGATATATCGTACAATATCTGACTTGAAAAGGTTTGGTGTAGGGATATATGGTACAATATCTGACTTGAAAAGGGATGCTATATCGATATATCGTACAATTTCTGACTCGAAAAAGTTTAATAAATTGATATATTGTACAATATCTGACTTGACAAGGTATGCTATATCGATATCTCATACAATATCTGACTTGACAAGATATGATATATTGAGAGGTTGAGCAAGTCCTTTTAGCCAACTTGGCTACCCCTGGACTGTAACATTCATACATGCATACGCATACCCATACATACATACATACATACATATGTATACATATATACACGCACACGCAACTGCATACCCGTACCCATACCCATACATACATATATACACGCACACGCAACTGCATACCCGTACCCATACCCATACATACATACATATGTATACATATATACACGCACACGCAACTGCATACCCGTACCCATACCCATACCCATACATACATATATATATACATGCATACGCACACGCATACCCACCATAGCCGTAGCAATGATCACCATCACACCGCCATAGGTGCTGTACATTAGGAAGCCTAGGAGTACTGACTGATTGTCGACGTTGCCTCCAAGGAGCAGCTCTTGGATGGCGCCATTTTTCCAATCAATGAGGAAGGTTGTACTTTTTGTTAAGGCGACAGCAAAGAGGCCAGTGATGATACCAGTTGCAAAGGTCACGACAAACTTGGCGAGTGTGTGACCGGTGTAGCTGCAAGCACGAGGTCGCATTCATGACGGATATGTGTGTGTTTGGGGGTGGGGCGGGATGACAATTGAAAAGGAATGTGTAATACTGGTACTGGTACTGGTCAGATCCGGGCCACCTCAAAATTGGATGTTTGATCAGGGTACAAAATCAAATTAAGTGACAGCACATTTACATACGATAGCATTTGAATGGATATGATATAATTGATGGTGGGCTGGGCTGGGCTATCTCAAAATTGGATGTTTGATCAGGGTACAAAATCAAATTAAGTGACAGCACATTTACATACGATAGCATTTGAATGGATATGATATAAATGATGGTGGGCTGGGCTGGGCTATCTCAAAATTGGATGTTTGGTCAGGGTACATAATCAAATTCAGTGACAGCACATTTACATACGATAGCATTTGAATGGATATGATATAAATGATGGTGGGCTGGGCTGGGCTATCTCAAAATTGGATGTTTGATCAGGGTACAAAATCAAATTCAGTGGCAGCACATTTACATAGTATATGATATATACGACAGCATTTGTAATATGGCTCGGCCACAGAATACCGCTGCATAGCAACAGCATGTGTTCTGTTTCAAAGCCACATAACTTATGCTGTCGCTATGCTATGCATATAAGTATATTATGCTGCCGCTATTTATTTTATGCTGTCGCTATGTATATTATGCTGTCGCTATGCTATGCATATAAGTATATTATGCTGCCGCTATTTATTTTATGCTGTCGCTATGTATATTATGCTGTTGCTATGCTATGCATATAAGTATATTATGCTGCCGCTATTTATTTTATGCTGTCGCTATGTATATTATGCTGTTGCTATGCTATGCATATAAGTGCATTATGCTGCTGCTATTTATTTTATGCTGTCGCTATGTATATTATGCTGTTGCTATGCTATGCATATAAGTGTATTATGCTGCCGCTATTTATTTTATGCTGTCGCTATGCTATGCATATAAGTGTATAGCGATTATGCTATGCATATAAGTATATAGCGACAGCATTAGATTCCTGGCTTTGAAATATAATATTAGAGAGGGGCTGTTGTGAACAGGTGACGCAAGAAGTATCCAAGATATTGCAAGCTGCATGATGATGTCGGAGTTCCCTAACAAATGCTAGCTGATGTTGAATCATGACACAATGTAAGCTTTAGCTTACCACTTAGTATGTGGGCATGGAGTCATTGGTTAACGTGTCAAGTTATTCATGTATGTACAAGTTTACATGGAAATTCTCTATCGGTACCAAGGTAGGTACAATCGTTGCTTCATACAATTGTATCAGTTATCAACTGTTTGTACCAGACAATTATGTGACATAAACCTTTAACCGTGAAAGTCAATTATTGAAATAGGTAAGCAACACAACTTGACCAGCCGCTGACATGCACAACAGGAACACTTTTTTCTTTTCCGCTTCTAGCAGCAGCTTTTAGGCAGCTCCCTAAGCCAGCCACTGGGCTAAGCTTCAAAATTTCAGCAGCGCTAGAAGCTGCTGCTCGTAGCCGAAAAGCAAAACAGTGAGCAGGGCAAACACCTTGTTTACTGTTTCAAGGCTGCGTATCTGCCAAATCTTGGAATCAGGTGAACTACTCCTCCCACTCCTCCTACTCTTACTACTACTACTACTACTACTACTACTACTACCACTACTGATTGCAGGATTCCAAAGCCAGACAAGAGATCGGTCCATGGAAGGCATAGCTTCTCTGTGGCCCAGAATATCCCCAGATACCCGGACTATTCAGTTGGGGCCTGGAGGCGAGGTCGGCGAGCAAAAAATAACCGAATGATGAACATGGGATTCACGTGAAGCACGTTGCACTCGAAGCTGGGCGGCCTGAGATAAACCGTTTGACATGAATGCCATGCAGGCAACAGGGCAAGGACACCGACGAGGTAGCTGAGTCATTCCCACGTCCGGACTGTTCGGCTTACCCATAAATCTTTTTCTTCCCATCTCCAGCATGAATGCGGTCTTGGAACACGTTATTCTGAACTGGCTCGTAGTCCAAGGATTCGGATATTTTGTGACTAGGTCCTCCTGGCTTATCGCCCCACATCTTGACAATTGTGTTATTTTTTAGAGGGGGGGGCACTGGGTGAGCGTAAGGGATGGAATCGCTCTGGAATGTAATCGCACGCTTTAGCAGCAGACTCTCCTCGTGGCCCGAATTCGTGGACTCCGAGCCCATAGTGTGAACTAAGGAGCGTGTAGGCCTCGCAATTGGCGCTGTGTAGGTATCGAAGATAAGGGCAATACAGAATGAAGAAGAATTTTAGAAAGAGAGCGACGAGTCCAGACGTCTAGTGATCTTACGCACAATTTTGGAAGTTTGTAACAGATCTCCACAGGCGGTGACAGGCGCAAACCTGCGCCCGGGATGCACCTGTCAACCTGTCACCGGTGACAGTTGGCTAGTAGCTGCATCCATGTAGCTAGTAGCTGTAAATCAAGCCCGCGGGCTGGAGTCCTGGGCTATGGGCTGTAGTGGGGGGGCGGGGCGATGGGCGGGGGGGGGGGGCAGGGTTGTGCGCGTCGGTAGAAGTGTGGATTATAATCGTACGGTACGACGCCCCGCGGCCTGCAAATGGGCAGGCAGCAATATAGATTTTGCTGCCCACTCCCGCCCCAGGTTAAACACTGAGCTAAACACTTGAATTCGCCTGGCAAGAGAACACGCTGCTGATTCAATTGCTCCTGCAGAGTTGATATTCAAGAAAGGAGCATACATGTTTTCCCCATGCATGTTGGTCGCCGGCTTGGAGAAGATGCGCGTCTCAGAATCCGGGTGCGTTCTCGATGGCACTGACCTGCACTGACTAACCAGTTTCACAATGCTTCCCACGATCTCCTGCAGACTTCGATCTGTCTCAGTTTCACTTCATCCGCCACCAACGGGGTACACAGTCAGTGACATCCATTGGGACTCCCATCATGCCTTGCATTAGCCGTGGCCAAACTGAGACGTTCGCTCCTTTGCTATCAGCATCCAGGGCGTTCAGATGCAAATCGAAGGCCGGACCACTGAACTTCGCACCGAGCTCAAATCTCGCCATCAAGTTCCACGCCAGTCACCCGCGTTCCACCGGGTACAGCCGCGTTCCACGGTACACGCTCCAGCGTAGCTGACCCAAATGTAGACACGAACGAGCCAGGCTATTGTGCACAGCGCGTCTCTTACCATCCTGCCTCCATTTCGTTTGCCTTTTACGATTTTCTCACCCTCGTAGTCCCAGCCGTGTTTGTTGCCCCACCAGTAGCAGTGTTTGTCAGTCCCACCAGTGGTACATTGAGATCACCTCACGCTGATTTTCCTAGTGGTACTCATACCTGTTCCCTCCTTTCTCCCTGTCTACCAAGTGATGGCAGTGGTGGTTTACTATCCCCTCGTATGAGAGGTACTGGAGTCTGTTGTCAGTCCTGTGTCCGCACCCCCACACAACCAAGCCACCCACCCAGGACAACACCCACCCACCTAGGCACCTACCACACCAAACCAAACCATGCCAAATCAAACCAAACTATACCACAACAATCCAAACCAAACCACAAAAAACCACACCACCCACGACAGTGTAGCAGAGTTAATGTGCAGTCCTGGGGGGGAACAGGCTTCCATCGTTACAACAGGCATAGTTGTACATCTGAGTAAGCTCTTCCGGACTCAGATGTGCAAAAAGCGTCGCACAGGCAGGAGGGGGGGCGTGTGTGTCTTCGGCGGTGGTAGAAGGGGGAGGTCTTGCCGTCAGTACGACAGGCTCACTGCCCTAGTATGGATGATGGTAACACGTTTCATCGCTTTGATGGCTGGAGTCTTCGATTTCTTTCAAGCTGACAGCAGTTATTTGTTGACGGTCCTTTGATCTAACCCACCCATTTTTCTCCCCTGTATGTAGGCCTGTCACATGTCTGGCTTCTTCAAACAGCACAGATTTCAGCACCGTCTCAAGGTCGTCCCCTAGTTGTTCAGGACGGTCGGGCCCAAGCTTGAGAGTCCAGATACCACACAACTCCCTTGCGGAACCTTGCGTGGCATGTGGGGTGTGGCATGAAGCTAGTATGAGTGAATGCCCTGGGAATCGCCCCTCCCAACAGCACTTGGCAATGGATCAAGGAGTCACATGGCGGTAGAGTTGTTCCTGCCTATACGTGGGGGTGGCTCATGGAAAGTTTTGTATATATTACACAGGGGTGGGGGGGGGTCCTATTATTGCTTGGGGGGGCTCTAATGTGACCGTCTTGTAATCCAGCCAGTACTTAATAAAGCACTGGCTGGGTCACAAGATGGTCACATAATTTTTGGATGACGATTGACTGCAGTGGAGACCTGGGATGCTGTATGTTTAGTATGTTGACAACTCAATGGCCACATGCGACATACCACAAGCTAGCTACTGCTGCTATTATTCAACCCTGCAGTCCAGGGTTGGACTTGAACATAAACTTTGATATCTCTCTCCTCTTGGATATTTGCTAGATTGGCAGTTGGCTCATCGGCTGAGGACACTAGCAGGGTTTCCTGTGAGGTGCTGCTTGTAGCACAAGTGCCAAATTATGTACCTTGGTGTATTGGGAGGTGCTACGTTAGGACCTATTCAGGTTGCTTTTGCAGGCCTGGCAGGTGCTGCTAGGAGCACCATCGTACTACCTGAAGACACTGGTTCATTTCCTTCAAACAAACCCTGGACATTAGCGCACGGGTACATGTCCTGTCAGCTCTTCGAAGAGCTAGAAAATATGTACTCTCATACAGAAATACAATCCAGGCAGTCATCCTGGAAGTGATTTTTCCCTAGAACGAACCCTGGACATAAGTGTGTGGGTACATGTCCTGTCAGCTATTTGAATAGCTAGACAATATGTACTCTCATACTTGAACTTGGTTACTCTCGTACAGAAATATAATGTAGGCAGTCATCCTGGAAGTGATATTTTCCTGTGCCACCGCAAGGGTCATGCAGGCTTTGTTTTACTTGTTTACTGATCAACTGATAGTCAAGATTCCTGGAAGTGTGCACTGTGACAGAGAGACCACAGATAGCTATCGCTGACATCCTGGAAGTGCGCACTACGACAGAGAGACCACAGATAGCTATCGCTGACATCCTGGAAGCGCGCACTGCGACGTGCTCGCCTCAAATGCATTCGATAGGTATACTGCGGCACTCCGCCACAGGAAACTGTTTTGTGTGGATCACTTTGATGATTATTCAACAGTGATTTTTTTACTGATATGCTTGTTCATTGGAGAGCGTGGATTGTTTGATTGTTTGGAACACTTTTGTAAAGCTTCACGCATCAACTTCCACTCACTTTACATATCCGTAGTTCCGTACATTTGTCTTACACAGGCCACCATGAACCAAAAACAAGCCCACACTAGATTACCATTGACCCCAACCTTCCGAATAGCCCGAAGACTTACATCTCCAGTGTTGTGGTGTCGTTGAATTATAATCTACACTATGTATCAGCTGAAGGCTGCCTACCATCTGCAGACGGAGTAAACATGAGTCTATACCTACCCTACTGGCGACAGTGGGAAAGGTCGGTGGGGTTCTAGCCCTAAACTTATTTGGTGTCCTGGCCCTGAGCGAATCTTAGACTCCGTTAGGACTCGATCAGAACACGGATCTTGTCTGCCCTGGTCGACACCGTGTCCTAGGAGCAACACTGTATCGTCATCTCCTGTCAGCTTAAAGGTACCTACTCCTTCGCTATGTATGAGTGACTCCACTCCCTCTCTCTCTCTCTCTCTTCTCTCTCTCTCTCTCTCTCCCCCTCTCCCCCCCCCCCCACCACCACCACCCACCACCACCACCACCACCACCACCACCACACACACCGCTTCATTACCAACTCAACCAAGTAAATCACTTGCATTACGTGTTGCAAAGCACTACATTGCCCCCTTCATCATATCACATTTTACTTTCCCTCTCGTTCTCGAGGTCGCGCCAAGCATTTATTTATCGAGTTCGGGCAGCTACCTTTAGCCTATTTGGCTACCCCTGGACTGTAGCGAACTCACAGTAGTGATGATTGAAGGCCCCGCAGTTTTGAGGGTGGGAAAATTAGGGGCCAAGGGGCCCTAAACACCTAGCCCTCAAGCCCCACAAAACAATGTAGCTTTGATGGTGATGATGATGTGCCTTTTTCCACACATACCCATTGGCCATTGCCCGATGGTCATTAGATCAACACCACAAGATAGGACTGTACAACAAACTGACGAATGCACCTACTTACACCAAAATACCAAGTGGTGGCTGAGATAATGTGTGTATAGTGGGTTTCGGAGCCGGCTGGGTGGGTGTCTGCTGAGGGGTGTCCTCACACTACTTTTTATGGGAGTGGCCACACCATTCGAACTGAATCCTGGGTGCTGTTGGTTTGCGTCTGGAGACCCACCTCCTGGAGAGGGGTGAAATTCCTTTCATAAAAAATGGGGTCTAAAAGGGTTTCTAACTTTTTTTTGCCCCCCTCCCCCCCCCCCCCCCCCCCTGCGCGCTCGGTTTGCGCTCGCATTATTTGTGGAGTGAACCGTCTGGTCAATCTGGCCGGAGCTATGGTGTACTCGTAGCAGGGGTAACTCGTAGGATATATTCAGGGGCCCCTGATCGTACTGGAGGACGATTGTCCTCCACAGGGGGATCTACACAGCTTCCATCAAGCCGATGGAACCTGGGTTCATGCATCGGTCCCCACCGGGTCAAGTGCAAACGAGTAAGGGACTCAAGATGGGTAATCGTTCATCTGGTGATGCGGCGAGCGGCCTCAATGGGGCACCTTGCTCTGGCTAGGGTTCCTTCATTACCACCGTCGGCCCTTCCAAGCCCCGTTGGGTCCACTCGGGTACACGATAGTTTACACTTTTCGTAATTTTGGCGTACCACACTATCACACACGGGAGCTGGTGGGAGCTGGCCCAGGAGCTGGGTCATCAGGTCAGTCACGAGGTGGTCGTACTGTACTGTACCTTGGGCCTGAACCAACCTCGCAAGAGACATCATGTATGAATGCCCCCAAGCTTGTGATGCAGCTAAAAAGTCCCCTGTTAGACAATTCTCCTTCTATTATCGCGCCTCGGGCTTGTTTCCCTTCTTAGAGCCGTTGCATTGCCGAGATGGACTTCGATGCCGCTATCAAGGCTTGTCCTTTTCTACGTAACGTCTCCCTCAGGCAGGGTGACGAGTATGCACGTAGCATAGCTATCAATCCTATGGTTCCCGCGCCTATGGCGAAGAGACCGCTTTTGGAAGAGACGGATGATTTCGCGAACACGTTTCGCTTGTTCCATGGACCCCAGTCTCCTGTGCCTTTGAATAGGGAAGTCTCTGTTACCCCTGCTAGACACGCTGATACTGCCCCGGAAATAAAGTTTCTCTCGACCTCTGATGCTTCACCTGGCGTAAGCACCGGAGCTGCGAGTAACTCCCGAAAGCGGTCACCTCTCGCCGATGCTCCCTTCGCTTCTTTAAGTCTTGGCTTTGGAGGAATGGTAAGTTCAGAGCTCAAAAACTGTTTTTTTGTTTCTGAAACAGAATGCCTATCTTTGGGCGCTTCTGTACCCAAATCTTTGCAGTTGCGTTGAGAGCGCCATTTAAAGTCCAAAATATGCGCTTCAACCATGGCCTATTTCTCACTCTTCTTCTTCTCTCATCACCATTGCAGCCTGATTTCGGTGGCCTGTTCCGGAAGTTCCAGCAGCATCAAGAGGATATCAAACTCAACAACTCCCGGGTTAACAAGAGGGTTGGACCCGAGCCCAAAGCAGACGTGGCCAGAGCACCCCATTCATCTTTGCCCCAGCATGGGGCTCCTGCAGCAGCTGGCAGCTGTCCAATCAGGAAGATGTTGGGCCCGCATGCCGGTTTGGTATTCAACAGTGCTGGCAAGATCCATTGCCCAGAAATAATAGTGACTGCTAGAGCAGCATTGGCAGCCACTGATACAGTGAAGGTTCTGCGACCTCAAAGTCTCGCTACTAGGTTTGCTGCTGTGGCACTCGCTGCCTCTGCCCTGAACGTGCCGGCTGGCATGTGGCGAGAGCACACGAAGAAGTTCTCTTTGGAGTGGGTATTGGCTGTCCATGCAACCATCCCCTTTGTTGCAATGTTCCGGAAGGCTCTTCTCATGCCCAAGATCGCCATTCTCTTTACGATCATGTCAGCTGTGGCTGGGCAGGCCATAGGAGCCCGGCTGGAAAGAGAGCGGTTATTGCGGTTGCAGACATCTAGAGAGCTTGCGGCAATGAAGCTTGAGCTTGAGCTGGCTGCCAGCAAGCCCCCTGTCAAGCGAGCATCCAAGATCAGGACCCTCTTCTCCAGGAAAACGAGGGTGCAGGCGCGGCGCAACGCTGCATCGATGTCAGCTGTTGCAGTTGGGGCCACGCCCATTGCTGCTTGCTGAATAATAAGTAAATAGTCTGCCTTATTACAAGGTGTGAGGTTGAAGGGGGCAGCCCGGTGGCTTGCACTGGGGCCAACCACCAATAGGGGGGGGGGGGGGGGGGGGGGCTATCTTCCCCATGCCTTGGCCAGCACCGCACTATGGTGCACCACTGTTACCTGCTGCAGTTGTGGCCCTGCAAATGCTGTTTGCCGACGGTAGATGAAATATGTGTGAACCCTTTAAGGGAGGGGGGACCTGTTGCCAAAGGGGATGCATCGTGCAGGCCCTGCCTTTGCCGTCAGCTGTTAGTTGTCAGCCATCATCTACAGCACCTTCTACGGCGCCCTTGGCTCTTCTTTGGGGCTACGCACAGCAGCTTCTAGGCAGCTCCCTGAGCCAGGCACTAGACTAAGCCCTAATAAGTCATCAATACTGGAGAGCTGATTCTGTCAGCTTCCAGATGCACTATGTTGCTTCAGGTTTGGCTGGGTAGCATGTCAGGGAAGCTGCCTAGAAGCTGATGCTCGTAGCCAAGAAGAAAAACAGTGTTGCAGCGCTCCCACAGCAGCACTGCCTAGATCACTGTTTCTTTTTCTGCCTACCTGTAGCAGCTTCCACCCAGCTCCATAAGCCAGCCACTGGTTCAAGTCCAAAGCTTTCAGCTGCATCGGAATGCCTGTCGTGCCCGCTTCTTGACACACTAGCTAGCTGCATGTTTGGCCCTAGAGTGGGTGAAAGGAGCTGCCTAGAAGCTGCTACGCTTAGCCCCAAAACGAATCAGCACTACCTAGACAGATCCAGGCATACGCAGGCTGCTAGACCATGATGTCACGCATCCGCGCCCAACTCTCTTGGGCTGTCTGAGTGTTGCCTCTCCCCCCCCCACCCACCCACCCACCCAAACCCCCTTCCCGGGCCTCGGCCATGAGTGCTTGTCATGATCCTCCCTTGTTGAACACTGTTTCATTTTTTGGCTACTCATCACTGCTTTTCATTTAGACTACTAGCAGCAGCTTATAGGCTGCTCCCTGAGCCAGCCACTGGGCTAAGCCTGAAAAATCCAGCAGCGCTATGTAGCTGATTACGTCAGCTTCAATGTGCACCAGGTTGCTTAAGGTTGGCTGTTTAGCCAGCCAAGGGAGCTGCCTAGAAGCTACCGCTGCAAGCCGGAAAAAAAACATTGCTACTCATGGCAGCTTCCGACAGCTCCAAGAGCTAGCCACTGGGTCATGCTTGCCAAACGCACTAACTACCTTCGGGATTAGCTGGAGGACAGGGAGAGGGAGCTACCTACAGGCTGCTACGCGTAGCCTAGCCTCTTGTGCCTGTATCTTCCTTCACTCCTGAACAGGGTACAGCAGTCACCAAACTCGCTAACTCTTTGGCGTGTCAGCTCGTAGATCAATTCAGTAGTTTATTACATAGCAAATTATATACTGCTACCCTCCTCGGCATACTCGTCGCTGCTGGATCTTCCTAGACACTGGAAGTTTGTTGTTTAGAACCGAGCTTCATCATGCAGATGGCAGATGGCACGTCAGCCGACATAGCTACATGCTTACTGGGGTTACATCCCATTGTTGCTTAAACTCCTGTAGCACAAACTCAGGGCCCCTGTCGGCAAAACGATTGTTTGTGGTTCAGTTCATCAACGCTTTTTCTTTTTAAGCCCTTCCTATCACGGTTGGGCTAGTTCCTTTAGCCTGTTTGGCCTACCCCTGGACTGTAACATACATACTTACAAACATGCTGAAACTCCTGTAAAACTGAAATCAAAGACTCGCATCTCTGCCCAGCGACAGGGTTGTTCATGGGTACTTCAATTCTACATTTCATGAGTGTGTGTGTGGTAATGGTGGTGGCGTGTGGTTTGGGGGGGGGGGGGGGGGGACTGCATATGTGTGTGGTGGTGGTGTTAGTGTGTTGTGGTGGTGGTGGTGGTGGGGGGAGGGTCTGACTCAGGCGACAACTCAGCATGTTGATGCAGGAGCTGACAAAACGTGATTCCCTCCCTGAGGTCGTACGACGGAAGTTCAATTCCCGTCCAGAGCATTCATACCAGGGTTGTTTAGGACGCGTTGTATATATAGGCTCGTACGGTATAGCCTGCGTCCTCCGTCGCATACACAACGACGAAGAGTTCGTTGCATCGCAGGACCAGGGTACTACAAAGCGCGCGCGGCAGCGTGATTTCGCGCACGCTTTTTGAGCCCCACTGCGTGTTTCGCGCAGTTTTTTCAACTCCCTGTGGGCGCAGCGTGCAGTTTTTGCGCTTTTTGCACTACAAAGCGCTGACCAATTTGACGTTTGTGCGCTTTAAGCGCTGACCAATTTGGCAAGAAGTAGTACCCTGCGCAGGACGCAACGTGGGGAGGGTCAACGGTGGAAGGGTCCGTTGCGTCGCAGGACGCAGGCTATACCGTACGAGCCTAACGTATTGGCAAACGTCCCTTTGCCAAACCGGATTAGAGATCCAGCTTGAGACCACTCCAGGTGGTTGGCCTTTGCCAAGTTACCGTTAGTAGCCTAACTAGCCAGACCGGTACATGGCTCCAGCCAGCCAAATTGCTGGCTGGAGCCATGTAACCAAGTTCAAGGTCAAGTACATGTTCAAAAAGCAGTATGCCTAAGCTTGCTGAAAATAAAACCATGTAGCAATTCAAATCAGGAACATTTAACTTGCTAGGGCTTAGAAGTCAGAGTACCATGGTAACCGTAACTTGGCAAAGGCCAACCACCTGCAGTGGTCTCAAGCTGGATCCCTAATCCGGTTTGGCAAAGGGTCGTTTGCCAAACTGTTTGCCAATACTTAAGGCGCGTACGGTAGAGGCAGCATAGGACAGCCTCCACCCTTGCCGTCGACCATGAATCGTTAATTATATTATATAATTAACTATTCATGGTCGACGGCAAGGGGGTCCATGATCCATGTCTGACAGGGCAGCAAGGCATACAACACCCCACACCTCCAGATCAATGGTCGAGAAAGGGCGGGGGTAGCACAGCCAAAGGCTGGAAGGGTGGTCTGGTTTGCGTCTAGGACCGCCACAGCAACGGGACAAGTAAAAAAACTGTGCATGCGGGCATCACAGCCAGGAGGTGCATCAGGGCAGCATAGACACTAACGCCCAACTACTGACCCCATCAGCTGCAAGACGCCACATGATTTCCTTCTGTTGGTTTTCACAAGTGTTGCAGCAGTCTAGAAGACTGGGGAGAAGTAGAAGCTACTTCATATTTCACCAAGGATGGGACTAGCAGAGAGAAGACAACCGCCTAGCTAACATCCGGGTACATCCTGTTACATACCGGAGGTTGTGGGGTGGGCCCATGGCAAGGCCCACATACACAGCCCGTGCCTCCACTTGAAGTCGTCCAGTGGCACTATTCAGCATGGTAGTACCAAGTTTGACCTTGCGGGGGAAAAGCTGGGGGGAAGGGACAGCATTGACAGGGCTGTGATGGCCCGGGCTGCCCCCCCTGGTGGTTAGGAAATTTCCCTGGTGGTTAGGAAATGGACGATTTCGCCGGGTCACCAAGCGCGGCTCGCGAGCGCGAGCGTGGCGATCACAGTACACCGAGTACACACCCACGCGTGGACCCACGTTCGCACATCCCAAGTACTGAGCTCCCTTAGAAACGGGCAACCAACTCCCCCCATGAGCGATTTCTCCCCCATCCAGAACTTTACCGCGTCCTTCTCCAACCTGGCTATCTCCAATACGGAGTTCAATCTCTCTCTCTCTTGGCGCACTACCGCCACAACGCACGACCCCCAAACAACCAACCAGACAAGCTCGCTGCCCCCCTATCCGTTGCCTGCTCTCGCTCAGCGCATCCGAGTGCTTGATCCTTGCAAGAAAGTAGACGACAGCAGGCTTGAATTCAAATTGATTCACCCTTTGATACCCTTCGGCCAGAATCCTGTTTTTTTTCTTTTCTTGAGGGTCTGCTA
Source organism: Microglena sp. YARC (assembly GCA_022414725.1). Taxonomy (NCBI): domain Eukaryota; kingdom Viridiplantae; phylum Chlorophyta; class Chlorophyceae; order Chlamydomonadales; family Chlamydomonadaceae; genus Microglena; species Microglena sp. YARC. The sequence goes on along the minus strand of CM039463.1, from coordinate 83,330,701 downwards.
GGAGGGTCCCTACCCACAGCTAGGAGGGCCACTCCCAACTGCCAGGAGGTTCACTCCCAACTACCCACAGCAAGGAGGGTCACTTCCAACTGCCAGTAGGGTCACTCCTAAGTAACCACAGCCAGGAGGGCCACTCCCAACTTCCAGCAGGGTCCCTACCCACAGCCTAGGCCTATCAACCGTCACCAGAAGAGGAGGCAGCCACATCACCAATAATTGACCAAGCACTGAATCATCAGCCCAGGCACTACACCAATAACTGCCTCAGCACTGTGCAACTAGTGGTGTGGGTCCAGAAAAACTGACATCCCCCTCCCCAGGGGGTGAGGCACTACCTCTGCACAAGCCCGCGCAGCAGAAAATCAGGAGGCGGACATAAATGGAACAGAACTATCAAGTGGGTTTTGGCTGTCGGATAAAATGTTGCTTGTATGGTCATTCACAGACCATTATCTTAAGGAATTCTCTTGTGGATTTCTTGAATGTGCCCTTAGCGTGATTCGATCATGACTCAGTCTAGATTTACACACTACGAAAACCGAGGAAACGTTTTTCACTGTACAGATTGGCAAACATCAATGTTTTTCGTGATACTCTTAGGTCCCCCCTCTTTGACTCCGTCAAGCCGCAGGCACATTTGGAGTCCAGTAGGGAACCAGGAAAAATGATATCACCATCACCATCACCATCACCATCACCATCACCATCACCATCACCATCACCATCACCATCACCATCACCATCATTCATGTGGCATCGACTCATCGTGGCATCATACTCAGGGTGTTGGGAGAGTCAAGGGTGTTGGAGGGGTGTTGGCTGTTGGGGGGGTGTTGGGGAGAGCCAAAAAAGGTGTTGAAGGGTGCTGGAGGGTGTTGGCTGTTGGGGGGTGCTGGGGGGTGTTGGAGGGTATTTTGGGGGAGTTGTGGGGTGTTGGAGGGTGTTGTGGGGTGTTGGTGGGAGTTGTGGGGTGTTGGAGGGTGCTTTGGGGGAATTGGATGGTGTTGTGGGGTGTTGGAGGGGTGTTGGGGGGTGTTGGAGGGTGCTTTGGGGAGTTGTGGGTGTTGGAGGGTGTTTTGGGGTGTAGGAAAGGTGTTATGGGGTGTTGGAGGGTGTTGGAAGGTGTTGGATGGTGTTGTGGGGTGTTGGAGGGCTGTTTTGGGTGAGTTGTGGGGTGTTGGAGGGTGTTTGATGTTGGGGGGTGTTGGATGGGTGTTGGGGGTGTTTTGGGGTGTTGGATGGTGTTGTGGGGTGTTGGAGAGTGTTGGGGGTGTTTTGGGGGAGTAGTGGAATGTTGGATGGTGTTGTAGGGTATCGGAGGGTGTTGTGGGGTGTTGGGGGGTGTTGGAGGGTGTTGTGGGGTGTTGGATGGTGTTGTGGGGTGTTGGAGAGTGTTGGGGGGTGTTTTGGGGGAGTAGTGGAATGTTGGATGGTGTTGTAGGGTATCGGAGGGTGTTGTGGGGTGTTGGAGGGTGTTGGAGGGTGTTGTGGGGTGTTGGATGGTGTTGGATGGTGTTGTGGGGTGTTGGAGGGTATTGGAAGGTGTTGGAAGGTGTTGGATGGTGTTGGATGGTGTTGGGGGGTGTTGGAGGGTATTGGAAGGTGTTGGAAGGTGTTGGATGGTGTTGTGGGGTGTTGGAGGGTATTGGAGTGGTTGGAAGGTGTTGGAACGGTGTTGGATGGTGTTGTGGGGTGTTGGAGGGTTTTGGAGGGTGTAGTGGGTTGTTGAAGGGTGTTGAAGGGTGTTGGAGGGTGTTGGTTGGGTGTTGGGGGGGGAGTTGGGGGATGTTGGAGGGTGTTGGGGTTGTTAGGGGGAGTCAGGGGGTGTTGGAGTGTGTTGGGGTGTTGAGGGGGTGTTGGGAGAGTTTGAGGGTGTTATGGGGGGAAGTTGGGGGTGTTGGAGGTGTTGGGGGTGTTAGGGGGAGTCAGGGGGTGTTGGAGGGTGTTGGGGGGTGTTGAGGGGGTGTTGGGAGAGTTTGAGGGTGTTATGGGGGGGAGTTGGGGGGTGTTGGAGGGTGTTGGGGGGTGTTAGGGGGAGTCAGGGGTGTTGGAGGGTGTTGTGGGGGGTGTTGGTAGGTGTTAGGGGGAGTCAGGGGGTGTTGGAGGGTGTTGGGGGGTGTTGGAAGGTGTTGGGGGGTGTTGAGGGAGTTGTGGGGTTTTGGAGGGAGTGTGTGGGGTGTTGGAGGGTGTTGGGGGGGGGGGGGGGGGGTCAGGGGGAGTTGGAGGGTGTTGGGGGGGGGGGGGGGGGGGGGGGGGCGGTGTTGAGGGGGTGTTGTGTGTGTGTGTGTGTGTGTGTGTGTGTGTGGTGGGGGGGGGGGGTGAGGGGAGTTGTGGGGTGTTGGAGGGTGCCTGGGGGAATTGGGGGGGGTGTTGAGGGGACGTTGGGGGGGGGGGGGGGCTTGAGGGAGTTGTGGGGTGTTGGCATCAATTCACAGTGCATCATACTCAGGGGCTTCCTTCAGATTCTAGATAAGAAATCCCATCTTTTAGTCGCTCACTCTCGCCCCTCCACACCCACGCACCCACACCACACACACCACACACCCACCCCACACACCCCACACCCACACAGCTACCCCCACACACCCACACACCCACACAGCCACCCCACCACCCCTACCCAACCCACACGCCACACGCACCCCCCCCCCACCACCTCCCCCCCCCCAGCCCCCCCCACCACACACACACACACCGCATCCCTCATCTCCCCTCATCTTCCCCCCTGTTTTTGCAGGGTCGCCAGAATGGATCAGGTAGGTCACAGGGATTTAGTTTTTCCTCTGTATACAGCGATCGCTACTTTTGACCCCGTTTTGGCCCAAATTGCCGCTATAATTTTGTGTGTGGTCCCATAATGGCCCTACATGGCCCTAAAAAGTTATAAACAGCTATAAAAAAGCTATGCAAACACTGTCCCTGGAAGATGACAGAGAGGCCTAAAACTATGAAGCTAGAAAAAAAACCCACTTTGAAAAAAAAAAGATTTGAAACAACATTGAAAAAAGGATTGAATAAAAAAAATGAAAAATAAATTGTGAACAAATCCCTGGTGGGTCCGGGGGTGGGTCAGTTTTTTTTTAAATTCATGTTGACTATTTAAAACATTGGAAACTATAAGCCTTGCCACGCGCGTGAAGTTAAATGACCCTGTCCGTTCGCTTGCTTGCATTGGGGAATGCTACTGTAGAATCCGAATGCTCCGAATGCTGCGGAGTACTGGGTATGCCAGTCTTGGTTCGATGCTACCATCAGGTGAGTGAGTGTGTGTGTGTGAGGTGGGGGGGGGAGGTGTGTGTGTGTGTGCGTGCGTGTGTGTGTGTTTTACTTTCGCAGACCGCTACTGCGTCGACTAGTTCAGACAGATAGACAGACAGACAAACAGACAGACAGACAGGCACAGGCACAGGGTTTGGGGTTAAGGGTTAAGGGTTTAAATCCCTAAACACAGACACACAGGCACATAGACACACAGACACACAGACACACAGAAAAATAGACACACAGACACACAGACACACAAACACACAGATACAGACACACAGACACAAAGGCACACAGACACAAGGACACACAGACACACAGAAAGACAGAAAGACAGACAGACAGACAGACAGACAGACAGACAGACAGACAGACAGACAGACAGACAGACAGACAGACAGACAGACAGACAGACAGACAGACAGACAGACAGACAGACAGATAGACAGACAGACAGACAGACAGACAGGCAGTCAGACAGACAGACAGACAGACAGACAGACAGACAGACAGACAGACAGACAGACAGACAGACAGACAGACAGACAGACAGACGGACGATCGGACAACGCGGTGACCCTGGGGATTTTGCAACGAGTGTCTGTCTCCATTAGACTGCTTGTCCAGGTAATGATGAGGAGGACGCGGCGTCCTGAACAACGATCCTACCCTCATACCCCTTTCCACGTTGCCTCCTGTGGCACACAACGGACCCTTCGACGTTGCATCTGCGCTGGCGGACGCGGCGTCCTGAACAACGATCCTACCCTCATACCCCTTTCCACGTTGCCTCCTGTGGCACACAACGGACCCTTCGACGTTGCATCTGCGCTGGCGGACGCGGCGTCCTGAACAACGATCCTACCCTCATACCTGGCCTAGACAAGTCTTTAAACTGTCTAGCCGTATATTTGGCTCCCTGTTTTCCGTATCGCATGGGGGACTTGACATTGGGAGACAGTGAGCGGTCCAGAGTTGGCTGAAAGATCATATAATAATCCAATCCAGTCCTCCCCTCCAACATGCATATATTTGGCCGAAGACAGCGAGCAGCCAAATCGCTGGCTGATGCAAAAAGGTAATGATAACTGGTGGGGCGTGGTGTTAAGGGAGCCCGTCGTACGCGGGTGGGGAGCGGTCTCCTACCTCAACTGGACAAGCTGCCATCGCGGTTGACAACGACCTGCAACGCCAAGAGCGAACGAAGGGGGAGTCGAACCCCCGACTCTTCATCCTCAAGCGATCTGGTCTACCACTAGACCATTGTATATCACTGAAGGGGGCTATTAAAAGTCTGCTTGTCCATGTGTCTAGGTACAAATCAACGTGGGTGCAAGTGCTGAGTAATTGGGAACGGCAATACGATGTCATATGATATCATCTCATCATATGATGCCAGCAGTCTGACTAGGCTAAGGTTACCATTTACATACAATATCGTATGATGCCGGCAGTCTGACTAGGCTAAGGTTACCATTTACATACAATATCGTATGATGCCAGCAGTCTGACTAGGCTAAGGTTACCATTTACATACAATATCGTATGATGCCGGCAGTCTGACTAGGCTAAGGTTACCATTTACATACAATATCGTATGATGCCAGCAGTCTGACTAGGCTAAGGTTACCATTTACATACAATATCATATGATGCAATTTGTATGATATCATATGATATCATACTGGCCTTTGGTCAGTATCATATGATTTGCCGATCCCTTCTGAGTAGCCATCAGTTCGTTGTGTTATGGGTGTGGTGTTTGTGTATGTGTGTGTGTGTGTGTGTGTGTGCGTGTGTGTGTGGATGTGTGTGTGTGTGTGTGTGTGTGGTGTATTGGGTGTTGGGTGTGTGTGTGTGTGTGTGTGTGTGGATGTGTTGTGTGTGGATGTGTGTGTGTGTGTGTGGATGGGTGTGGTGTGGGTGTTGTGGTGTGTGTGTGTGTGTGTGGATGCTGGATGTGTGTTGTGTGGATGTGGATGTGTGTGTGTGTGTGTGTGTGTGTGTGTGGATGCACATGTGTGTGTTATGTTGGTGTGTGTGTGTGTGTGTGGATTGTGATGTGTGGTGTGGAATGTGTGTGTGTGGTGGTGTGGGGTCGGTGGTGTAGTTTATTAGGAGGTTGTGGGTATTGGTATGAGTTGTATGGGTGGATGGGTGGACTTGTCAAACTTTGTAAAGTCGAGAGATACCTTTTTTTGCTGCTTTTGCCACCCTGGACCGCACTGCCCAAAACTGCCTGTGCCACACGACTGTATGTTCAACCTGCCTGTGTCACACCGACCGTACTGCTGAACCCTGCTTTTGCACCCTGACCGCGAAAAACTGCCCAACCTGCCTGTGCCACACCGACTGTACTTGCTCAACCTGCCTGTGTCACACCGACCGTGCTGCTGAAACACTGCCTTTGCACCACCGAACTGTAGCTCAATCTGCCTGTCCCACACCAACTGTTACTGCTGAACCTGCCTTTGCCACACCGCGACATCCTGCTCAATCTGCCTGTGCCACACCAACCGTACTGCTCAATTGCCTGCCTGTGTGTGCAGCGCGCGGTGCGAACGTGATGAGTTGGTAGTGATCAGCAGTACAGCCATAGCAGCGCGCATACAGCAGCAGCAACAGCATCAACAACAGCCTGGACAGCCACCGCAATTCCAACGTTCGCATCAGTACCAGCAGTACCCGGGCAACCCTCCCAGCGGCCCCCCAATGCAGCAGCAGTTCCCCCCCAGATGGCTCAGCCCACACGCCACGCTGGCATCGCCACCTCAGCATCCTAGTCAGCAGCAACAGCAACAGCAGCAGCATCAACAGACTTACCCGCCCCCAGGCCAGAGACAGCATCCTAGTCAGCAGCAAAGGCCCCCCCAACAGGCAGGACAACAGCAGCAGCAATACCAACAGGCGGGACAACAGCCGCAAAGGCCCCCCAACAGGCGGGACAGCACAGCAGCAGCAATACCACAGGTCCAACAGCAGCACCAGAATTTGGTTCCAATATTCCAGATATGGCTCGCTATGGGCGGCGGGCATCACCGGTCACAGGGGGAGGTAAGTAGCATAGTACCTTGAACACACATATACACACATACACACACACAAACACTAGCACACCACACGCCACACACAAACACACACACAAGACACACACACAACACACACAACACACCCACACACACCACACACAACACACACACACACACAGCACAAAACACCAAACACACCACACAACAGCTACACACACACACACGCGGCACACAGAGTATACACATACAACAAGCGTGACGGGACGGTGAGAGCACGCTGGGAGATCGCGCGCATAATAGACTTGCCGATTGCACATATAACACGATTAGCGTGTTATTAGGCGCGAAAGAGCCTCTTGCAGTTGTATTGAGAGTGCTGATTATAGAATTGCTCTCACGGTTAGCGGCACACGCATTAGGCGTTGTAGGAAGTGCACACCACACAGTGATTTACATTCTTAGACCTGTGCCGTTTGGAGAAATACGTGAGATGATGGACTAGTTCTACATAGTGAAATGTGAGAGGTAGATCACGGCAAGAACACACATAGCTTGAACAGCTCATACACACACACAAACACTTAGCACACACGCAGACACATGACACACATACGCTTGACAAAAAACTTGTAAGACGATACTGTAATCACGAGAGGAGAGTGGGGGTAGTAGCTTCAACTGTAGAGGCTTTGGGTGTCTCACTCGCGTTAAGTATGACCAGTGTGATGTGGTGATATAGGGGAGAGCTTGCTTGATCATCCGAGATCCCTCAAGCCCCAGGCCCCCACGACACCACACCAAACCACACCACCACACACACACACACACAAACACACACACATACACTTGTGTCCAACACACGCAGATGCTGGGCTGTCCTAAACACATGCCCAGAGGCCTTCAGCCCCCCCCATCCCCCCACCCCCACACACCATACACACACATACACACACACACACCCACCCCCCCACACACAATGGAGTGTGAGTGTGTATGTGATAATGGATTTTTTGCGAACCAACCTCACCATGATGTCACCATGTCCTGGACACATGCAGGTGCCGGCTATCCCATGTCAGGGGCCTTGAGCACTCCGCCAGACGTGCAGACACCTCGCGGATCCAGAGTCTGCAGAAGCTTTCTTAGTGGGTCCTCCAGCTCCGCCCGAGCGTCAGGACGCCCGAACTGGTTCTTTCTCGAGTCTAGCACTGGTGTGTTTACACCCCCCCCAAGCACTCACTGTGTGGTGTGAGGGTGTGTGGGTGTGGGGTAGCTGTGTGTGTGTGAGAGATATAATTTGATATAGAGATATGTCGTGATATCGTGGATGATAAGTTAGTGTGGTGTGTGGGCGGGGATCGGGGGGGTTTTATTGGGGGGTTGGGGAAGGGTGCAGTGGTGGGCAAGCCACGGCACTTGGAGCAGCTTCCTCTTCTTTTTTCATGCTGTCCGGCCGCACGTCGGGGTGACCGCAGGATGGTTTCTCTTACGTACTACGGTGTGTTTACCTACCCCCTGTGTGTGTTGTGATGTGTGTCGCTGTGTGCAGGGTGGGGTCATGTGGGTAGCGGGAAGGATGCACGTGCAGGCAACTGGAGCAGCTTCCATCAGCTCCGCCAACGTCAGGACCGGAACTGTCTCCTGAGCACTGTGTTATACCACCAACTGTGTGTTGGGTGGAGTGGTGGGGGGGTGGGGGGGTTGGGGGGTAGAAGGTGCATGGCAGGGCACTGGCGCTTCTCATCAGCTCCGACCCAACGTCAGGACCCGAACTGTTCTCCTAGCACTGGTGTGTTTACCACCCACTGGGTGTGTGTGTGGGTGTGTGTGGGGGGGGGCGGGTGGGGGGTAGTGGGGGTAGGAAGATGCAGTGGCAAGGGCACTGGAGCAGCTCCATCCAGCTCTGACCCAACGTCAGGACCAAACTGGTTCTCTAGCACTGGTGTGTTTACCACCCCACTGGCTGGGTGTGGTGTGTGTGTGTGGGGGGGAGGGGGGGTATGGGGGTAGGGAAGGTGCGTGAGTGCAAGGCACTGGAGCAGCTTCCGTCCAGCTCTGTCCCAACGTCAGGACCAAACTGGCTCTTCCTAGTAGTGGTGTGTTTACCACCCCACTGGGGGTGTAGTGGGGGAGGGGTGTTTTGGGGTATGGGTGAGTGTGTGTGGTGTGGCTGAGGTGGAATGAGGCTGAGCCATCTTGGGGGTAAGGAACGTAGGGACAAACTGGTTCTCCTTCTCTGGGAAAGGTAGCGTAGTTAGTGGCTGACTGTTGTGGGGGTTTGTGTGGTGGTGTGTGGTGTTGTGTGTGAAATTGTGGGGCGGGCTCTCGGACCAAACTGGGTCATCCTTCTCTGGGAGTAGCCGGTAGTTAGTGGTGACTGTGTGTGGGGGTTGTGGTGGTGTAGTGATGTGGTGGTGGTGGTGGGGGTGGGAGGGGGGGGGGACGTCAGACCAAAACTTGCGTCTTCTTCCTCTGGGACGTACGGTAGTTAGTGGCTGACTGTGTGGGTGGTGGGTGGTGGTGGGGGGGACGTGTGTGTGTGTGTTGTGTGTGGTGGTGGTGGTGTGGTGGGTGGGGGGGGAGTGTTGCTTGTTTGTGTGGTGTGGTGTGTGGGTGGTGGTGGTGGTGGTGGGCGGGAAGGAACGTCAGGACAAACTGGCTCTCAGAAGGTAAGCTAGCGGTAGTGTTAGTGGCTGACTTGTCGTTGTGTGTTGGGATGGGTGGTAGAGTTAGTTGTTATGTGTGTGTTGGAGTTGGGTGTTGTGTGGGGGGGAGGAGAACGTCAGGACCAAAACGGTTCTTCCTAGAACTGTAACGTACCTGTAGGTTCAGTGGCTGACTGTTGTGTGGTGTGTGTGTTGGTGTTGGGTGTGATGGGTGTGTGGTAGTGGGGGGGGGGGGACATCAGTACCTAATCTGTTCTCCTACACTGGTTTACACCCCACTGTGTGTGGTGTGTTGGGGGGGGAGGGGGGACATCAGTCCGAACTGGTTCTCCAGCACTGGTACCACCTCCACGTTGTGGGGGGTAGGGAGGGACTCAAGTACCGAAATGTTCTACCTACACTGTTACACCCCACTGTGTGTTGTTTGTTGTGGTGTGGGGGGACATCGCATACCAAACGTCTCCTAGCACTGTTTACCACTCCCACTGTGTGTTGTGGGTGGGGGAACATCAGTACCGAATGAATGTTCCCTACACTGTTTACCACCCACTAGTGTGTGTGTGTGTGTGTGTGTGGGGGGTGGGGGGGGGGGGGGGACATCTGTACCGAACTGGTTCTTCTCCTAGCACTGGTTTTACCACCCCACTGTGTGTGTGTGTGTGTGTTGTGTGGGGGGGGGGGGACATCAGTACCGAACTGGTTCTCCTAGCACTGGTTTACCACCCCTGTGTGTGTGTGAGAGAGTGCTGTATGTGTGATGGTGGGGGAGGGGTGTGTGGGAGTTGGGTGATGTGTGTGTGGGGGCTGGGTGGGGGTGAGGCTGTGTGTGCCTGTGGTGGTGTGTGGTGGGGGGGAGGGGGACGGAACGTCAGGACAGAACTGTTTTTCTCACGTTGGTAAAGGTAGCGGTAGGGAAGGGGTGCGGGTAGTGGTAATTGTGGCAGAGTGTGCGTGTGTAGGGGGGGGGGGGGGGAAGTGTGTAGTGTGTTTGTGTGTGTGTTAGGGGGGGGGCGGTGGGGGGGGGGGGGGGGGGGGTAGGGAGCAACCCCAACGCCAACGCCACATGCCCTTAAACCCTTTAACCCCAAAATCCTGAACTCTATAACCCTAAACCCTCTAACCGAAGACCCTGAAACCCTGATCTCTGAAACCCTTAACTCTAAAACCCTAAAATCCTGTTCCCCATTCATTGAAACCCTGAAACACAGGCAAAGGTACATCCCATCTGAAAAACAGACGCAGCAGCGTCCCCCAACGCCACATGCTCGACCCCCTAAACCCTTAACCCGAAACCCTAAAGTCTGCAATCCCCAACCCTGAACCTTTGAAAACCCTAAAACCCTGAAACCCTAAACCCAGGCAATGGGTGCATCCCACCAGGACAGACACAGCAACGAACCCAATGCCACATGCCTCGACCATTGATCCTAGACCTAGAACCCTAAACTCTGAAACCCTAAACTCTGACACCCTAAACCCTGAAACCCTAAACCCAGTCAATGGGTGCATCCCACCAGGACAGACACAGCAGCGACCCCAACGCCACATGCCTCGACCTTCAATCCTAAACCCTAAAACCCTAAATTCTAAAACCCTAAAATCTTAAGCTCTAAACCCTGAAACCCTAAACCCAGGCAATGGGCACTTCCCACCAGGACAGACACAGCAGCGACCCCAATGCCACATGCCTTGATCCTAAATCCTAAAACCTAAAACCCTAAACTCTGAAACTATATAACCTCAGGGCCTGAAACCCTAAACCCTAAATCCTGAACTGTAAACTCTAAACCCTGAAACCCTAAACCCAGGCAATGGGTACGTCCCGTCAGGACAGACTCAGCAGCAACCTCAATGCCACATGTCTCGAGCCTAAACCCTGAACCCTAAACCCTGAAACCCTAAATTCTGACACCCTAAACCCTATACCCTGAAACCCTAAACTCTGAAACCCTGAAACCCTAAACCCAGGCACTGGCTACGTCCCATCAGGACAGACGCAGCAGCAACCCCAACGCCACATGCCTCGTCACAGGGACCACCCATGGGCTCTTCTCAGCAGAGGACCCCCCAGCAACAGGGCGGTTTGCCTAGCCGCCCTCCCTTGCAAGCAGGCAACAGGGCAGCTTCTCCCGGCGGGCAGTATCCACCAGGCACCCTGCTACAGGTACGCTTGGGTCTAGCACGCTTTAGCACACCCACACCCTCACACCACACACACACACACTCACACACTACACACACACACACACACCACACACAACCCCCTCCACACACACACATACCCCCACTCCCCACCCCACCCCACTCCTGCACCTACCCCATCCCCCCCACCACCACTTCACTCACTCACTCACTCCCCCCCCCCTCCCCCCCCCCCCACCACCACTCACTCACTCACTCACCCACTCCCCCCCCCCCACCCCCCACCCACCCACACCCCACCCACACAAACCCCCTACAGGTCATCACACCAGCGCTCAGCATCACCCTCCTCAGGGTTGCGTTTACCGCCAGGAACCCAAACATACAAAAAACAACTACAAAATCAGCACCCAGCGCTTAGCGTCGCCCTCCTCAGGGTTGCGTGCTCCACCACAAACACAAACACAAAACACACAAAAAACCCAACCTCAACCCCAACCCCCCACAGAACGGCACGCAGCGCTCAGCGTCGCCCTCCTCAGGGTTTCGAGCACCCCCAGTAACCCAGCGCGCTCCCTCCCTGGCCTCCGCCGGTGCCCCCCGTAGCGTCCCACTTCAACGAGCAGCCTCCACCGTTCTCCGACAACTCCCCCCTGGCTCCACCGCCCCCCCCACCGCCGCCGCACCTGTGCCGACCAACAGCCGAGCGGCGGCGCTAGCTGCCCTGGCGGCCCGCAAGCGGGAGTCGCAGGCAGCGGCAGCGGCAGCAGCAGCTCAGCAGAGGGAGCAGAGGGAGCAGGCGCATGCAGCTCCGCCTCCTCAGAGAGTTGCACCTAGAGCTGCGCCACCTCCTCAGAGGGCCCCCCCTCCCCCGAAGCAGCAGGAGTATAGCCAGGATTTTGACGAGGAGGTCCCACCATCCATGTGAGTGCTCATGTGTTTGTGTGTGAGTGTGAGTGTGTAGCAGAGGGAACAGTCGCATGCAGCTCCACCTCCTCAGAGAGTTGCGACTAGAGCTGCGCCGCCTCCTCAGAGAGCCCCCCCTCCCCCGAAGCAGCAGGAGTACAGCCAGGATTTTGATGAGGAGGTCCCACCATCCATGTAAGTTTGTGCGTGTGTGTATGAATGAGTGTACGTGTGTGTGTGTAGGAATGAGTGTGTGTGTCTGTGTGTGTGTGTGTAGGAATGAGTGTACGTGTGTGTGTACTTGTGTATGTGTGTGTGGACGAGTATGTATGTGTGTGTGTGTGTGTATGAATGAGTGTACGTGTGTGTGTACGTGTGTGTGTAGGAATAAGTGTGTGTGTGTGTGTGTGCAGGAATGAGTGTACGTGTGTGTGTACTTGTGTATGTGTGTGTGGACGAGTATGTATGTGTGTGTGTGTGTAGGAATGAGTGTACGTGCGTGTATGTATGTATGTATATGCGTATGTGTGTATGAGTGTATGTGTGTGTGTACTTGTGTATGTGTATGCGGACGAGTATGTATGTGTGTGTGTGTGTGTGTGTAGGAATGAGTGTACGTGTGTGTGTACTTGTATATATGTGTGTGTGTAGCAGAGGAAACAGTTGCATGCTGATCAGCTTCCTCAGAGAGCTGCACCTAGAGCACCACCGCCTCCTCAGAGGGCCCCCCCCTCCCCCGAAGCAGCAGGAGTATAGCCAGGATTTTGATTAGGAGATCCCACCATCTATGTGAGTGTCCACATGTGTGTGTATGTATGAATGAGTGTACGCGTGTGTGTATGTGTGTAGGAATGAGTGTATGTGTGTGCATGTGTATGTGTGTGTACGTGGATGTATGTGTGTGTGTGGGAATGAGTGTTGTGTGTGTGTACTTGTGTAAGTGTGTGTGTACGTGTATGTGTGTGTGTGTGTAGCATAGGAAGCAGGCGCATGCTGCTCCGCCTCCTCAGAGAGCTGCACCGAGAGGTGCACCGCCTCCTCGGAGGGCCCCCCCGCCCTCCCCAGAAGCAGCAGGAGTATAGCCAGGATTTTGATTAGGAGATCCCACCATCTATGTGAGTGTGTACATGTGTGTGTAGGAATGAGTGTACGTGCGTGTGTGTATGTGTGTGTAGGAATGAGTGTACGTGTGTGTGTGCGTGTGTGTAGGAATATGTGTGTGTGTGTGTGTGTGTGTGCAGGAATGAGTGTATGTGTGTGTGTACTTGTGTATGTGTGTGTGGACGAGTATGTATGTGTGTGTGTGTGTGTGTGTGTGTGTGTAGGAATGAGTGTACGTGCGTGTATGTATGTATGTATATGCGTATGTGTGTATGTGTGTACATACATGAGTATGTGTTTGTGTGCATGTGTGTGTACGTATGTGTGTGCGTGTGTGTATGTGTGTGTATGTGTGCGTAGGTGTGTATGTGTGTGTATGTGTGTGTATGTGTGTACATACATGAGTATGTGTTTGTGTGCATGTGTATGTACGTATGTGTGTGTGTGTATGTGTGTACGTATATATGTACGTGTGTGTGTACATGTTTGTGTGTATGTGTATATGTGTACGTATATGTGCATATGTGTGAGTACATGTGTGTGTATGTGTGAGCGTATGTGTGTGTGTATGTGTGTACATATATGTGTATGTATGTGTGTGTACGTGTGTGTACATATGTGTATGTTTGTGTGTATTTGTGTGTGTATGTGCACGTGTATTTGTATGTGTGTGTATGTGTGTGTATGTGCACGTGTGTTTGTATGTGTGTGTATGTGTATGTGTGTGTATGTGTATGTGTGTGTTTGTGTGTGTTTGTGTGTGTGTTTGTGTGTGTGTTTGTTTGTGTGTGTGTGTTTGTTTTTGTGTGTGTGTGTTTGTGTGTGTGTATGTTTGTGTGTGTGTGTGTATGTGTGTGTATGTGTGTGTACGTGTTTGTGTATGTATGGTGCAGAATACCCGGGACCAACAGGACCATAGTCCCAATGCCAAAGCTACCCACCCACCCACCCATCGCCTGCACTTCCATCTACCCACCCACCCACCCCCATCCCTCCACCACCCACCCACCCACCCACTCCCATCCCACCCATCCCTCCATCCCATCCCGCTGAACTTCCCCCCCCCCTCCCTCCCCCCCCCCCCCCCATCCTCCCTCCCCCCCCCCCCCTTCCCCCCCCCCCACCCACCCATCCATCCATCCCCCCCCCCCCCCCCCACCCACCCACACACACACACCACACACCACACACGCACACAGACACAGACACCCACACACCCACACACAGAAAAACACACACACATACACACACACACACACACCTCCCATCCCGCTGCAGGGGCTATGCTATCCCCCCAGGTGCAGAGGACCCAGGACCGACAGGCCCTATGTCCCAATGCCAAAGCTACCCACCCACCCACCCCCTGCACTTCTATCTACTCACCCACCCACCCTCCCTCCCATCTCCCTGCAGGGGCTATGCTATCCCCCCAGGTGCAGAGGACCCGGGACCGACAGGCCCAATGTCCCAATACCAAAGCTACCCACCCACCCACCCCCTGCACTTCTATCTACTCACCCACCCACCCTCCCTCCCATCCCCCTGCAGGGGCTATGCTATCCCCCCAGGTGCAGAGGACCCGGGACCGACAGGCCCAATGTCCCAATGCCAAAGCTGTGGCCGTAAGTTTAACCAGCTTGCATACTCCAAGCACTCCAAGGTGCGAATGTAATATATAAACATTTGGATTTAAGTTTTTTTAAATATTAAATAAATAGTTCAACCAGCTCGCATACTCCAAGCACTCCAAGGTGCGAATGTAATATATACAAGTTTGAATTTAAGGTTCTTTAAATATTAAATATATGGTTGAACCAGCTCGCATACTCCAAGCACTTCAAGGTGCGAATTTAATACATACATATTTGAATTTAAGGTTTTTTAAATAGTAAATAAATAGTTCAACCTCCAAGCACTCCAAGGTGCGAATAAAATAAAGAAAGAAAGAAACAGACGAAAACAAATAAAGAAGTAAACAAGTAAAGTAAATGAACTAAAAAGTACCCGATAAATACATAAATAAGTAGATACATAAATAAATTAATCGATAAATCATCAATAAAAAAAACAAGCAAATGAGTCAATACAGCCGCAATTTCAACCAGCTAGTATACTCCAAGCACTCAAAGATGCGAATTTAATTTGGAAAATGCGAATTTAATAAAAAAAACAATCAATTAAATTCACACCTTGGAGTGCTAGCATACTCCAAGCACTCCAAGGTGCGAATTTAATATGTATATAAGTAAAACAATAATAAGCAAACAAATCAATACATAAAGCCTCAAGTTCAACCAGCTAGCATACTCTAAGCCCTCCCAAGGTGTGAATTTAATCAATCAATACATAAACAAAAATTATCAATACAAGGCATAAAAAACAGTCAAATAAATAAAACGATGAAGTAAAATAACATATCTCCATAGGTGCCTAAGTCCGAAAACGCCCTAAGTCGATACAAGAATGTGATACAGAGCCATACATGGACCAAACTGCTCGGAATCGAATTCTGTCAGGCTCATATTGTTCGCGACGGTGTCAGCTTTGCGCGCAGCTACTTTTCGTGCGCGTTCGCATCTGGTCGCGAGCAGCCTTGTGCGGCAGGCCGGTGGCAGTACATCAGATGTGCGATAATTAGTGATACAAATCCAGATCGCGTCAGATACGAAGCCGCGCGAGCTATTCCGACCAAAGGTACCTCGGGACGAAAGGCTTATCGAACCCCTATTACAAGGTCGGAGGCTGCGCTTCAGCCTTGGCCTCGGAATCTACTGAAATAGCCGTACATCTCAAGATTTCACCTCCCCGTGGCCTACCACACCATGGCTCAGGATTAGGGTGTGTTTTCAATGATCTACCCCAAATCAAAAACTGAGTTCAGGTGTGGATGTTTGAAGACAAATTAAAAAAAGTTTGTTTTTTGAATTTATTTTCAAAACAATATTTGAATTTTGAATTTTGAATTTTCGAAAGAAAACAAAAGTTGTTCTGCACTCTATATCTTGAGATAGAGCAAAACCGAGGCCCAAAATGTTTCAATTGAGGCTGTGCAACTCTAACCTAGACTTAGGACACCCACGAAATGTAAATAATCAGTGTTTTGGGGGTCTGTACTCAACTGTACTGCCTGTGTACTGCCTTCCAAGACCTTCCGTAATAACTACTGGTAGGGAAAGATGTTACACAACATTTGTACCCAGTGTTCTTTTAAAATGGCTTGTTTCGGTCGCGATAGACTCCGTATCACTTCCTACGTAAAACCTGTATCGACTTAGGGAACCCCATAGTAACAAATTAGCATGTTTTACTTGACCTAGTCCCCACCATTTGAGAAATCCCAAATCTGAGCATTTGTGTGTTGAACTGATGTGGTTGGGCAACTTATTAGCAAAAAATCTTTTTTTTTGGACTTGAGGGCATAGGCTCAATCCATCCGTATCACTCAGGGTCTGACTTAGGCACCTATGGAGATACATGTGAGATACCCAAATAAAAAATAAAAAAAAGCAAACAAACAAACAAACAAATAAACAAACAAACAAATAAAAAAACAAAAAAAAAGCTGCAAGTTCAACCAGCTAGCATACTCCAAGCACTCCAAGGTGCGAATTTAATATTCAACAAAATGATTAAATTCGCAATTATTATTATTTATTTTGAATTCGCGCCTAGGAGTGCTTGGAGTATGCTAGCACTCCAAGGTGTGAATTTAATTAAATTTTTGTTTGATTAAATTCGCATTTTTTCCAAATTAAATTCGTATCTTGGAGTGCTTGGACAATGCTAACTCTCCAAGCTGCAAATTTAATACTGAAAATGCGATTTATTTGTATGTTTTATATTCAATAAATAGTTCAAGCAGCTAGCATACTCCAAGCACCCCAAGGTGTGAATTTTATATATAAATACATAAATAAATACATAAATACATAAATATATAAATATGGGTTTGTGTGTGGGTATGTGTGTGGGTTTGTGTGTGGGTGGCCCCGCTATAGCTACCTGGACTCCGCCCCTGGAGGAGGCCTACCCATGAAGCTACCAGGGTACCAGGGTACTACATTTTGTCATTTTGGGTTGCGCTTTTGACGCAACTGCCTCCTTTTGGGGGGTTTTGACACTGAAACTAAAAACGGAAATCGGTTGAGTCTGAAACTAAAAACGGAAATTTGCGCGCTGCGCCCAGCGGGGGTTTGTACAATTTTGTCAATCGCGCAGTCGGGCTCCATAACCGGGCTCCATAACCTGTTAACCTTGTGAACCAGGGTAGTACTCAGCGCGCGCGGCAGCTCAGTGCCGCGCTGCCTTTTTGAGCCCCTCTGCGCGTTTCGCGCAGTTTTTTCACCCCCCTGTGGGCGCAGCGCGCAGTTTTTGCGCTTTTTGCACTAAAAAGCGCTGATCAATTTGACGTTTGTGCCCTTTAAGCGCTGACCAATTTGACAAAAAGTAAAACCTTGTTGTGAACTAGCCCACAAGATCCGCGTTATGTAGTACCCTGGCTACCAGTCTTCGGCCATTCCACATATTATTAGGAGCCAAAGAGCACTTAGTGTCAAAGAAAAAAATAAAATGCTAAAAAGCATTAAAAAGCTTAGCTTTGCAACTTTTGCCGGCCTTTAGCATCTACACATACACGCAAAACTTGTGTGTGTGGGTATGTGTGTAGGTGTGTGGGTGCGGGTATGTGTAGGTATGTGGGTGTGGGTAAGGGTGTGGGTACGTACGTGGGTGGGTGGGTATTTGGGTGGGTGTGGTTAGGAATATATTATGTAGGAATTTCTAGGCCTTAATTTACGTATGAAACTTGGTGGTGCTGGTCAGGGTACTTCCATTGACCAAATTGGCCAGTGCTTTAGCGCACTTGAAAAAATAAAACTGCGCTTTGGAGTGCAAAAAGCAAAAACATTGCTTGCTGCACCCACATAGGGTTGCAAAAAACTTCTCGAAACGCGCAGTGGGGCTCAAAAAGGCAGCACGCCAGGGCGCAAAAGCGCGCGCTTGGAAGTACCCTGGTGCTGGTTTGTTGAAGGGGTCATTCCTCCTGGGGTGAAACTTCTTTCAGTAAATAAAAACGCACAACTTTAGAGTTTATCAGAGGTGATACATCTGAAGAATGATCTGGTAAATCTTGTAAATTTGGTCAATCTGGTAAATCTGGTCAATTATTAAATCTGGTAAATCTTATAAATTTGGTAAATCAGGTAAATCTGGTCAATATGGTCATTATTAAATCTGGTAAATCTGGTAGATTTGGTCAATTATTAAATCTGGTAAATCTGGTAAATCTGGTAAATTATTAAATCTGATAAATCTGGCCAATGATTAAATCTGGTAAATCTAGTCAATTATGACATCTGGTAAATCTGGTAAATCTGGTAAATCTGGTCAATCTGGTCAATCTGGTCAATGATTAAATCTGGTAAATCTGGTAAATTTGGTCAATTATTAAATCTGGTAAATCTGGTAAATTTGATCAATTATTAAAGCTGGTAAATCTGGTCAATTATTAAATCTGGTAAATCTGGTCAATTATTCAATCGGGTAAATCTGGTAAATCTAGTCAATTATTCAATCGGCTCAATCTGGTAAGTCTGGCAAAGTGCTGGCTGAAGCCATGTAAACAAGGTCTAGTATATCGGATGCAGTACATGTAGTACATTAAACCCCAGTTTCCCTGGCCACTTTGCCATATTTCATAAGCCAATCGCCTTCGAATGGTTTTGAAGCCTGATTAAAAAATATAATTAAAATACTCCCACAAAACCCCCCAAAATAATAAAAATAAAAATACCCCCCCCCCCAAAACTAAAATACTAAAACCCTGAACCCTAAACCCTAGTCCCCAAACCCTAAAATATCACGAAATACCCCCGACCCCCTTAAAAAAACAACCACCAAAATACACCCCCCCTCGTACAACCCTACAATCCACCCCCATGCCCACAATTCTTCCATATATATGCCAGAAGGTGTTTGTCCACAATAAAATACCCCAAAATACCCCAAAATACATCCCCCAAATTACACGCACAGCTCTCCTACAAACCCACAATCCACAGTTGTCAATCCCACAGTCCAGTTCTCCAGACACCAAAATATCCTTCAATACCCTAAAATACCCCAAAATACCCTACAATACCTTAAAATACCCTAAAATATCCCAAAATACCCAAAATACCCTAAATTACAACAATCCCACAATCCACAATCCACAGTTGTCATTCCCACTGTCCAGTTCTCCAACAGATGTGCCAAAAGGTGTTTGTCCGGACATACCAAACCCCCCAAACCCAAAACACCTTGCAATACACCCACAGTTCTCCTACCATCCCACAATCGTCATTTCCAAAATCCAATTCTCGTACAGATAGGCCAGAGGGTGTTTGTCCAGACACCCCAAAAAACAAAAACAAAAAACCCTCAAATACACCCACAGTTCGTCTACAATCTCACAATCAAATTCCTCAACAGATATGCCAGAAGGTGTTTCTCCAGACACCAAAATATCCTAACATATCCTAAAATACCCTAAATACCCAAAATTACTACAACCCCACAATCCCACAATCGTCATTCCCAAAATCCAATTCTCATACAGATAGGCCAGAGGGTGTTTGTCCAGACACCAAAAAAACAAAAAACAAAATACCCTCATATACACCCACAGTTCGTCTACAATCTTACAATCCAATCAGATCTCCCACAGATATGCCAGAAGGTGTTTCTCCAGACACCCAAATATCCTAACATATCCTAAAATACCCCAAATACCCTGAAATACAAATATATATACACAATACATATATATACCCCAAAATACCCCAAATACCCCGAAATACAAAAATATATACAATATATATACCCCAAAATACCCAAAATACCCCAAATACCCTGAAATACAAATATATATACAATATATATACCCCAAAATACCCTGAAATACAAATATATATAAATAATTTATATATACCTCCAAATAGCCCAAATACTCTGACATACACCCTCCAAAATACACCCACAGTTCTCCTACAATCCATAATCCCACAATCGTCATTCCCCAAATCCAATTATCCAACAGATATGCCAGAAGGTGTTTGTCCAGAAGCGTAAAGTGTATAACGTGGCAGCCGCGCGAGTCGAGCAACTAACACCTAATGCCCTATGCACTTGGCTGCTTGCAGATTTGCCAGAAGGAGTTTGTGCAGAAGCGTAAAGTGTACAACGTGGCAGCCTCGGGAGTCGAGCAACTTACTCCTAATGCCTAATGCACTTGGCTGCTTGTAGATTTGCCACAAGGTGTTTGTTCAGACACCCTAAAATACCCTAAATACCCTAAAATACACCCACTCTTCTCCTGCAATCACTCAATCCAATTCTCCTTCCTCCAATTCTCCTTCAGATTTGCCAGAAGGTGTTTGTGCAGAAGCGAAAAGTCTATAACGTGGCAGCTGCGCGAGTTGAGGGCTCTGAGGCCGCCAAGTTCTTCGACGCCAAGAAGGGGAAGCCAAAGTCAGAGCTTCAACAAGCAGGTCGGTAAAACGGCCGGTAAAGCGAATGTTTGGGGTTCAGTTCATAAGTTCCCCCTTTGAGCACCTCCCTTTTTTTACCATCAACCACCGTAGCAAAGCACCACGTAATCCAACGCTAAAAAGGTGAAGCCAAAGCCAGAGCTTCAACAAGCAGGTCGGTAAAACAATTGGTAAAACGGTCGTTAAAACAGTTGGTAAAATGAATTAGGGTTCAGGTCATTATTTTCCTGTTTTAGCCCCTCCTGTGATATCATTTTATTTTGAACCATCAACCACCAAGTTCTTCGACGCCAGGAAGGGGAAGCCAAAGTCAGATGTTCAACAAGCAGGTCGGTAAAACGGTCGGTACAACGAATGTTTGGGGTTCAGTTCATAGTTTTCCATCTGTTAGCTCCTCTTGATATCATTTTGTTTACCATCGACCACCGTATCAAGTTCTTAAAAACCAAGAAGGGGAAGCCTAAGTCAGAGCTTCAACAAGCAGGTCGGTAAAACGGTCGGTAAAACGAATATTTGGGGTTCAGTTCATAATTCCCCCCTTTTTCTTAACCATCAACCAACGTATCAAAGCACCAAGTTCTTCGACACCAAGAAGGGGAAGCCTAAGTCTGAGCTTCAACAAGCAGGTCAGTAAAACGGTCGGTAAAACATATGTTTGGGGTTCAGTTGATAATTCCGCCCTTTTAGCTCCTCCTTTTTTTACCATCAACCAACGTAGCAAAGCACCATGTTATCCAACGCTACACGAAGGGCAAGCCTAAGTCAGAGCTTCAAAAAGCAGGTCGGTAAAAAGATTGTTTGGGCTCAGTTCATCAGGTTTCCCCCCTTTAAGCCCCTCCTGATATCATTGTTTTGTACCTTGTAACCACTATATTAAAGCACCCAGTTATTTGACGTAATAAAGCGGAAGCCGAAGTCGGAGCTTCGACAAGCTGGTCGGTAAAACGATTGGTAAAACGGTCAGTACAACGAATGTTTGGGGGTCAGTTCATAAATTTCCTGTTTTAGCTCCTCCTGACAGCTCCTGATATCTTTTGTTATATATATATTGGTATCAACCACCATATCAAAGCACCAAGTCAATGTGGCTACCAAAATGACCGCCAGATTTCTGAAAAAAAAAGACACTGCAAGTCTGCTGCAAGTCATTGAACATATTGATGGGGAAGCCGAAGTCAGAGCTTGAACAAGCAGGTCTGTAAAACGATTTTTTTGTTCAGTTCATCAGTGCTTTTTATTTTTTAGCCCCTCCTGATATCATGGTTGGGCAAGTCCCTGAAGTCGTTGTGTCAGCGGGTAGATTACAGGCTCAGATCTAGTACTATGTCGCTGCTGCGTATAACGCGGGACCGCTGGGTAATCATCGTTCTCCTGCCGGGGCATGCATTATTGTCAGCGAGCAGACTACAGGCACACGGATGCTATATCGGCATCTAGATCTAGATGCTGATATAGCATCCGTGTGCCTGTAGTCTACCCGCTGACACTTTGTTGCAAATAAGGGGGAGCTGAAGTCAGAGATTCATCAAAGCACCAAGTCATTTGACATGTTGATGGGGGAGCCGAAGTCAGAGCTTCAACACGCAGGTCAGTAAAACGATTTTTTTTGTTCAGTTCATCAGTGCTTTTTTATTTTTTAGCCCCTCCTGATATCATGGTTGGGCAAGTTCCTTAAGTCTTCGATGCAAAGAAGAGGGAGTATGGGTATTTTGGGGTATTTTAGGATATGTAAGGATATTTGGGTGTCTGGAGAAACACCTTCTGGCATATCTGTTTGAGAATTGGATTGTTAGATTGTAGAAGAACTGTGGGTGTATTTGAGGGTTTTTTGTTTTTTGTTTTTTTGCGTGGCAATTTGTAGGAGTGGCAACGCCATTCAAACTGAATCCTTGGTGTCGCTGGTTTGTGTCGAGAGACCCACCTCCTGGGGTGAAATACCTTTCACAACTAAACAAGTTATATGCAGCGTCGCAAGTGACGCTAAAAATTGGCGGAGAGTGTTCGTGACGGAACGACATGTGGCAACGGAAGCGAGTTAGTTACGAGACAGTTGGCTGACGTGTCAGGCTTTGTCTCGGTCAAACGGATGGTCGGTCGGTCGGACGGACGAATGGGTAACCCTGGGGGCTCCCGCCCCCTTGAAGACTTAACATGACTTATCCCGTTTTGACGAATGGCTCGATGGTAGAGCTTGTCGAAATATAGAGGTGCAGGGTTTGAATCCCTACGGGCGCGCTTTAGTGTTCCCGGTCGCTGTCAACCGCCATGGTAGCACTGTCCAGGTAAAGCAGCTGCCCATTCTCTACCGCCATAAGACAGGGCTTCCTTAATACCATGCCCCACCAGGCTTTATCATTACTTTTTCACATTACCTTTCACAACTTTTGCTTTCTTGGGGGAAAAGGCGAGTTAGAAGGCAAATGGCACCTTTTGCAAGGCAAAAGGCAAGTTAGCAGGCAAAAGACAACTTTCACTTTCTTGGGGAAAGGCAAGTTAGGAAGGCAAAATGCAACTTTTGATTTCTTGGTAGAAAGACAAGTTAGCAAGGCAAAAGGCAACTCCCACAGTCTTGGTAAAAGACAAGTTAAAAGGCGAGTTAGAAAGCGAGTTTTGCAGGGACATGATAGGGGGGAGATGTTCTTAGGCGGTTGAGTATCCTTTCATGGTGCGTTGAAAAAAGTGCATTCTTGGTAAAATACAAGTTTAAACGCGTTTTGCAGCGACATGATAGAGAACCTCAAACAGAACAGGACGGCCGAACGAGAACTGCCGTGCATGCGCAGCACGAGCACTACAAAACTGGCACACTTGTCAAAAATTTGCCCGAATCCACGCACAATCCCTCATTTCCCTTCGGTCACTCGGGTAAAGCTTTGCGGCCTAGCTATTGTGGTATTGTCGGGATCAAGGGGGTGAGGTTGTATGTATGTATGTATGTATGTATGTATGTATGTATGTATGTATGTATGTTACAGTCCAGGGGTAGGCCGAATAGGCTAAAGTGACTTGCCTAACCGCATATCATCCAATACCATGTAGTATCATGTATTCATGTAATATCATGCAATATCATGTAATATCATGCAATATCATGTAATATCATGCAATACCATGTAGTATCATGTTATACCATTTAATATCATTAAATATCATGTTATACCATTTAATATCATTAAATATTATGATATACCATTTAATATCATTCAATACCATGTAGTATCATATAATACCATTGAATATCATTAAATATCATGTTATACCATTGAATAGCATTCAATACCATGTAGTATCATGTAATACCATTTAATATCATTAAATATCATGCAATACCATGTAATGTCATGCAATATAATTGAATTGCATCCTTTACCATACTAACAAGCAGGAGGAGGGCAGGCTGGTGGCACTGGCCGTTTCGGTGGTGGTAGCGGAGCTGGCGGTGGCAGTGGCGGTGGCCATGAGGGCTAGCTGATCAATGTAATATCATGTAATATCATTAAATATCATGTAATATCATTCAATATCATGAAAAAATCATTGAATTGCATCCTTGACCATACTAACAAGCAGGAGGAGGGCAGGCTGGTGGCACTGGCCAGTTCGGTGGTGGTGGCGGAGCTGGAGGTGGCAGTGGCGATGGCCATGAGGGCTGGCTGATCAATGTAATATCATGTAAAACCATGTAATGTCATGCAATATCATTGACTTGCATCCTTGACCAAACCAACAAGCAGGACGAGGGCAGGCTGGTGGCACTGGCCGTTTCGGTGGTGGTGGCGGAGCTGGCGGTGGCAGCGGCGGCGGCCATGAGGACAAGCCAATCAATGCTGCTGGAAGCAAGAAGGCAAAGTGGAAAATGCAGTCGGATCAATTGCGACAAGCGATGAAGGCAAGCAGGATGATCGAAGACGCCAAGGCAAAAGGAATAGATATTAGGTGCGTGGGTGGCAGTCTGGAGGGTGGTGGGTTAGGGAAATAATCGTGGCCCCAATTCATCAATTTAAAGGAGTGGCCCTATTAATGGAGGTCTGTGATGTTGGAGTGAGGTAGTTGTGACCAGCGATGCGGGCGAGCAGGATGGTCGAAGATTCCAAGGCAAAAGGAATGGGTATCAGGTGCGTGGGTGGTAGTTTGGAGGGTGGTGGGTGGAGGGCTGTGGTGTGGTACAGCGGTGGGTAGGGCGGTGATGTTGGAGTGAGGTAGATGCAGCTGGGGATGCAGGTGTGCAGGATGATCGAAGATGCCAAGGCAAAAGGAATATGCATTGTGTCTCATGAGCTTGGGTTTGGGGGTAAGGGGTCGGGGTTCGGGCGCTGGGATTTGGGGTTGCAGGGCTAAGGGGTCGGGTGCTGGGAGTTGGGGTTACAGGGGTTGGGGATGGGGGGGCGAGGGTGTGTGGTCCGACTCAAACCCAGAAGCTGCTTTACGTAGCCAAACACAGAAACAATGTTCCCCACCCCATCTATTCCACCCAACCGTAGCATCTTCCCCAAGCATCCCCTCATCCATGCCTCTCTCTTCCCCACCCGGTTCCTTGTCCACCCTCCCTCTTCCCCACCTTCTTCCCCATCTACCCTCTTCCCCACCAACTCTCTTCTCCACCCACCCTCCCTCTTCCCAATCCTCTTCCCCACCCTCTTTCCCACCCATTTACCCTCTTCCCCACCAACTCTCTTCCCTACCCACCCACCCTCTTCCCACCCTCTTCCCCACCCACTCACCCTCTTCCCACCCTCTTTCCCACCCTCTTTCCCGCCCCTCCTCCTCCCCTCCCCAGGCATCCCCTTATCTATGCTGCTCTCTTCCCCACCCACTCACTCTCTTCCCCCACCCTCTTCCCCACCCTCTTCCCCACCCACTCACCCTCCCTCCACACCCACTCACTCTCTTCCCCACCCTCTTCCCCACCCACTCACCCTCCTCCCCACCCACTCACTCTCTTCCCCACCCTCTTCCCACCCACTCACCCTCCTCCACACCCACTCACTCTCTTCCCACACTCTTCCCCACCCACTCACCTCCCCACCCACTCACTCTCTTCCCCACCCTCTTCCCCACCCACTCACCCTCCTCCCCACCCACTCACTCTCTTCCCCACCCCTCTTCCCCACCCACATTCACCCTCCTCCCCACCCACTCACTCTCTTCCCCACCCTCTTCCCCACCCACTCACCCTCCTCCCCACCCACTCACTCTCTTCCCACCCTCTTCCCCACCACTCACCCTCCTCCCCACCCACTCACTCTCTTCCCCACCCTCTTCCCCACCCACCCCTCCTCCCACCACTCACTCTCTTCCCCACCCTCTTCCCACCCACACCCTCCTCCCCACCCACTCACTCTCTTCCCACCCTCTTCCCCACCCACTCACCCTCCTCCCCACCCACTCACTCTCTTCCCCACCCTCTTCCCCACTCACTCACCCTCCCTCCCCACCCACTCACTCTCTTCCCCACCCTCTTCCCCACCCACTCACCCTCCTCCCCACCCACTCACTCTCTTCCCCACCCTCTTCCCCACCCACTCACCCTCCTCCCCACCCACTCACTCTCTTTCCCCACCCTCTTCCCCACTCACCCTCACCCTCCCCACCCACTCACTCTCTTCCCCACCTCTTCCCCACCCACTCACCCTCCTCTACCCCCACCTCACTCACTCTCCCACCTCTTCCCCACCCACTCACCCTCCTCCCCACCACTCTCTTCCCACCCTTTCGCCTCCCACCCACTCACCCTCCTCCACACCACTCATCTTCTCCTCCCCACCCCCTCTCTCCCCCCTTCCCACCTTCTTCCCCCCACACCTCCTCCCACCCCACCCTCTCATCCCCACCCCTCTTCCCACCCCTCACCCTCTACCACCCACTCCTCTCCCACCCTCTCCCCACCCACTCACCCTCCTCCCCCACCACTCTCTCTTCCCCACCCTCTCCCACCCTCCTCCACCACCGCCACTCACTCTCTTCCCCACCCCTCTTCCCCACCCACTCACCCTCCTCCACACCACTCACTCTCTTCCCCACCCCTCTCCCACCCACCCACTCAACCTCAGCTCACCCACCCTCTCACTCTCTTCCCCAACCCTCTTCCCCCCACGGCACTCACCCTCCTCCACCCACTCACTGCTCTCTTCCCCACCTCTTCCCCACCCACTCACTCCTCACCCCTCACCCACCACACTCTCTTCCCCACCCTCTTCCCCACCCACTCACCCCTCCTCCCCACCCACCACCCACCCTCTTCCCCACCACTCTTCCCCACCCTCCCTTCCCCACCCACCCTCTTCCCCATCCATCTCTTCCCACCCCACCCTCCTCCCCACCCACTCACTCTCTCTCCCTTCCCACCCTCTTACCCACCCACTCACCCTCCTCCCCACCACACTCACTCTTTCCCCACCCTCTTCCCCACCCCCACTCACCCTCCTCCCCACCACTCACTCTCTTCCCCCACCCTCCCTCATCCTCCCCACCCACTCACCCTCCTCCCCACCCTCTCCCACTCACTCTCTCTTCTCTTCCCAACCCCTCTCCCCCCCACTCACCCTCCTCCCACCCACTCTCTCTCTTCCCCACCCTTCTTCCCCACCCACTCACCCCTCCTCCCCACCCACTCACTCTCTTCCCCACCCTCTTCCCCACCCACTCACCCTCCTCCCCACACTCACTCTCTTCCCCACCTCTCTTCCCACTCACCCCCTTCCCCACTCACCGTCCCTCTCTCCCACCCTCTCATGCTCCTTCGCCCCACCCTCTCCTCAACCCCCCACCCCCTCCTCCCCACCCACTCACTCTCCCCACCCTTCTTCCTCCCCCACCCACCCTCCATCCCCCACTCACCTCACTCACTCTCTTCCCCACCCACCACTCACCACTTCCTCTCTCCTCCCCACACCACTCACTCTCTTCCCACCCTCCTTCCCCACCCACTCACCCCCCTCCCACCCACTCACTCTCTTCCCCCCACCCACTCACCCTCCTCCCCACCCACTCACTCTCTTCCCCACCCTCTTCCCCACCCACGAGCAGGAAGCTGGACTTCGGCCAACAGGCGACGATGAGAAACGATTCGATCGGGTGGCCTTGTCCCCATTGCGGCCGAAAGTTCAATGCAAAGGCCGCGGATCGACACATCCCACATTGTGCCACCGCTAGGGCCAAGCCAAACTTTCTTAGTGCTGGGGGTGGTAAGAAGGCTCACATGCGAAACAAATAGAGGGGTGATGGCCACATTGTGCCACTGCTAGGGCCAAGCCAAACTTTATTAGTGCTGGGGGTGGTAAGAAGGCTCACATGTGAAACAAATAGAGGGGTGGTGGCCACATTGTGCCACTGCTAGGGCCAAGCCAAACTTTATTAGTGCTGGGGGTGGTAAGAAGGCTCACATGTGAAACAAATAGAGGGGTGGTGGCCACATTGTGCCACTGCTAGGGCCAAGCCAAACTTTATTAGTGCTGGGGGTGGTAAGAAGGCTCACATGTGAAACAAATAGAGGGGTGACGGCCACATTGTGCCACAGCTAGGGCCAAACTTCCTTAGTGTGGGGTTAGGAAGCAGGGTTGTTCAGGACGCAGCTTCCTCCATAGCAGACACAACATATAAGAGTCCGTTGCGTTGCAGGACGCAATGTGGGGAAGGTCCGTTGACCAGAAGGAAGGGTCTGTAGCATCGCAGGACGCAGGTTATACAATTGGTTGCGTCTCAGGCAGCCGAGCTGGGGGTCCTCGTGAAGTACCCTGGTCTGTTGCGTCGCAGGATGCTGGCTATACAGTTGGTTGCGTCTCGGGCAGCCGAGCTGGGGGTCCTCATGAAGTACCCTGGTCTGTTGCGTCGCAGGATGCAGGCTATACAGTTGGTTGCGTCTCAGGCAGCCAAGCTGGGGGTCCTCATGAAGGTCCTGGTGGGAGGAAAGCTCACATGCTCAATAAATAAAAGAGGGTGATGGGTTGTAGCTCGCTATTGCTTGGGGACCAGTCATTGGGTGTTTGTTAGTAATGCTTGAACTTGAACTTGGTAATATACCTTCAACCAGCAATTTGGCTGCTCGCCGTCTTTGGCAGTAAAGAAACTAATACCAGGAAAATGTAAATTATTACCAGGAAAATGTAGAGGGCTTGTAATTATTAGTAGGTTAGGATGTGGATATGCTCTCTTCCTCGAATTCTCGAATTCAGCGTTTTCTAATTTTCTAATTTTCCTTTTTTAAGGCTTCTTAGTCTTAGTTACTTATTACATTATATTATATGAAAGCATAAGCTAAACTAAGCTGACTAAGATAAGAAAGATTACAATGGCCACTTATCCTGGCAGTGGAAACACCACCACCCCCGAGGGAACGGACTCCGGCAGTGGGGTTCGGACTTCTCCCGATTGGCGTAAGCTCTACCAACGGAGTCTGGACCATACTTATGACTTATAAATGCTGACTTATAAATCTTTACCTGCTAATCAAAGACTGGCAAACCCGATATAAATTAGTAGGATAAGCCTCTTTCTGTGATTTACAATGGTCGAGTGGTTGACCAGATCTCTAAAGAATGAAGAGTCGGGGGTTCGACTCCCCCTTCGGTCGCTCTTGGCGTTGCAGGTCATCGTCAACCGCGATGGTAGCTTGTCCAGTTGAGGTAGGAGACCGCTCCCCACCCGCGTACGATGGGCTCCCTTAACACCACGCCCCACCAGGCGTTATCATTACTTCGTAGGATAATGTGGAGTGCTTATTATTATTGCCCCTCCTGGCATTCTACATTTATCTTGGTAGTCCCTTTAGCCTTATTGGCTACCCGTGGACTGTAACAACATACGGCAGATCAGACCGGATAAGATCAGATTTTATGACATAGGATCAGGTGAGATTATATCAGACCGGATCAGATCCTCCTAGGGTGAAAATACCTTTCACAATTAAAAATGACATTAGTATATCAAAACGGATTAGATGAAAAATGTCATAAGTATATAAAAATGGATTAGATTTTATCAAATCGGGTCAGCTCTGGATGGGATAGGGATGAAGTGTTGAAGGGGTCATTTTTAACTGTAGCACGAAATCAGGGCCCCCATCGTTAAATGATTATTTGGAGTTCAGTTCAACCGTGCTCTTTCGTGTTAGTCCCTCCTGTCACGGTTGTGCAAGTCCCTTCAGCCTATTTGGCCTTCCCCTAGACTGTAACAACATACAAGGAGTACATATGAATCTTACATCCCCTGGGGTGGCCAATTATACGAAACTTGACCCTGGCTACACGGCCCCAGCCCTTAAGGCTGCTTTTCGGTCACATAGCAATTTGGCTGCTCGCCGTCTTGGGCAGTAAAAAAAATGCCAGGCTGAATGAACATTGGAAACACGTATTTGGGCGTCTACGGCTGAAGGGACCAGTGCCCGGTCCATCCTCAAACAAAAAAGAAAAATAAATACTATCTGGAGAGGCTATTTATAAGTGCCGCAACTACGCTGCTACTAAGATGTCCAACAAATCGTAGTGAAATCAAGGACCGCCTTTCCAACTTGAAATTACTGCTTATGTAGGCATTTTTGAAAGGATTTCAGCCTTGCTCTCTGAATTCGCGGTGGGCGCTGGTTTGTGTACCGGGTCCCTCTTTCTTGGCTGAAATCCTTTCAAAAATAAAAAATCAAACCAAACTCAATCTTGCCTACGGCAAATAATGCAGTGGCTTAGTTGGGGACTTTAAACTGTCCCAGCCACAACAATTTGGTTCTCCTCGCTATGCTCCTTAGTCAGAGTCCCAGCCACGACAATTTGGTCAGAGTCCCAGCCACGACAATTTGGTTCTCCTCGCTCTGCCCCTTGCTCACAGTCCCAGCCACAACAATTTGGTCAGAGTTTAAGCTATGACAATTTGGTACTCCAGCTCTGCTCCTTAGTCACAGTCCCAGCAACAACAATTTGGTCAGAGTCCCAGCCATGACAATTTGGTTCTCCTCGCTCTGCCTCTTGGTCAGAGTCCCAGCCACAACAATTTGGTCAGTGTCATAGACACGACAATTTGGATCTCCAGCTCTGCTCCTCCTCCTCCTTGGTCAGAGTCCCAGCTCACATGGAAGGCATGCAGGTGAAAATTGGAAACTCATACGCCTTGCCACGGGTAATGAGGTTAAAGGAACCTTCCTGTTCGCATGCACTGTACATATTGGAGAGTGGTTACTATGCTGGGTTTTGGTTTCGCAGACCAATCCTGTGCCTGAGCTTGGACTACCGCGCGACAGCTCGGAGGGAAGTTCTCTACCTCTTCCAAGGCTGCAAGTCTGAAATGTGGGAACTTGGCAATAGGCATGTAGGTGTCCAGCTCACTGTTTCTTTGTGGGGCCACGAGTAGCAGCTTCTAGGCAGCTCCTTTCCCCTGTCCTTGAACCAAACCTGGAGCTAGCTAGCGTGTTAGAAAGCTAATATGAAGGGTTGAATGGGTAAGAAGTTGAAGGGTGTGGGTGTGGGTGTGGGTGGGCAGTTGGGGGGTGGGGGTGGGGGTGTCCTCAGTGCCAGCTAGGGCTGACACTAGCTGCTCTGGTAGGCAGTTGCTACCTATGGAGGGTCGAATGGGTCGGCAGTTGGCGAGTGCGGGTGGGCGGTCGCAGTGAGGGTTGGTAGGAGGGTTGAATGGGTTGGCATCTGGTTGACGGTTGGCTGACAGCCTCCCCTTCTCAAAGTTCATTGGCTCTCTGTCTGGTGCTCGTGAAATCGTGCCGAAGCCCAATGATCCCCAGATGTCCTTCGAGACTCTGGCCCCAATCTCTTTAATGGCTTGCACCACAGCGTTCACTAACTTCCGCCCGATTCCCTGACGCTGAAACTCTGGATTGACTGCTATCTCAAGCAGCTTGGCAAATGAGTTGATGTTTACAGAGGAGCCTCCAGCCTCCCCATCGATCCTCTGCTTGATCTCCCTGAACACATGGGTATTCATGGGTATCTCAGTTTCAATTGTGCTCATCAGTGCAAAGTCAATTACCAACATTTCAACACAGCCAATGAGTGCCCGGGGACCATCAGAATACACTCCAAAGCGTGTAATTGTACATCCTATCCGACTTTCCCGTCTTCTCCAATCCGATGCCTCAATCATGGCGCCATGTTTCCAGCCAACAAGAGACTTGCGGCATACCGCAATAGCATTCTTAACTTCTTCTGTTCCTCTCAACTTAGTGACTATCCAGTCCACCTCCACTGCCGCAGCTGCAGGTGCAGCGTTTTTAACCTTCTCCACCGCCTGCTTTGGTTTCTGGGGCACCGCCAGCTGCACGGCAAACGATCCCACGGGCGGCACGCTGTGGGGCCCACACGGATGTTCTGGTCGACAACATAGTTCAGCAACGGACTGGAAACTCAGCAGATCGGAATCGGTGGTCGGTAGGGGCAGCAGCAACGCGGTAAAAGATACAATAGGGTCGAATAGCGACGATTGTTACGACTTGTAAACTGACAATTGTTTAGTACTGAAGCACAACGGTAGCGCTAACTTGGCGGAATCATGGCACGGCTTTGGCGTGGCTTCAAGGGGATGCTTGAATGTCAAGTGACCCACCGCAAGTGACCTATCTAATCAGCAGCCAACGCGACGTTCATGTTTGGCTATTTAGGTTGCAGCATATCGTTCTTCTTATGAAAGGCCGAAATTCTCGCATTATTCCGAAGACTGGGGATTTTCAAGTGCACATCCATGCCGCATGATCGGCATGAAAGACCCAGGTCGGTTCGACCTTTTCCCCCTGGATTAAGCATCACTGGGATTCACTGCTGGGAAACTGTGCGCTGGGTGGACCTCGGGTCTCCCCCCCATGGGGAGGGCTAGGGCACGGCCCGTCTCGAAAAAACCGAGCCATGATGAGGTCACGTACGCGCAGCGATCGCATCAATCTAAACGCGCAGATAATTGTTGTGCGAAGCTCTTAAGCATAAAATGGATCCAATGCTCATGTCGAAAGTTTTCTCACTGAGCGTGTTGGGCCTTAGGGGGGCCGAAAAACATACTTGAACAAGCAGCTCCACTGCGCGCTTCGAGGAGCTCCATGGCGCGCAATTATCTAAACGCGTAATATTAAGTTATTATGATAGCTGCTAGCCACTTGCCACTGCTAGGAGACGAAGACCCAGTGCTTGGGAAAAGTACGAATCCCCTCTTGCGATGGAATTCGTAGTGATGCGCGGCCTAATTTCGCGCTGCATGATCTAGAAAGGCCTATCTGAAGCATGGTGGTCCCACTGTCACGACCTGTTTCGCGAGTTCGTGGGCCAGGAACCGACCTTGTAACCACAACTGCCGACCTTGGCGCTTGGACCTTGGGCGCGAGCCATGTGGCTATAAGGCTTATATGTTTCGTCTTTTGACTGTCCTGCCTCTGCCTATTGTATCTCAAAACTGCATAGGCCGATCGGCCCAATTTTTTGGACAGCTTTTTGAGGGGCACCTAACGGAGGTATCCAAGCATTCAAAAAACAGTCCCGGCCCAAACCGTTTAGCTTGTTCTTGGTGGGCAACATGGGTGTCTAAAAGCATGAAATCAGTGTACTGTGCGCCCCATTTGTAATAAACGCTCCCAATAGGCATCACAAGGTATTCATAGATGTATGGGGCATTGGTCTGCCAAGTGGCCGAGGAGCTGGTCGCGAAATAGATGCGATTTATAGCTTTTTGCTGTGTTTTTGAGGGAATAATGACACCCGCTATATCTGAAAACCACAGGGGATTTTTGTAGATGTTTGTACACAAATCTACCTCATTTGGGCCATATTTCAATATTCTGCTCTACAAAAAAAGGACCAGGTTTAATCAGCGCGTCAGAGAGGCAAAAAAACTGATTTGTGAGTCCATTTAGGCCATTTTGGGCCATAACGTGCCATTTAGGGCCATAACCTTCTTCAAAACCCCTAAACCATGTAAAGGCCCGTAGAAACCATTGCGGTAATACCTCAATAGGCCTACAGATCAGTAAAATGTAATAAAAGCTACCTACAAGATGTTCAAGGCACATAACATGCCACAATCTGCATTTAAAGCCCATTTGGGGCCATTTGTTAGGCCATTTGGGCCCCCCACAGTTAGCAAAACTTGTTTTTCTCCATTTCCAATTCTGAGTCAAATTGTCGACAGAACATAAAAAAAGAAAGACAAAACATTTTTTCTGCGAGAAACATTGGAAACTTTTTTTGTCCGTGTTTGGAGGCCTGGATGAGGGTTTAGTCCCATTCGCTACATGTTTGTCATCATAGCCAGAGCTTGATATACATATAAATACTCATCCTGCCTAAAATTTTGAGTGTAGCGGATGGGACTAGACCTCCTTCCGGCCATCCCCGTATCGGGGTTTCGGCTGTGGTGCAGCCCCCCCCATAGGGGTCTCCCCCCCGGTCTCCCCCAGGCACGGCAAGTTTCGAGTACAAAATTACGGTGATCCCGACACCAGCCAGCAGTACGGTTACGCTTTCAGGGTGAGGTCCCGGGAAAACATTTATCTAGACCGCGATGCTGATGCTCGAGATGTAATGTCTGAATGAAGTATTGCGCAGGGATGTTGGTAAGGCCATGGGCTTAAAATATAACCAAACTGTTGCTCAGCGACTTCAATCTACCTTGCTGACGGAGCTTACGATTGCGAGGTACAAGCTCTACTCCTTGCGCAATGATCCTGCCATCTAGCGTTCTGAATAGTTTCGCATGCGAAGAAAAGAAGAATCTGAGTTGACATGACATCCTGACATGACATTACACGCGGGTGCTGTACTGCCAGGTCTGGAGATATTGCCGGGTCTCCCCCTGGAGCCCTGGTTGAGACCGGTCGAGCGCTTGATCTGTTTTGAATTTACTGCCCGGTCCAGATCAGCGGATGCTGGAGCACATTCGCTGACTCGGACTGCAGATGCGAACCTCTCTGTGTCAGATGCTAAGATCCCTTTCTTCTATCTTCAAATAAGGACAACTTCAAAACTTGTCTCATATCTACCCACTTCATCGATCGAAGATGCGCATCGCCGCGATGGTTACCCACATTGGCTTTGCCGCGCTTATCCTGGCGCTGGTGCACGGACCTGGTGCTTCAGCGAGGATGATCCAACAGGATAATCAAGCCGAGTTCGACTACTTCGTTTTTGTCAGGTGCGCATGCAAGGAGGGGGGGAAGAAAGTGTCAATTGGTTCAGTTGACGAATGTTTGCGTTGTTGAATTGAGAGCATCGTGAAAAGCCCTTGCAATTTTCTCCTCTCTCAGATTCTATGCTGAAACTCCCATATTCGATGTTGAATCCTATCCTGCTGCACTCGGCAAAAGCTAATTTCGTTGTACATTTGACCAGATAGGATGGAACGGACTGCTTCGCTTCCCGAACCTGCGCATCCTGTACCATGCTAATGAATACCGAGCGCTCTCAAATCTCGTTTCTTCCACCCTCGTGCACATCGCACACAGAATCTTGGACTAAGAATATTGGAATCTTGTAGAAATGCATCTCTCCTGGGGTGAATTTTTGAAAGCTGGTTTGAGACTAGGTAGGTTTGAGACTAAGTAGCAACTGTAGAAACACACCTGGCTATAACAACCAGTTCTACCTGCATCATAGCAATTCAGGGGATGATTTGGGAGTTGGGTATTCGAAAAATGTCGGACTTCATATCTTAAATTTGGCTCTGAGAATTCTGGGAGATATGGCCTGAGAACAAGTACAAAGTCTGACCTTCGAACTCAATTCATCCCCTGGATTGCTATAACCTGGCTTAGGAACTATCCCGCGGCTAATCGCCCATGTCTGATTCTATAATCAGAATCTTGGACGACCAAGGACACTCGGTACACAGTTGGGTGACACACATCTACTGTAGTACAGCTATGATTGTTGACTTCAGTGAATTCTGTACTGCTGTACTGTACTGCCCACTGGTGCCCCCTAGTTCTGTACTAGTGTATTATATACTGATGTACTGTACTGCTGGTTATGTACTGCTTTACTGTAGTGGTGCCCGCTGGCTACATCCATCGGCACCTGCTGATCCAAAGTAATCATAGCAGGTTATGATTGGTACCGTGTATTGTACTGCCTATTCAAATATTTGCATTTTACAGTCTAGGCATAGCCAAATTGACCCAACCTCAAACAATCAAGAGCAACTAAGGCAGTGCATGTGCTCTACAATTATACCATTCAGCAAGGGGTGGGTGGGTGGTGGTGGTGGGCGGGTGTGTGGGTGTAGGTGTGTGGTGGTGTGTGGGTGTGGGTATACATAAATTGACCCAACCTCTAACAATCAAGAGCAACTAAGGCAGTGCATGTGCTTTACAATTGTGCCACTCTGCAAGGGGTGTGTGTGTGGTGGTGGTGTGTGTGTGTGTGGTGGTGGGTGGGTGTGGGTGTGAATAAATTGACCCAACCTCGAACAATCAAGAGCAACTAAGACAAGTGTGTCTTGCATCCCTCTTCAGACATTTGCCATGCCCACCCCAGGGATTTTTATTTCCGCTATATATAGCGATCGCTAGTTTTGACCCCGTTTTAGCGAAATTATCGCTATAATTTTTTTTTTGCCCTCAATGGCCCTGAAAAGCTATAAAAAGCTACAGAAAGCACTAAAACGCTGTCCCTGGAGGAGGCCTAACAACATAAAGCTAGAAGAAGCCCACTTTCATGTTTAAAAAAAAATCACTGGCCCACCCCACACCATCCTGATGCCCTTGGACTGTCTGCCTAATTTGTGTTCTCCTATGTCTGTTGCTCAGTTAGTTGGGAGGCTCTATTTCCATTACAGCTCATGCCCTTCCTTTCCATCATGAAATTCTTACTCTTGTCGGAATTTCTCCGCCTTTCCTTCTGAATCGTCATAGCCACTGGTTTGTGTAAGGGCTCCCAATTCCTGGGGTGCAAATCCTTTCAATAAAATAAAATAAATACTGCATGTTGGTTGGTCCCCAGTGACTGGGCCCCAGTGAAAGCAAACGGGCTGGCCCTGTCAACCAGGGTACTACATTTTGTGAAATTGGTCAGCGCTTTGTAGTGCAAAAAGCGCAAAAACTGCGCGCTGCGCCCACGAGGGAGTGAAAAAACTGCGCGAAACCAGCAGTAGGGCTCAAAAGCGTGCACAAAATCGCGCTGCCGCGCGCGCTTTGTAGTACCCTGCTGTCAACCTCACACCTCATAATAAGGCGTACTATTTATTTATTTATTTAAATATTGCTTGCTGGCAATGAAGACTACCTGTCGCACCATAAAACCCTAACACCATGCCATGTTCGAATTGCGTGCTTCAGGCAGTGGTCTGGGAGCTTTTGCCACACCGACACGTCCTGCCCCCTGGTTCACCGTCACGGGTAAGTGCATGTACGTTATTTTCGGTTAAATCTGTTTTGCCACACTGACACGTCCTGCCCCCTGGTTCACCGTCACGGGTAAGTGCATGTACGTCATATTCGGTTAAATCTGTTTTGCCACACTGACACGTCCTGCCCCCTGGTTCACCGTCACAGGTAAGTGCATGTACGTCATAATCGGTTAAATCTGTTTCGCCACACTGACACGTCCTGCCCCCTGGTTCACCGTCACGGGTAAGTGTATGTGTGTCATATTCGGTTAAATCTGTTTTGCCACACCAACACGTCCTGCCCCCTGGTTCACCGTCACGGGTAAGTGTATGTGTGTCATATTCGGTTAAATCTGTTTTGCCACACCAACACGTCCTGCCCCCTGGTTCACCGTCACGGGTAAGTGTCTGTCTGTCTTTCTGTCTGTCTGTCTGTCTGTCTGTCTATCTGTCTGTCTGTCTGTCTGTCTGGAAAACCTTCACTCCTGACCTCAATTTTTCTATATTCCACATCCCAACTTCCCAAGATTCAAATTCGAATTCAAATTATATAGGTTCCACTTCACCATCCATGGTCTGCAGCCTCAGTACACTTTTTGAGGCTGTCCTCAATTTTGCAAGA
Organism: Microglena sp. YARC; assembly: GCA_022414725.1. NCBI lineage: Eukaryota > Viridiplantae > Chlorophyta > Chlorophyceae > Chlamydomonadales > Chlamydomonadaceae > Microglena > Microglena sp. YARC. The sequence goes on along the minus strand of CM039463.1, from coordinate 83,293,146 downwards.
AGTAAAAAACCCAGAAAAAGTCATCCATCCGCACCGACCAACCCCACCTTTCTAACCTTCACTCCTGACCTCAAATTCTCTATTTTCCACAGTCCACATTCCACATTCCCTACATGCAAATTCAAATTCAAATTCAAATTATGTAGGTTCCACTTCACCATCCATGGCCTGTGGCCTGAGTACTTCAGTTTGGTAAGAAGCAAAAACCCCAGAAAAAGTGATTAATCTGCACTGCCTAACCCCACCTTTTGAACCTTTACTCCTGACCTAAAATTCTCTATATTCCACACTCCCAAGATTCCAATTCAAATTCAAATTCAAATTATTTAGGTTTCACACTCCCAAGATTCCAATTCCAATTCAAATTATATAGGTTCCACATTCCCAAGATTCAAATTTCAATTCAAATCATATAGGTTCCATTTCACCATCCATAGTCTGTGGCTTGAGTACTTCAGTTTTTGTTGTACTTCAGTTTCGCATGAAAAAATATAAAGAGTGATTCATTCCGCACGCCCAACCCACTTTCTTCCCTCTACTCCCGACCTCAAATTCTCTATTTTCACATCCCACATCCCACATCCCCATCCCACATTCCCAAGAATCCGATTCAAATTCAAATTATAGAAAAAAAACCTTCACTCCTGACCTCAATTTGTATATATTCCACATTCCATATTCCCAAGATTCGAATTAAAATTCGAATTAAATTCAAATCAGATAGGTTCCATTTCACCATCCATGGCCTGTGGCCTTGGTACACTGGTGGAGGCTGGCCCCGATTTTGCAAGAGGAACCCCCCCCAGAAAAAGTTATCCATCCACACTGCCCAACCTGACCTTTCAAACCCTCACTCCTGACCTCAAATTCTCTGTATTTCATATCACACATCCCACATTCCACATTCCCAAGAACCCAATTCAAATTCAAATTCAAATTATGTAGGTTCCACTTCACCATCCATGGCCTGTGGCCTGAGTACACTGGTGGAGGCTGGCCCCAGTTTTGCAAGAAGGACCAGCCTTTTGATGAGGCCAAGCTGGACGACATCATTGCGCAGCTAAAGGAAGAATGGTGGGTAGCCTCATGTGGTACTGTGTGCGTGTGTAACAGTGTGTGAGACAGTGTGTGCGTGTGTGTCCAGGCCACACACTGGAACCACACCCCAGACACCCCACCCACCCACCCACCCACCCCACCACCACACACACACACACACGAGGGGCAGCCTTTTGATGAGGCCAAGCTGGACGACATCATTGCGCAGCTAAAGGAAGAATGGTGGGTAGCCTCATGTGGTACACTGTGTGTGTGTGTGGCATTGTGTGAGAGAGTGTGTGGCAGTGTGTGTGCGAGACTGTGTATGGCAGTGTGACAGTGAGTGTGTGACAGTGTGAGTGTGTGACAGTGTGAAGGACCAGCCTTTTGATGAGGCCAAGCTGACGACGTCATTGCTCGCTAAAGAAGAATGGTGGGTAGCCTCCCTGCAGTAACTGTGTGCGTCCCCCCCCCCCCACCACCACCACCACTACCACCACCACACACACACACACACACAACACACACTCTAGGCCATTCTTTATGAATGAGAACGACGGATTCTGGGGCCAATACCACCACCACACACCCACCACACACCCATCAAAAACACACACACACACATCCACATCACAAACCCACCCCCCACACACACCAACCACCTCACTCTAGGCATCCTTAATGAAAGAGAACAACGGATTCTGGGGTTAATACACCACCACCACACAACCCACATCCATCCCCCCCCCCCCCCCCCCCACACACACACCACACCACTCTAGGCCATCCTTTATGAAAGAGAACGACGGATTCTGGGGTCAATACCACCCACCACCCCCACACCCATCCACACACACACACACCACCACTCACTCACTCACTCTCTCTCCCCCCCCCCCCCCCCCCCCCAACACACACACCACGCACGCACGCACGCACACACCACACGCACTCTAGGCATCCTTAATGAATGAGCACGACGGATTTCTGGGGCCAATACCCCCCCTCCCCCCCCCACACACACACACACCCTAGGCCATCCTTCATGAAAGAGAACGACGGATTCTGGGGACATAAAATTAAATCCATTTTTCTTTCCACAACTAGTCCCCCCCGCACACACACACCACACAACACCACCCACTCCAGGCCATCCTTCATGAAGGAGAACGACGGATTCTGGGGCCACGAATGGCTGAAGCACGGCACTTGCGCAGAGGACATCATGGTCGACGAGCACACCTACTTCTCTACCATCCTGAACTGCACACAGCATCGACTTGGCGGTAGGTGGAACAGGTTGAAGTGTGTTGTGTGTGCGCTTGTGTGTGTGGGGAGGGGTGGGGGCTGGGGTGTGGCACCACCTCGAATGGTCACGAATGGCTGAAGCACGGCACATGCGCAGAGGACATCATGGTCGACGAGCACACCCACTTCTCTACCATCCTGAACCTGCACCACAGCATTGACTTGGCGGTAGGTCAATATCTGTATTATCCGTAAGCGTGTGGTATGTGAACAGGATTGACGCTTGACCCACACACCACACACACACACACCTGCTTCTCTACCATGCTGAACCTGCACCACGGCATCTGACTTTGGCGGTAGGTCAGTATCTGTATCATTATCTGTATGCACTCCTTGGCCTCACACACACACATTGTCCCCACACACCTACCGCCACACACACACCACACATCACACACAACCACCAACACCACACACACCCCATCCTGAACCTGCACCACAGCATCGACTTGGTGGTAGGTCAATATCTGTATTTGTATCTGTATTGCACGCAATGCCCTCCCCCACACACACCGCCCCCCATTGCCCACCACATCACACACACCATACACCACACCCATCCTGACCTGCACCACAGCATCGACATTGCAGTATGTCAATATCTGTATTGCACTCATTGCCTCACCACACACACATACACACCCGACACCGCACACCACACACACACCACCACACCACCCCATCCTGACCTGCACCACAGCATCGACTTGGTGGTAGGTCAATATCTGAATTTGTATCTGTATTGCACGCAATGCCCCCACACACACTCCCCCCCCCCCCCCACACGCACACACACCGCCACATCCGACCACACCACACACACCACCACCACCAACCCCATCCTGAACCTGCACCACAGCATCGACTTGGTGGTAGGTCAATATCTGTATTTGTAGTCTGTAATTGCACGCAATGGCCCCCCACACACACTCCCCCCCCCCCCCCACACACACACACCGCCCCCACCACACACACCACACACCACACCCCATCCTGAACCTGCACCACAGCATCGACATTTCAGTATGTCAATATCTGTATTGCACTCAATGCCTCACACACACACATACACATCTCCACACCACCACCACCACAACACACCACCACCACCACACCTCCATCCTGACCTGCACCACAGCATCGACTTGACAGTTGGTCAATACCCGTATCATTATCTGTATTGCACTCATTGCCTCTCACACACACAACACTTGCCCCACCCCCGACCACCACCACACCACCAACACGCATGCCAACCACCACCACCACCACAACCACACCACCACCACTACAACCCATCCTGAACGCTGCACCGAGCATTGACTTTGGCGGTAGGTGGAACAGGGACTGACAGCATCCAGCCCACCACCGCCCACACCACACACCACAGCTGCCACACCACACCACACCACATCCCATTCTGACCTGCACCACAGCATTGACTTGGCGGTGGGAAGGAAAAGGGACACACTTGCCTCCCCCCCCCCCCCCCCCCCCCCCCCTACGCACCAAGCTACACACACCAACACCACATTCACTCCTGCTTCCTTCACACAACCACCAGCACACACACAAACCACAACACACACACACTGACACCACACACGCGCACCACACCTCACACACCACCAACCACACCCTATCCTGAACCTGCACCACAGCAATCGACTTGGCAGTAGAGTCAATAATCAATCATCATTATCTGTATTGCACTCATTGCCTCTCATACACTTCCCACCACACCACCGCCACCCACCCCACACACACACACCACACCACGACCCACCGGGACACACAGCACCACACGGCAGCACCAGACCACCACCACACGACACACCATCCTGAACCTGCACCACAGCAACGACTGGGATGGTTGATCAAAATCTGTATTAGTTCTGTATTGCACTCAATGGCCTCACACGGTGCGCACACAACTCCCCCCCCCCCCCCCCCCCCCCACACACACACACACAACCCATCGCCACCACCGAACCAGCACACACCACACACCATCTCTGAACCGGCACCACAGCACAAGACTTGGCAGTAGGTCAAATATTGTTTAGTTTCTGTTATTGCAGCTCATGCCTCTCACAACACAACACTCCCCCCCACCCCCACCCACCACCACCACACCACACACACACCCATCCTGACCGTGCCCAGCACAGCATCGACTTAGCGTAATGTCAATATCTGAATTATCTGTTTTCCGTCTTTATGGGTGGCCAAGTCCATTGTCTTTGATCGGCTACTTTCTAGAAGCTGGGTATGAAATCATACATGCATACGCGGGCATCACGCCACACACCCATGGCCATCCCCCCACACCCACCACCCTCCCACACGCACCACACCCCCCCCCACACAACACACTACACACAAATATCCGCCCCACCCACCCCCCACACACGACCCCCGCGTCCCTTGTAAGCTGCCCTCAGAGCTAAGAATCTTCCCACATGGACTACGAAGCAATATGCAACAGCGGCGTGAGGGCAGCCTTTCGCCTAGTTGAACACGAGCACGTCCCCCCCCCCACCACTACCAACACACACAAACACAAACACATCATACGTGCACACCACCCCCCCCCACCACACTATCACACAACCACACACACACACACGCACACACCGCCTCACCATCCCGCCCACACACGCCTGTGTAAGCCCGCCCCACCCCCTCCACCCACACACGCCTGTGCAAGCCCCCTACCCACACACACAACCTTAGCACCACACACACAACTCCCCGCGCCGCCCTTACAGCTGCCCTCAGAGCTAAGAACATCTTCCACATGCTACCAAGCAATATGCAGCAGCGGACGTGAAGGCAGCTATTTGCGAGTTCACGGGTGTCGAGGCTAAAGTGCATTGTGACACTAAGGGGGAACTGACCGAGGTAAGGGGTGCAGCTCACAATCGTTTTTTGTGTGTGGGGGGGTGGGGTGGGTGGGGGGATTGAGGCCAAAGTGCATTGTGACACTAAGGGGGAACTGACCGAGGTAAGGGGTGCAGCTCATCGGTTTTTGTGTGTGTGTGTGGTTGTGTGTGTGTGTGTGGGGGGGGGGGGGGGGGGGGGGATTGAGGCCAAAGTGCATTGTGACACTAAGGGGGAATGACCGAGGTTAAGGGGTGCAGCTCACGAATCGTTTTTTGTGTGTGGGGTGGGGGTGGGGGTGGGGATTGAGGCGCAAAGTGCATTGTGAACACTAAGGGGGAACTGAACGAGGTAAGGGGGTGCAGCTCACAATCGTTTTTTTGTGTGTGGGGGTGGGGGTGGGATTGAGGCCAAAGTGCATTGTGACACTAAGGGGGAACTGACCGAGGTAAGGGGTGCAGCCTCACAATCGTTTTTTTGTGTGTGTGTGTGTGTGTGTGTGGGGGGGGGGGGGGGGGATTGAGGCAAAGTGCATTGTGACACTAAGGGGGAACTGACCGAGGTAAGGGGTGCAGCTCACAATCGTTTTTTTGTGGGTGTGTGGGTGGGTGGGTGCATTGTGTGTGTGTGTGTGTGTGTGTGTGTGTGGGGGGGGGGGGGGGGGGGGGGGGGGGGGGGCAAGAAGATGTGACTTATTGTTCCTATTCTGTGCCTTGTTTTGTTGCTCTTTTTATATTGATGTTTTCTTTTTTTCTTTCATATTTTTATGTTTATTCTGCCTCTTTCAGTTTTTGTTTTGAGTGTTTAATGTTCGTTCTCATCAGTTCTTGTTTTTGATGTTTTTATGATCGTTTTTTCAGTTCTTGTTCTTCTTTCCGTTTTTTATTTGAAAGGAATGTCCACAGCACAGTCCACATCAAGCTTTATTTTCAGCTACGAGAAACAGCTTTTCTATGCAATCCCCTTGCAGGCTATTCAGCCAAGCCGTAACACATACCTCTTTGTACTACTTAAGTAGGCTCTGTAACTATCATAAGTAGGCTCTTGTATTACACAAGTAGGCTCCTGTACTACACAAGTAGCTCCTGTAACTAACATAAGTAGGGCTCTTGTACTACACAAGTAGGCTATTGTACTACATAAGTAGGCTATTGTACTACACAAGTAGGCTCTTGTACTACATAAGTAGGCTCTTGTACTACACAAGTAGGCTCTTGTACTACATAAGTAGGCCCTCTTGTCTACACAAGTAGCTCTTGTAACTGATAAGTAGTCTCTTGTACTACTTAAGTAGGCGCTTGTACTACATAAATAGGCTCCTGTACTACACAAGTAGGCTCTTGTACTTACTTAAGTAGGCCTCCTGTAACTACATAAGTAGGCTCTTGTACCACACAAGTAAGCTCGTGTAACAACACAGTAGGTTTCTCATGCTACATAATTAGTTATTTGTACTACAATACGTAGGTTCTTGTACATACTATAGCAGGCTACATATTAAGATAATTAAAACTGTAACGTATTTTGTCGGCCTACAGGTGTGGATGTGCATCGGGAAGGACGAAACCCTTCGACTGTCAGTCTGAGACACCCAGGTGCAGCACAGTCATCATCCCTCCTCTGGTCGATAATGGCCCTAGAGGACAGGGATGCTTGACCTGACCGGGGGAATGAAGTCCCTCTTGTTTGTAAAAGCATGACAGGCCCATTATTTGTTTTAGTCGGGGAAAATAATTTCATCCTAGAGGTGGGTTTACTGACACTAACCAGCCGGCCCGAGGATGGGGCCCTTGCATGTACGTATGTATACTAGTTGTGATTATTGAAGTTAATTTTCTGCATAGCCGAAATCAGGGCCCCTATCTGTTTACGATTTGCTGGGCTCAGTCACCAGTGTTGTTTTGTACGCAGCCCTTCTCCATTATTAGGTTGGGCAAGTAATTAATTTAAGCCCTAATTGGGGGGGGGCTACGCTTTAACCGGCTAGACTGTATAAACAACGCATCTGTTCTAAACGGGTGCCCTACTGATGTCATATTTCTCCGCCATTCTATCTGACTCCTTGGTGGCGCTGGTCTGTGTACGGTGGTACCAACTTCCTGAGGTGAATTATTTCAGTACTGGAAAAGGATTTGTAGTTGCACTGCTCCCGTTATTGTCTGGGTTTTAAAATGTATGTTACAGTCTGTGGCTTTCAAACTAGGACCCCATAGAGTGCGAATATTTCGCGGAGTGTGTTTGGCCAATATCAAAGCTAGTTGTTACTAGTTACGAAGACAGTTGGCTGACGTTTCAGGCTTCAATTTGTTGGTCGCACGACCGGACAACGGGGTACCCTGGGGGTTACGGCCCCCTTGAAAGGGGCTTCTGCCCTTAAACCATGTAACAATTCAGTTATATTGAAAGTGAAATTGTTACCTCGTGTAATACAATTATCACAGGACGTGATGTTAAGGACACCCAGCGTAATTCAGATTTACATCCCTATGATTAACCTTGGTTTCTTCTGACTTATAATCCTGGTCGTTAACTCGTATTTTTAATGCAATACACTCTGTATTTGGTATTTTAACAGCCAAAGACGGCGAGCAGCCAAATTGCTGGCTGAGACAGGGGGGGGGGGGGGGGGTAAGCTAGGGCCAGTTCTGGTTAAACGTTTTGCATGTCCTCTAGGTCATGGCTGGTTCGACGGCACACGATTGTTTTTTAGACCTTTAGTCGAACAGAGCTTCGTGGTGAAGTACCGTAAAAAACATATCAATGTAACGTCACGTAACTGGGTGCCTGTCGAAACCAGCACCTTCCCAAATAGTCGGCCCAACATGCCCCAAATAGGCGAAAAATCGGGGCAGAACAATTACATTTGTTTCACTTTTTTCGAGACAAATGTGAAGCCTCGACACCTTCAAAAGACCTTTTGCCAAGATGCATATAACAATGTTTTGATAAAAGACAAACATTCCCGTTCTGGTCTTCTAAGATAGGATTTGGCACCACAACAATCGTGTCATTCGACGCCAAATGTGAAAAAATGGCACAATATCTTGTGTTTTAGGAGTCTCCTGCAAGCTGAACTCATTCCAAGTTGCAGAGCACTAGTTTTGCAGTTTGCACCCTCCCAAAAAGATTCTACCCAGGTGGATTTGGTGTAGAAGTTGAGAGGTCGCCCATTGGATCTACACAAGCACCATCAGGCCATCCCCTAGCCCTTATCAGGCTGGCAAAGCCGACTGCAGACAAGAACGCGAGGCAGAAATCACGCAGTTTTCTGAACAATTCACTTCAGGCAATATGATGGATAGGCACAATTTTGATGGCGATTGATCGATTCCCTATGGTATGAATGCGGTGTTCCGTTTAACGCGTGGTTTAGCTGTTAACGCTTCGCTAACATGGGGACACATTGTGGTCACAGCAGCACGGTGACTTTAAGCTAGCTCCGGCTTACGCTGTGGTGCCTTAATTTCACGTCCTGTGAGAAGACTAACATGTAAACAATGACAATTACAGGCAAAGCAGTCGTTTTGACAGCATGTGGGCATAAACATAGACAGAATGTCCAATTGTGGGCCTGGCGTGGCTTGACGTATGGAGGCAAATATAAGAAAATTGCAAATATTCCCAAATTGCTGGCTGAAGCTAATGTACCAAGTCAAGTAACAAGTTTAAGTTCAAGAGGCATAAATAGAGCCACGTAACAATTATTCTTCACACTTCTCCTTCCTCCTCCTCTCAATACGGTGCAGGTTTGTTACAGAACGCTGGGCTAGACAATCGTAGACACAGGGGAGGGTTGCTTTTTTGCGCCGCAATACACAGATTTTGAAACAAGTTCCGCCTTCAAGAATCGGATTTTTAACAGGCTTTTGTCCCGATAACAAGATTTTGGGGGTCCCCCTATGACACCGGTCCGAGATCAACCCGGAAGTTTACCGTTAGTGATTTCCTGCTGGGCCACGGAGGGTCGTTGACGGGCATGGTAACTGACTCTAGGTGTGATGTAAGCGTCCTTCGATATTAGAGGCGGTTCGCTTGGGCACGTCTAGAGGTCACTCTGTGAAATTCTTGGATGTTCCAAATTTTCATTTTCATTTTTTTAGATTCCTGCTGGCGGACTTGGAATGGAAGATGGTGAGCAGCACGGAGTTGGCTGAATACATGTTTAATAATCAAATCTGAAATGTAACCGTCTTTAAATCCCGAGGATATCTGCTACTGTGATTTCAGGATGTAGCATCATAGACATGACATGGAGCTTCTAACCACAGGATTTGCCAACTAGGTATGTAGCTAACCTACCACGGAATGTTGACTAAAGGGTGTTGGTAGGCCAGGGTAGTAGGCTGCTTAACAAGGATTGTCTAAACTAGAATGCAGTAAACTTACCAAGGATGTAGGCTACATAATGAACATGGAGCTCTACGTTGATGTACTTGTATATATAATGTCCCCTTGACTTTGTCAGGCTGCTGGCATAGCATTTGGAGTCCAGTAGGACAGGAAAAATGTCATCATCATCATACCATCATCATACAAGCACCCTGCTGACGCCATGCCCACAAAGCCCTTGCGCAGGGATGGTCACCCCACTTTTTTAGCCATATTCACCAAGACACAATGGTTGGTGGTAGCTATTGCAATCTTGACACCAGGCAGCCGACCCTCAGGCAATTGTGTGTGGTGGTGGTGGGTTCTAGTGTGATGGTGGGGGCTAGTGTATTGGTGGTGGTGGAGCTAGGTGTGGTGGTGTGTGGTGGTGGGTTTGTGGGTTCTCGTATTGGGATGTTGGATGCTTGTGTGTGTGATTTGGTGGTTGGTATTGATACCTTGACCAGGCCAGCCAGATCACGCCGTAGGGTTCCCAGTATAAGCTTGTGACGGAATGTCCACCCCTGGGATTTCACGCCCTTATCTCTTTTAGTCAATACAAAGCGTGGTTGGAGAAGCTAATGCAATCTGTAACACAGACAACAGGATTGGGTGGTGGGGTGGATTAGGTGTGATGGTGGTGGGCCTGGTGTGATGGTGGTGGGTGGTGGGTCGTCTTGGTTGGGTGCGCACAGGTGACACAGATGAGCAGGCCAGCTCAGACCACGGCAATTTTGGTGGTGGTGTGTGGTTGGTTCTAGGTGTGATGGTGGGTGGGCCTAGTGTGATGGTGGGTAGTGGATGGTAGGATGATGGTGGTGATGGTGTGGTGGGCCAGGTGTGATGGTGGTGGTATGGTGGGCTAGGTGTGGAGGCTATGTGGGGGCTGTGTAATCTTAAACCAAAGTCGACATGATGAGTGGTGTGGGTGTCACAGCAGCGAATGAATGCGGCTTCTTTGGGGTTTAAGGGTCTAGGTCAACCCTAAACCTAAACGACTGCGCTTCATTTTTGGGTTTTAAAGGGTAACAAAACCCTAAACGACTAACGTTTCCATTTTGGGGCTATGATGAAGAGCTTCTATGGCAGATCCCTAACAGAGCCATAGCCTAACCAAGGCAGCATAGTGGATCTATAGCAGACAGAATCAGCTTTTCCTGGCACTGCTTAGATTAAGGTGGTTACCCATAAGTGCTGGCTCAAGGAGCAAGCCTAGAAGCTGCTGCTGGCTGGTAGCCGAAAAGGAAAGTGTACTGCCACACAGGGGGTTGTGAAGAAGTGGGTCATGACTTTGCTTAAGAGGTTTTGCTGGGAGCAAGCCAGGGGACTGTTGAGCTGCTGTTGGCTGCTAGTAAAAGGAGAGTGTGTGCCACACAGGGAGGTTGTGAGAAAATGTGGGGATGATTTGCTTCAGGGTTTGCTGGGTAGAACCAGGGGAGCTGCTAGAAGCTGCTGCTGGCTGTAGCCGATAAAGACAAGTGTATGCACAACCGGGAGGTTGTACAGAAGTAGGGAGTGGCCTGCTTATACAATCTTTGTTCGCACTCTGGCAGTGCAAATACGAGTGGCAGGGTGAATGGAAGGAGGAAGGAGACAGGGACTATGTTGATGGCAATAGGTTTCGATGAAGGAC
>CM039463.1:83268804-83280913 GCA_022414725.1 Microglena sp. YARC | reverse complement strand
ACCAAGACACCGCGGCGCACAAACAACAACCTATTCAACACAACACCCACACATCAACGACCATACACCCACCAATACACCCACCAACACCACCTACAACACCTACGAGACATCTCACACGCACACCTACCACCACTTACACCCACCAACACCACTACGCAACCCTAACAGACACCACCAACTACCACCTACCTTCTACAACACCCACACACACCTACCAATCACCTACACCCTACCACCTTACACACACCTACACCCATCATCAACACCCACCAATCACCGACCTACCAACACCTACAACCTATCCAACACCCACCAACAACCACCTACACACCTTACACCATCCGAACATCGCACGCATGCATCCTACCCTACCCAGTCGCTCGGCCGCCGGCTACACACACCACATAAACACCTATAACGCATCAACAACCTAGTGTCCTTGGGTGTCTCCGCACCATACGGACCCGGACCTACCAAACACCATACACCCACCAACACCCGCACGCACTCCAACCATCTACCCCACACCTAGCAGCCATCAACACCCCCACACAAACTTGGATGGCTACCTTATCCGACACAGTACTAGCCACTCACCAACACAGTCTTGCTCTCAAAGTTGAATGTTGATGAGATCCATCGTGTGACGACTTCCGCGACTAATTGCGTGGGTTGCCCGTCCCAAGTGGTTCGACGTGTCGCCATCGTTTTCAGAGGTCGTCTGCCTGCAGGTGGTTGACACACACTTGTTTTTATTCAAGAGTAGCATAATACTGAGTAGGCAGGATAAATTTATTATCCTGATCGCATAGATAGTGGCGATCATGTATCTAATTCGCTCTACGCAGCTTTGGGAATAGTTCATCTCAGGACACTGGAATTTGACAGGGACAAATGCTAATACTAGAGCAATACGCGGTTGCCTGTTTGAGCCGGCTACCAAAGCCTCGCTTGCATAACACCCCTTAAAACGCCTACCAGCATCGGCTAGTGACTCTCTACCCGCCGCTAGCAGCGCCTCGTTGGGGGCAGTGCTTGGAAGTAAGGGAGTCGTTGTTTTGGGTTCATTCAAGAACACACTGGATTTGACAGGGACAAAGCTAAACTAAAAAATACTGCCGTTTGTCGTTTTCGAGGTTTATGATTGAATCGCAATACTTGTAGCACCCCAAATGCCTACCAGCAGGCATAGTGACTAACCTGGCGAACTAGCGCAGCTTTTGGGGGCAGTTACGAAGTAGGGAGTTGTTGTTTAGTTCATTAACACAGCTGGAATTTGACAGGGACCAAGGCTATACTAGAAATACTGTGGTTGCTGTTTGGGGCTACAAAGCTGCTGTAACACCCAAAAGCCCTTACCAGCAGCACTGTGCTGCTATATTGTAAAATCGTTCCCTAAGCACACTATAGAATGCTGACCCGGGGACGAACCAGAGGCTAGGAAAAAACCCACTCTCAGATTTGAAAAAAAGCCTATTTAGTAGACACCATGGGCTTGATAGCAATTCAGGGGATGATTTTGTGAAGCAACATTTTGATAACTTTCGGATTGGTTCTCAGAATCTCAGGCCAATTATCGAGAAATCTCGACGCGAGAATTCTCAGATTTCCAGGGCCAAAATTTCTCAATCCGATTTCCATGTTACGAAGTCCGGTTGTTCTTCAGAAAACCCTTGAACCCAATCTAGGTATCATCCACACGCTGAAATGCTATAATAATGCCGACTTTTCCCTTATCTGTTCGCTTTCTCCTTAAATTGTGTATGATGCAGACATTCATGAAAAGACACTTAAAATTACCAGCCATCCCCCTTTTTTTTCACTCACACTTTACAAAAACACGTGTACCTGAGCGCGTTTCATACACGGACCACCATACCCCTTGGCATGCACGTACACCCACACCCACAACACTAGCACACACAGATACGCGCATCATCGCGGGCATGACTCAGACTTCCTACCCCCCCTACTCGCCAACTCCACCCCCACCCCTACTCCCACTCCCACCCCCACTACCCACCACACATGCCTTCCCCCTACCCCCACGCCCAGCACAACAAACGATAATTGTTCTGAACCACCCATACCCACTCTTGCATGACTCGGAGTCGAGGATATTGCTTTCCTGCGTCATCCCCTTGTGCCCCCCATCTCCACCCCTACCCCCCCTTCCACCACCCCCCCACCCCACCCCGATATTGTAACTGAAACCACCCTACACAACACTCATGCATGACTCACACCGACAACAGAGACTCCTGAGGATGAACACCTTCCGCGTCAAATCTTTATCCCCACCAACTTGTTCTACGTTGGGTTGCCCGCCCATTCCCACCCCCCATACCCCTACCGACCTCCACCGTCTCCCATCCCCACAACTCCCCACCATCCGTTTGTACTCGACCACCACCCCACCCCGATATTGGTACCAACCACTACACAATTCTTGCATGATCAGACTCCTGAGGACATCTACCGCGCGTCATCCCCTTATGCCTGCGGCCCACCGACTTGAGGAAGGACCCCTTGGCCACTGACATTAAATGACTCAGGACGAACACAAGCACCTGTGAGGGATCATTTACATGCCCAGTTGATGTCATTATTGTTGCATTTTGTGTAGCAATGTACCACATTTTAAGTACTCACTTTTTAGTACCCATCCTTTTAGACTCATTTAACACATGTAACCATTTTTGTACTCACCATTAATGTAAACCATTTTAGTACTCCATTATTAACCATTTTTATCACTTAGTACTCGTTAGCCATGTAACCACCATTTTAGTACTCATTTGACATAACCATTTTATACCCTCATCTCCATTTAACCATTTTAGTACTCATTATGTAAACCATTTTAGTACCATTGTGTAACCCATACTTAATAGTACATCATCATACATTATTATTTAACCATTTTCTAACTGCACCATATGTAATCCATTAGTACTCATTTAGTACTCATTATGTAAACCATATTTAGTAACTCATGTTAGTACCGTCTCCCATTTAGTACTGTAATGTAGACTCATTTTAAACGTACCCACCCTCAATTTTAGTACCCCTCATTATTGTAACCATTTTTAGTACTCAAATTTTCCAGTACCCCCACCTTTGAGTACCTTCAATCTAATGTAACCACTTTTAGTACTCCCTCATTATGTAACCACCATTTAGTAATCATTAATGTAACCATTTTAGTAATCGATTATGTACCCCACTTCAGTACTCCATTAAGTACCACTTTGTAAACATCCAATTCTAGTACCATTTTCACGTACTCATTTAGTACCTCATTTTAGTACTCATTATAATGTAACCATTTTAGTATCATTATGGTACTGGTACTTATTAATTATGTAACCATTTAGTAGTACTCATTATGTGTAGTTACCCTGTACCCCATTTTAGTACTTATTTATGTACCCATTTTTTAGGACTCATTTTGTGTAGTCATATGTACCTTTTAGTACTCATTATTTGTAGTTATGTACCATTTAATGTAATTGTGTGTGTCCTTGTTGTGTAATCACTTATGTCGTCGTTTAATGTAATTTTGCTGTCCTCATTTTGTACGTGTATGTTGTCACTGTATGTAATGATGTTGTCCTCTTGTGCATTTATGTTGTCCTTTCGTGTAGTTGTCTTGTGTTATTCTGAGGAAGGACCCCTTGGCTGGCAGAGACAGCTTGAGAACTCATTACAGTCGTAGACAAATTTCTATAACTCTTCAAATAACTATTAAAACTAAGTATGTAATCAAATGGTGGCACATATTTTACCTCCTCTGCCTTCCTTAACACTCAACAAAATGCCTTTTCATTCCAAATCGTAATCCCCGAACTGACCTACCTTTCTGCCTTGCTATGAACCACCAACACACTCACCCTTCTCCTCACTCGCCCACCCACCCACTCACCTTATATAACACCCACCCACCCGCTTGCTATGGACCGAGTCAACTGACTAACTCCTCTCCCTTGCTATGAACCAGGTCCGAGACACTTTCAAGGAGGTTTCTTACAGAATGGAATAAATCTGCTCCACCTCAACCACCCACACACATCACTCCCCTAACCAAACAACACCCATAAACCACCCACTCACCCCCCTTTCACCACACTTTCTCTCTGCTATTATCCAGGTCCGAGACACTTTCAAAGGAGGTCTTTGAATGGAATGAATCTACCCCACCTCCCCCGGAATTGCCACGTAGGCACCATAGCTCTTAATCGTCTGCGTGCCACTGATGTCTTTCTCAATAACTAGGAGGAACTTTATCGGCTTATTCTACTGTTATGACTTACGTGACTTAACTTATAATTTTTAGTTAATTGTGTGTCATTTTGTCATGCAAACGCAATAAGCTACGGAAGTATATCGTTTTAGATTATAGAGATATTAAAACTGGCTACGGTGACTACATACCAGCTAGCTCCGGCTTACGCTATGGTGTCCACAACTTAACTTCACTGTCCTGTGAGTAAGCGGTTCTACCACGGATGTAACAATCTTCAATTTCAATTTAAAAACTGGCTGTAATACACCCTGAACACCTTCGAGATATAGTTTACAATGCTCAAAAAGCAAAATACCAGGCAATTGGTTTTCCTAAATAAGGGAGACCTGTGCACACTGCGCCCCGTGGGAACGCGGCTTTTTTTAAGCAAGTGGATCTAGATGACACGCAAGCCGCTAAGGTTATTGGAGCCCGACTGAACCGTGTTTCGCGCGCAATTTTTTTCCTAAACCACGTCTCCTCTAAGTCTGACGCGTCCCGCCACAGTTTTTCGTTTTAAGGTCGGAAGACAACAGCTCTGTCCAAAGGAAGGCAGTTGCGTCGAAAGCGCGACCCAGATGACATGTGGTACAGGAATTTTTGTATTCGCTATACCAGTATAAAGCGATCGCTAGTTTTGACCCCGTTTTCAAGCCGAGATTGTCGCTAAAAAAGCAGAAACAAGTTTTTTGTGTGCCCTAAATGGCCCCAAAAAACTATAGAAAGCACTCGGACGCTGTCCCTGGAGGAGACGATATACCGTAGGAAAGCCCACTTACAGATTAAAAAAAAATCACTGATGTAGTACCCTGGGTTCAAGCCTTGTGTCAGCTCAAGGGGACAGAACACGATTTGGTGCTCGAACTTGGTTACATGCAGTTAGAGACATCCCTGATGAGAGAAGGGTTGGCTTTAAACGCCTCCGATACCAAAAATGGTTCGCAGCCAACAGCAATGATGAGAATGGCTTGATTCCTTTTACATCCGCCTTACATAAGCAGGATCAGATTCGTTCTATAGCACAGTTTAGAATGGGTTCCCATTGGCTTGAACACAGAAAGAATGAGGGTGGTGGATAGAGCACACATCCCTCGCTCAATGAGACACTGTCAAATGTGTGGGTTCCAAAAAACTGAGGATGAAATTGCATAATGTTTGAGTGCCCTTTTTATAATGATATTCGCCTCCGCTACCAGAATCTGTTTACAGATATTTATAGGCATGTCCCATGAGGATTTACCGACTTAACCGAATATGGAATGATGTGGAATTCTGCGATTCCAACAATTCAGAACCTTTTATGAATGGAAATGGCACTAAGTCTTTTTTGGAGCAACCTAGCCGACTATCTTTCTACTTGTAGAAGAGCAAGACCAGGAAGCCCTGGACTGCTTAGTGGCACCCGTAATTTATTATCCCTTTTTTTTCTTCTTGAGACTTCTCATTTGTTAGCTTCTTACCTCCGCCACTGTAAGTGGTTGAGATCTGGGTCCTGCTCTAAGGGGTTTAATAACCTACGCGCCACCAAAACGGTGGTTGGGAGTTTGGTTTGTTTGTCCTCGACACACACCCCTGATGTAATGGGGTTTTTTGCTTTGTGGGTGCTTTTTCTTTTTGTTTAAAGCACAGAGTCTCATACACCCTCGCGGTGTCAAGTAGACTTTAACATGTAATGTAATGTAATGTAATGTAACATAGCTTCAGCCAGAAATTTTGCTGCTTGCCGTCTTCAATAGTAACAACATTTATTATCAGGAAAACGATTTGAAGCTGGAAAAGGAACTGGGTACCATGACAAGAAACTTACTTTTGGTCACATAGATTTAGCAAGTAATTTCATAAAATAACGGGAATTCATATATTAAGCTTAGGATATGGCGATGCTCCATTGCTCGAATCCTCGCATTCAAAATTTTCTTAATTTCTTAATTTCTAATTTTCTACTATTTAATAAGTCTTAATTAGTTTTTAAGTTATTAACTATTAATAGTTAAAACCTTAGCTGAATATCAATAACTTATCAAACCCGATATATATTAGTAGGATATAGAGGTATGCATCCCGACCATTTCATTCGGTTGGAACCGGATAAGCTATGAAGTAGATCGGCTTTCTTTTTACTGTTTTGACTTAAGCATTTTGTTGTTTGCATTTGGTCATTTGGTCAAGCAACGCAATAAGCTAGTAAGTACGGTATATATAGATCGAAGAAGAAGAATGGTTACAAGGTTTTTCGGCCAACTTGGGCCTGGCTTGGACCATGCTGGTGATAGCTGGCTTGGCTTGGCCTAGCCCAGGCTTTTCGGCCACCTTGCGCCTACTCAGCAAACTATGAGGATCGCAACCCATGACCGGGATATAGCGACCATGTATTTCCCCGCGCATCGGCAACCACATCAATCTGCATCTGCACAACCTAGAATCAATAGGAGTGGAGGAGACCCCATCCCCATTAACACTTGGAAGACCCACGTTTACAAACACGCTGGGGCCGGTGAATCTCAAGCTAACACACAACCTTCCAAGACCCCCAAACATGACCCCCCTCAGCTGGTACCAGGGTAATTCAAAGCGCGCGCTTTTGCGCTTTTGAGCGCTGACTTTTTGACCCCCTCTGCGCTTGAAGCGCAGTTTTTTACAACCCCCTGCTGTTTTTTACAGCCCCCCAAGCAATTTTTGCGCTTTTTGCACTACAAAGCGCAGTTTTTTTTTTCAAGTGCGCTAAAGCGCTGGCCAATTTGGCCATTTGAAGTACCCTGGTACCCTTGGTAACATAAAGCGTTTTAGAATCAATTGAAGAGGAGGAAGAATAATAGCATATCGTAATAGTCGATGTCTAAGGGACCAAGCTGCCAGCATGGTGAGCGCACTGGCTGTGACTTCGGTTTATCATTCATAAATACAGATAAATTCATATAAGTTAACGAGAAGATGATTAGATGAGGCCAAGCTGCCGAGGCCTTTTCTTTCCGCATAAATGAATTGATACAATGTTACTCGCTGTCCAAGGTGGTAACCAGAGTTGTTCAAAACGAAAACTTTAAGTGTCATGTCTCAACCGCAGTTTTTGGTGTCCATATCCTACTAATACCGGTATATATCGGGTTTGATAAGTCTATGATGAGCAGCTAAAGGTTTATAAGTTAGCTTATGTTATCATATCCTACTAATATATATCGGGTTTGATAAGTTATTGCTACCGGTATTCAGCTAAGGTTTGAACTATTAATAGTAACTAACTGTATAACTAATTAAGACTTAGAAAATAGTAGAAATTTAGAAATTTAGAAAACGTTGAATTCGAGGATTCGAGCAATCGAGCATCGCCATATCTTACTAATACATACCGTGTAATGTAAGAAGTTATTAAGACTAAGAAACCTTCAAAAATGAAATTTTGCCATTTAGAAAAATCTTCCAGGCAGCTCCATTAGCCAGCCACTGGGCCAATCCCAAAGCTTTCAGCAACATTTGACTGCCCTCTACGTCAGCTTTCAGGAACACTAGCTAGCGTCAACTTGCACCCAAGGACAGAGAGAGTGAGCTGCATAGAAGCGGCTACACGTAGCCAGCCTCCAAAATAAATAGTGGCGAACCCTTAAGTGTGAGTACTCTTATTTAGGAGTGGCAACGCCATTCGAAATGAATCCTAGGTGTCGCTAGTATGTGTCGGGATACCCACCTCCTAGGGTGAAAGTCCTTTCACAACTTAAAACAAAAGTGACTACTACGCCGAGAGAGGTGCTTGTCTAGTGCCTACAATCTAGCTAGCTCCGGCTTACGCTATGGTGTCCTCAACTTCACGTCCTGTGAGTAACGGTATTACACGGATGTAAAGATTTCAATTTCAATGCCTTCAGTCCCAGTGATGCAGAAATGAAAGGAAAAGTGATTTGTTCGCGTTTACATTAGCCTGGTTATACCTGTACCAGGGTAATTCAAAGCGCGCGCTTTTGCGCTTTTGAGCGCTGACTTTTTGCCCCCCTCTGCGCTGTAAGCGCAGTTTTTTGCAACCCCCTGTGGGCGTAGCAAGCAATTTTTGCGTTTTTTGCACTACAAAGCGCAGTTTTTTTGTTTTCAAGTGCGCTAAAGCGCTGGCCAATTTGGCCATTTGAAGTACCTTGACCGGCACTTAGTTTTACTGCGGAAGATGTTGAGCAGCCAAATTCCTGGCTGAAGCTATGGAACCAAGTTCAAGGTCAAGTCCCAATGATGGCCAGCTGGGTTCAACACAACACCAGTGACAAAACATCGACAACAACGACAACAACAACGACAACAACAACAACAACAACGACACAAACACAACAACAACAAAACAACAACACAACAACAACACAACAACAACAACAACAGCTCGGGCCTTCAACAACAACAAACAACGACAACAACAACAACAACAACAACAACAAACAACAACAACAACAACACAACAACAACACAACAACAAACAACAACAACAACAACAACAACAACAACAAACAACAACAACAACAACAACAACAACAACAACGACAACAACAACAACAACAACAACAACAACAACAACAACAACAACAACAACAACAACAACAACAACAACAACGACAACAACAACAACAAACAACGACAACAACCAACAACAACAACACAACAACAAAACAACAACAACAACAAACAACCGACAACGCCAACACACACCAACAACAACAACGGCAACAATAACCAGCAGCAGCAGCAGCAAACCACACCACCAAGGGACCTCAGCTGAATCGCCGTTTCCTGAGCCAGCTCCTGGACGCCCTGTCCCTTCCATGAGGCATTAAGATGGGATGATAATTAGGGACCGGCATATCATATGATATCATACTGCCGTCCCCTTATGAAACTAAGGGAGCACGCTAATGTGTAGGGACCGGCATATCATATGATGTGGACCAAAGGCGAGTATGATATCATATGATATCATACACATTGCGTCATATGATATTATATAAATGGTAACTTCAGGCTAGTCAGACTGCCGGCATCATATGATATCGTATTGCCGATCCCTAATGATACCGGTAATAGTAGGGGGCTCACTAATATGCTTGTTAGTATGCTCCCTGGTATCGCACGGGGGGACTTGGAGTTGGGATAGCTTTGGCCACTCCGATAAACGCCCGCGGTGTCTGCTTATACGAAACCAACGAAAAGACGGTGAGCAGCAGCCAGCAGGGTTGTTCAGGACGCTGCGTCCTCTGTCTCAGAAGCAACGTCGAAGAGTCCGTTGCGTCGCAGGATGCAACGTGGGGAGGGTCAGTTAACTAGAAGGAAGGGTCTGTTGCATCGCAGGGCACAGGCTATACAATTGGTTGCGACACAGGCAGAAAAGCTGGGGGTCCCCCTGAAGTACCCAGGTAAGCAGCCCAGAGTTGGCTAGGAAACCACGTAACAAGCCAATCCAAGGTAGTATGCTTGTGTGTGCTTTTACAGTCTAGCCGGTAAAGGTGTAACCAAACAGTCTTGCCCCAATAGACTTGCCCAACCTCAGTATTGGGAGGGACTGTATACAAAACAAGCACTGGTTAAATGAACCCCAAGAAATCGGAAGCGATGGGGGGCAGGAGTTCGTGCTATGCAGATGGTTTAACTTCAGTTAACCGAATATTAAAGACGGTGGGATGCTTATACCATCGGGTTGTTGAGTGCTACTGGGCCAGATCGCTCAGCATACCAACTGTCTAATCTGCATAGTTGGCTCCCTGGTTTCCGTGGGTATCGCACGGGGCATTGGAAGAAGGTGAGAAGCCCAGAGTTAGCTGAACAAGTTCTATGCAGCGTCGCAAGCGACGCTAAAAAATGGCAGAGTGTTCGCAACAGAGCGACAGGTGGCAACGGAAGCGAGTTACTTGCTAGACCGTTGGCTGACGTGTCAGGCTACGTCTCGGAGGGCCCGGTACGGTCAAACGAACAACCCCTCTGCGGACAACAGGGCGGGTAACCCTGGGGGCTCCCGCCCAGGGTAATTCAAAGCGCGCTTTTGGGCTTTTGAGCGCTGACTTTTTGACCCCCTATGCGCTTTAAGCGCAGTTTTTGTAAACCCCTATTGGCGCAGCAAGCAATTTTTGCGCTTTTTGCACTACAAAGCGCAGTTTTTTTGTTTTCAAGTGCGCTAAAGCGCTGGCCAATTTGGCAATTTGAAGTACCCTGCTCCTGCCCCCTTGAAGAGGGCGCTCCACCAAAAAACATAACAATCCAATCCTGGCCTTTTTTGTTTTTAGTTGTGCAAGGTATTTCACCCCAGGAGGTGGATCTCCCTACACAAACCAGCTGCACTGAGGATTCAGTTCAAATGGCGTTGCCACTCCTACAAAAGAGTAGGCGCACTTATAGGAGATCCTGGCCTTGATGCTTTATGAGACTCCTTCCTCAGCGGACTTGCCCTTGCCCTTGGGCAGCTTCTTGCCTTCGTCCAGAATGTCCTTTCTGCTGTAGAAGTGAGGCGCGATATCGACCAACCACTCAGGTTTGATCTCGGAGACTGTGCGCATGAACTCCTTGCTGGTGAGGACTAGCTCGTGGTACACCGTCCAACGAGGGAGCGCCTGCAGGGTGTGGGGTTGTTGGGGTTGTTGGGGCTGTTGGAGTTGTTGGGGTTGTTGGGGTCTGCAGGGTATGGGGTTGTTGGGCTGTTGGGTTGTTGGGGTAGTGGGGGTTGTGGGGTATGCAGGGTATGGGGATGTTGGGGTATGGAAGTTGCTGGTGAGGACTAGCTCGTGGTACACCGTCCAACGAGGGAGCGTCTGCAGGGTGCGGGGTTGTTGGGGTTATTGGGTTGTGGGGGTTGTTGGAGTTGTGAGGGTTGTTGAGGTCTGCAGGGTATGGGGGTGTTGGGTTGTTGGGTATGTGGGCTGTTGGGTTTTGGGGTAGTGGGGGTGTTAGGGTATGTGGGTTGTTGGGGTTGTTGGAGTTGTTAGGGTATGGAAGTTGTTGGGGTCTGCAGGGTCTGTGGGTTGTTTGGGCTGTTGGGGTATGGAAGTTGTTGGGTCTGCAGGGTATGTATGTTGTTGGGGTCTGCAGGGTCTGTGGGATGTTGGGGCTGTTGGGGTATGGAAGTTGTTGGGTCTGCAGGGTATGTATGTTGTTGGGGTCTGCAGGGTCTGTGGGATGTTGGGGCTGTTGGGGTATGGAAGTTGTTGGGTCTGCAGGGTATGTATGTTGTTGGGGTCTGCAGGGTCTGTGGGATGTTGGGGCTGTTGGGGTATGGAAGTTGTTGGGTCTGCAGGGTATGTATGTTGTTGGGGTCTGCAGGGTCTGTGGGATGTTGGGCTGTTTGGGGTATGGAAGTTGTGGGTCTGCAGGGTATGTATGTTGTTGGGGTCTGCAAGGTCTGTGGGATGCTGGAGCTGTTGGGGTTGCTGGAGCTGTTGGGGTTAATAGGGTTGTTGGGTTATGAAAGTAGTTGGGGTTTGCAGGGTATGGGGTTAAGTCCCCAAAAGAAACAGTGATAAGCAAACTGACCTCACACAGGCTCGAGCTTGGATGAATATGCACCGCTTGTGTGTGTGTGTATGTGTGTGTGTGTGTGTGTGTGTGTGTGTGTGGTGTGTTGTGTGTGTGTGTGTGTGTGTGTGTGTGTGAGAGAGACAGTGTTTCAGTGTGTGTGTGTGTGTGTGCGTGCGTGCGTGCTGAAACACTAGCTCACTTCAGACAAGCTCGAGCTTGGATGTATGTGCACCGTTTGGGTGTGTTTCAGAGTGTGTGTGTGTGTGTGTGTGTGGTGTTGTGTGCTGTATGTGTGTGTGTGTGTGTGTGTGAGAGAGAGACAGTGTTTCAGTGTGTGTGTGTGTGTGCGTG
>CM039463.1:83258804-83266304 GCA_022414725.1 Microglena sp. YARC | reverse complement strand
TGTGTGTGTGTGTGTGAGAGAGAGAGTGTTTCAGGTGTGTGTGCGTATGTTTCTGTGTGTGTGTGCCGTGCTGAAAACGCTAGCTCACCCAGACAGGCTTGAGCTCCGCCCCCAGATCTGGATTCTTGCCTCGTGTGAGTTTCACTTATTTTAGATAAATCAAGGAATTAAATTTCCACTGTAGCACGAATTAGGCCCCCCGCCCGCCTACGGTAAAACGATTGTTTGGGGTTCAGTTCATCAGTGCTTTTTCGTTAACGCCCCTCCTGTCATGGTTGGGCAATTCCATGTAGCCTCTTTGGTCTACCCCTGAACTGTAACAACTAACTAGCTCACCCCAGCCTGGCTCAAGCTCGTTGGTGTTGTTGGTGTTGTTGGTGTTGTTGGTGTTGTTGGGGTATGGAAGTTGTTGGGGTCTGCAGGGTACGTGGGTTGTTGGGGTATGAAAGCAGTTGGGGTTCGAAGGGTATGGGGTTAAGCCCCCAAAAGAAACAGTGATAAATACACTCACCTCAGACAGGCCTGAGCTTGGATGTATATGCACCGCTTGTGTGTGTGTGTGTGTGTGAGTGTGTGTGTGTGAGTGTGTGTGTGTGAGGGTGTGTGTGTAAGAGAGCGAGTGTTTCAGTGTGTGTGTGTGTGTGTGCGTGCGTGCTGAAACACTAGCTCACCTCAGACAGGCCTGAGCTTGGATGTATGTGCACTGTTTGGGGCTGCTTGACGGTCTTATATGTTCCGTCTTTCTGGAGCTTAGTCAGTCATACTACTACTACTACTACTACTACTACTACTATTATTATTATTATTATAAATACCTGTTAAATATAAAACTAATAATAATTACTATTGATCATATATACTAACTGAGCTACTAATAATAATTTGATTTACTAATCATGATATAATTATGATAGACTAACTGCCTCACTCAGACAGGCTCGAGCTTGGATGTTGTAATGCACCGTTTGTGTGTGTTTCAGTGTGTGTGTGTCAGTGTGTGTGTGCGTGCGTGCTGAAACGCTAGCTCACCTCAGACAAGCTCGAGCTTGGATGTATGTGCACCGTTTGGATGTGTTTCAGTGTGTGTGTGTGTGTGTGTGTGTGAGAGAGAGACGAGAGAGTGTTTTACAGTGTGCGTGGCGTGTGTTTTCTCTGTTGTGTGTGTGTCTGCGTGCGTGCTGAACACTAGCTCACCTCAGACAATGCTCGAGCTTGATGTATGTGCACCGTTTGGGGCTGCTTGACGGTCTTGTATGTTCCGTCTTTCTGGAGCTTAGCGGTGTTGTAGAAGAACCCAGCGGCAATAGCCTACAGTTTGTTCGAGAGGATGGTGTGTGTGTGCGTGTGTGCGTGGGGGGGATCTGGATGTGTGTGTGTGAGTGTGTGAGAGGAGTTGTGTGTGTATGTTCCGTCTTTCTGGAGCTTGGCGGTGTTGTAGAAGGATCCAGCAGCTATAGCCTACAGTTTGTGAGTGAGGATGGTGTGTGTATGTGCGTGCGGGGGGGGATCTGGACCGTTGTGAGTGTGTGTGTGTGAGGAATTGTGTGTTCTATTGTTCCGTCTTTCTAGAGCTTGCGTGTTGTAGAAGGATCCAGGCAAGCTATAGCCTTTTTGTTCGAGAGGATCGTGGTGTGTGTGCGGTGCTGGCGTGGGGAATCGTGAGTGTGTGTGTGGGGAGTGTGAGTGAGGAAGTGGTGTAATGTTCCGTCTTTTTGAAGCTCTAAGCGTGTAGAAGAATCCGTACAGCTATAGCCTACAGTTTGTGAGGATGGTGTGCGTGTGTGAGGAATTGTGTGCGTATGCTTGTGTACCGTATGTTTGTTTGTGTTTGTGTGAGTGAGGTGGGGATGCTGTTTGTGTGTGTGTGTTTGAGCAAATATTGTGGGTTTGTGTTGAGGAATTTGTGTTTTTTTTGCATGTGTATGTTTTTTGATGTTTGTGTGAGGTGAGCAAGCCCCCGTGTGTGCGCATACTTGCTGAAATTTTGTGTATGCTGTATGTTCGTTTGGATGTGTGTGTTTGATTGCTTGTGTATGTTTGTTTTGTGGTTTTTTGAGTGAGCGGATCGCTTTTTTGTGTGTGTGTGTTTTGAGCATTCTTATGTGGGTTGTTGGATCGAAAATTGTGTTTTTATGCTTGTTATGTTTGTTTGTTCGTTTGTGTGAGTGAGGATCTGTTTGTGTGTGTGTGAAGCGCTCATATGATGGGTTGTGTGTAGGAATTGTGTTTTTATGCTTGTGTATGTTTGCTTGTGTTGTGTGAGTGAGGCGGTATGCTGTTTGTTGGTTGTGTGTGTGTTTGCCGCAATATGTGTTGTGTGAGGAATTGTGTTTTTCATGCTTGAGTATGTTTGTTTGTGTTTTGTGTGAGTGAAGGGATGCTGTGTGGTGTGTTTGAGCATGGGGTTGTACAAGGATGTTGTTTATGCATGGTTGTATATGGTTGGTGTTTTCGGTGAAGTGAGTAGGAAGAGGTTTGGGTGTGGATCGTATGTGTGATGTGCATGTAAAGTGTGCGTGTAAGTTTGAGTATGTTTGTTTTGCGTTTTCCTGTGTGAGGGTGGATAAGAGTTTGTGGTATGTGTCTTCAAAATGTTGGATGGTGTATTATGAAAGGAAAGTGTGCGGTTTTCAGGTGGCGAAGTCCAAGAGTTCAAGGCTAGCATTATCGAATAGCATGCATGTGGTTGGCCATCATCATCCCGCATTTCAATTCTCAAGTGCAAGTAGCAGGTTGATGGGTATGATGGTTTAAGTTCAAAAGCCGACCTTTTTCGAATAGCATCATAGTTGGGGCCTCAGCTTCCTCTCCTCTCATTCAATTTCGAAAATTCAAGTACGAGTAGCAGGTTCAAGTTCAAGGATGACCTTTTTGAATAGTCATCAGTGGTTGGGTCATCTCCTCTCTGCTCCATTGACAATTTTTCAAGGTTCAAGTACGTTAGTCAGCAGTTGTTTATAGTTCAAAGCCGACTTCCGAATAGCATTCATGGTTGGCTCTCTCATCTCCTCTCCTCTCATTACCCAATTTCACAATTAAAATACGAGGTAGCAGGTTCAAGTCAATAGTGACTTTTTTGAATAGGCATATGGTGTGGTGCCTGCCGTCATCCTCTCCATTTCATTATCTGAATTTCAAGGTACAAGTAAGGAGCAGTCATTTCTGGTAGATGAGTGTTCAAATTCATATCAGATCTGACCATTCGAATGGAATCATTGATTGTGCCTCACATCTCCTTTCATTGTTTGAATTTCGAACTTCAGAGCAAAGTAAGAGTAGCAAAGTTCAAGTTCAGTCATCACCGACTGACCTTTCTGCATAGGCATTCTATGGTTGCCTCTCTCCTCTCATTTCAATCTCATGACAAGTACAAGTGACACGCAGTCGTCGAAGGTAGATTGTTGAAGTAGCAAAGTTCATACGTTCAAAGGCCGACCTTTCGAACAGCATCATGGTTGGCCTCGTCTCTTTCATTCCCAATTTCCAACTCAAGTAGAAAGTTCAAGAGTTTCGTGAAGCATCTCAACGTGTTCATATATCATATGAATAGGATAGTTCAGGTAGTTCAATTGGTTGTTACAAGTAGAGGTAGTAGTTCAAGTACAAGTATGATAGTTTCATAGTTCAAGTTACAGTGAGTAGGTGATAGGTTGGTCAGGTCACTTTGTGAAGTACAAGTAGAATAGTTCAGGTAGTTCAAGTTACAGGTGAGTAGAGTAGTTCAGGTAGTTCAAGTACCAAGTAGCGTGTATAGTTCAGAGTTCAAGTACAATAGATAGTACAGGTAGTTCAGGGCAAGTATGTCTTGTTAAGTGACACAGTAGATAGTTCAAACAAGCACGGTAGGTCTCAGAGGATTCAAGTACAAGACGGTAAGTAGATAGTTCAGTAGCGTTGGAGTCAGTTAACACGGTACAGTGATCGTTTAATAGTAAGTCAGCGCTAGTAGTTCCAATGTACAAGTAGATAGTTCTATGGTTCAAGTCAACATAGATAGTTCTAGGTAGTGCGTCAAGTACAAGTAGAGCTAGTTTCAGGGTAGTTCAATGTACAGAGTAGAATAGTTCACGGTAGTTTCAAGCTACATACGAGCTCCTCAGGTGTTCGAAGTACAAGGTAGATAGTTCAGGTGTTACAATCACAATAGTACAGATAGTTCAGTACGTAGTCAAGTACAGGATAACGAGATACAGTAGTTCAGGTAGCCGTCTGTAAGTTGATCAAAGGTATTGATAGGTTGTCAGAGTATCAAAGTACGAATGAAGATAGTTCAGAGTTCTAAGGGAGTTAATGTACAAGGGTAGAGTAGATAGGTTCTGGAAGTTCAAGTAAGAGAGTAGAGTTCGAGCTGTAGTTCTTTCAGGTACAAGTAGATAGTTCATGAGTTCAAGTACGAGTAGAGGTGGAGTAGGTAGTTCATACGACGTATCAGCGTTCGAATACACGTAGGGCAGTTTCAGTTAGTTAGGTCAAAGTAACATAGTGTAGTTAGGTAGTTCAGTACAAGTAGAGTAGATTCGAGGTAGTTTCAAGTGACAAGTATGATAGTTTTCACGTGTAGTTCAGGAGCAGTTCAGAGTAGACATACGTAGTTCAGGTAGTTTCAAGGTACAAGTAGTAGATAGGCTCTCTTCCAAGGGTAGAATTTGGTCTAGGTTAGTGAAGTAGCAAGTATGATAGGTTGAGCAGTAGTGTCATGTAGGATTAGTTCCAAGTTGTAGTTAAGTATCAGAGTGAAAGGATGAGTTCAAGTAGATCAAGTACAGACAGGTTAGTGTGTCAGGTAGTTAAGATTAGTAAGTATTGGTGTCGGGAGATGTGTGTTCTAGTTCAGTAGTGTGGTCAATGAAGTAGTAGAGGGTCTGGGGGTAGTTCCGGAGCGAAAGTAAGAGTTTCAGTAGTAGATAGTTTCAATGTACAAGTAGAGTAGATCACAATAGAGGGCTAGTCCAGTGTAGTTCATGGTAGATAGTTCAGTTGTAGCGTTGGTCAAGTAGTAGATAGTTCAGGGCTGTTGAGTGTAGATGTAGTTGTAGTTGTAAGGTAGTTGAGGTGTAGGGTATTCAAAGGGTACGAAGGTTATAGTTTCAATGTCAACGGTACGTACAAGTCAGCGGTAGTTCAAGTACAAGTAGATGATAGTATCAGGTAGTTTCAAGTAACCAAGTAGAGTAGTTCAGGGTGTAGTTCAGTACAAGTACAAGTAGAAGTTGCAGAAGTGTATGTTCAAGTACAAGTAGTGAGTTCAGGGTAGTTCAGTGTACTAAGTAGATAGTTCACGCGTAGTTCAAGTACAAGTAAGATAGTTCAGGTAGGAAGTACAAGTAATAGTTCAGGGTAGTTCAAGTACAAGTAGTGAGGTTCAGTAGGTCAGTACAAGTAGATATTCAGGTAGTTCAAAATTACAGTACAATTGCGGAGATACAAGTGAGGATCAGGTAGTTCAAGTACCTTAGTATAGTTCAGGTAGTCAAGTACAAGTAGATAGTTCAGGTAGTTCAAGTAGCAGACGTGATAGTTTTCAAGTAAGTACAGAGTTAGGGTAAGGGGATCAGGTAGTTCAAGTACAAGTAATAGTTCAGGAATTAAGTAGTTTAGTTCATGTTTCATACAAGTAGATAGTCAGGTAGTGTCAGAGAAAGATAGTGATCAGGGTAGTTGTTCAGTATTTCAGGAAGTTCAAGTACAAGTAGATAGGTCAGGAGTTCAGGT
Source organism: Microglena sp. YARC (assembly GCA_022414725.1). NCBI lineage: Eukaryota > Viridiplantae > Chlorophyta > Chlorophyceae > Chlamydomonadales > Chlamydomonadaceae > Microglena > Microglena sp. YARC. The sequence goes on along the minus strand of CM039463.1, from coordinate 83,260,592 downwards.
AGTTACAAGATAGATACAAGTAGTAGAGGTAGGTTATTAGTACAGGTAGTTCAAGTACAAGTAGGATTAAGTTCAAGTAAGTCATAGGGGGTAGTTTCAAAGTACAAGTAGATAGTTCAGGTAGTTCAAGTACAAGTAGATAGTTCAGTAGTTCAAGGTACAGTAGAAAGTAGCAAGTTCAGTGTAGTACAAGTAGAAGTAAGTTCTACAAGAAGTGCAGGTAGTACAAGTCAAGTACTAAGAGATATTCAGTACAGATAGTTCAGAGAAAAACAAAAACTTCAAGTACAATAAACCTAGTTAGTTTCAGTTACAAGTAGAAGTTCAGAGTACAAGTACAAGTTCAGTTTCAAGGTAGTATCAAGTACAAGTAGTAGTAAGTTCAATAACAGTAGGTATTTTTTCAGTTCAGTACAAGTATGTTCAGTTCAAGTAGAAGTGATAGTTCAGTTGTAGTACAAGTAGATAGTTCAAGTACAAGTAGATGAGTAAGAGGTTCATAGTACAAGGTAGATCAGGTAGTTCGTACAAGTAGATAGTTCAGGTAGTTCAAGTACAAGTAGGATAGTCAGGTAGTTCAAGTATAGTAGATAGTTCAGAGTATCAAGTACAAGTAGATATTCAGGTAGTTCAAGTACAAGTAGATAGTTTCAGGTAGTTCAAGTAAAGTAAGTAGATAGTGTCAGGTAGTTCAAGTACAAGTAGATAGTCAGTACATTCAAGTTCAAGACTGAGCTTTTGGATAACATCATGGTTGTCCTTGTCTCCTCTCATTTCAATTTCAAGTGCAAGTACAAGTAGCAGGTTGAAGTAGCAAGTTCAAGTCCAAGGCTGACCTTTCGAATAGCATCATGGTTGGCCTCGTCTCCAGCCATTTCGATTTCCACGCGCTCCATCAGTCCCACCAGCTGGTCTCGGATATCTCGGGCTCGTTTCATGGATCGCAGCTGCAGGGATTGGGTTGGGTTGGGTTGGGTTGGGTTCATGGATTGCAGCTGCATAGGTTGGTTTGGTTTGGTTTGGTTTGGGTTCACGGATTGCAGCTGCATAGATGGAGCTGGATGGGGGCATATCATTGAATCAAATTGAAGTGGTGCATGGTTATACAGCCAACTCAGGTCAAATTGTTTCATGGAACACAGTTGCATGGGGCATAGACGGAGTATAGATGGAGTATGGATGGAGCTAGATGGGGCATATAAAATTAAATTGAATTATAGTGTTGCAAGGTTATACAGCCATTCTGGCCAAACTTTGTTTCATGGAACGCAGCTGCATGGGGCATAGATGGAGCATAGATGGAGTATGGATGGAGTATGGATGGAGTATGGATGGAGCATTGATGGGGCATATATAAAGCATAGATGGAGCATAGATGGGGCATATAATTGAATCAAATGTAAGTGTTGCAAGGTTATACAGCCAATTCTGGCCAACTATTGTTTCATGGAACGCAGCTGCATGGGGCATAGATGGAGCATACCGGTATATGGGGCATTGTAAATATAATTGAATTGAATTGAAGTGAAGTGATATATAGGGGAGTGAAGTGAAGTGATATAGGGATCGGCATATAGGGAAGTGAAGTGAAGTGATATATAGGGATCGGCAATATGATATCATATGATATCATACGATGCCGGCAGTCTGACTGGGTAACTTTGGCCTACGGCATCATATCATATGATATTAAATAATATGATATTTGTACGATATCATATGATATCATACTCGTCTTTGGTCAGCATCATATGCTTTGCCGGTCCCCATGCATATACAGCCAATTCT
>CM039463.1:83176304-83256304 GCA_022414725.1 Microglena sp. YARC | reverse complement strand
GTCTGTAGAAGACTGCAGAGCCGATGGAGACCATGGCACATATGGAGGCAATCTGTGAGGGTGGGAGGGTAGGTGAGGGTTTAAGGTTGAGGGTATAGAGGGCAATCTGTGAGGGTGGGTGAGGGTGGTGGAGGGAGGAAGGGAGAAAGGGAGGGTAAAAGGGAGGGAGGGAGGGAAAATGGGAGGGAGGGAGGGTGGGTGAGGGAGGGAACAGGTGGGGTGGGGTGGAGGGTGGGTGAGGGTGGAGGTTGGAGGGGGAAGGCGGGTTGGGGAGGAGGTTGGGAGGGTGGGATGGGGTGGGGTGGGTGGGTGAGGGTGGGAGGGGAGGTTGGGCGGGAGGGAAGGAGGGAGCGAAGGCAGGAGGGCGGGCAAGAGGTTGGGAGGTAGGGGTATTCCCCCCTTGGGTAGGGGGTGGTCAGCTTGGGGGGTGACCAGGTGAATAGAGAATAGAGATTAGATAAGGCTTTTTACTAAGCTGGAGTTGGGGGAGTTGAAACTCCCCTGACGCTCAGCTGTCTACAAGAAATTGTAAAAGCCATTGAGTACACATTTTTGAAAAAAGAAAACACTACCTAAGTGGAGTTGGGGGGAGTTTAACTCACGACCTCAGCTGCCTACAAGAAATTAGAAAGCCATTGAGTACACATTCTTTACTGTGTACTCAGTGGCTTTCTAATTTCTAAAGATTTATTTATATTTTAAGAAAATAAATGCTAGGCAGTGTCGCAAGCGGCGCGAAAAATTGGCGGAAAGTCGGAATGGAGCGGACCGAAGCCAGTTAGTTACGAGACTTACGAGGCTTACGTCACAGGCTTCGTGTCCGTTGCACAATCGTCGATCGTCGGTCGCACAAACAAACGGACAACGGGTGACCCTCGGGATGCATACCTGCTCTGATACACCATACGTCTCCGATGCAAGCAAGGTCTTCGCAAGCTGAGGGTCCAGAGGGAACTCGGCCATACGGCGCCCCAGCTTTGTGAGCTCTCCCTGAAAAAGTGGTCAGGGTTGGTTAGTGTCAGGTTGGGTAGGGCCAGGGTCAGGTTGGTCAGGTTGGGTAGGTTAGTCAAGTTGGCGCCCTAGCTTTTTAAGCTCTCCCTGCAAAAGTGGTCAGGGTTGGTTAGGGTCAGGTTGGGTAGGTTGGCCAGGTTGGGTACGGTAGTCAGGTTTGGTCAGGGTCAGGTTGGGTAAGTTAGTCAGGTTGGGCATCTACTCCTTAAGGCCATTCTTTTAGCATGCACCAACACAGGCACATACAGGTACACCACAGAAATGAGTGCTCATGCACTCACCCTTGAATCTACACATGCACCCACAGCTACAATACAGAGATGAGTGCACATGCACTCACTCATGTATCTACGCATGCAGTTGCACATGCACCTACAATATCGTTGAGCCTCCCCCCCTCCACCCCCCACCCCCCCCACCCAACACACCCACATGCACCTAGACATGCACCCACTCATGTACCCAAACAATCATTTACACATGCACCTACCTTGTCGTATAGTGCCCCCAGCGCATAAAGGGCTTCTAGCGCCCCGCAAGCAAGGTCTCAGCAGGAGGCGGGTGCATACTCATAGTCATGCACAAAACTATCACCTACACATGCACCTACCTTGTCCTTGAGTGCCCCCCCCCCCCCCCCCCCCCCCCCCCCCCCCCCCCCCCTCGCCCCCCCCCACACACACACCACCACCACCACACACACACCAGCCCCCCCAAACTACCACTACACCCAGTCCCCCCCCCCCCCCCCCCCCCCACACACACACTATCCTCATTACCCCACTACCTCCCCACCCCCACTACCTCCATTACCCCCCCACCCCACATGCACCGACCTTGTCGTTGAGTGCCCCCAGTGCATAAAAGGCTTCTAGCGCCCGCAGCAAGGTCTCAGCAGGAGGCGGGTGCACACTCATTGTCATGCCCAAACTATCACCTACACATGCACCTACCTTGTTAAGTGCCCCCAGCGCCCTCTACCCCAACTACCCCCACCCCTCCATGACCCCCACTACTCCCCACCCCCACTACCTCCCACCCCGCTACCACCCCATCCCACACTACCCACCCACCCCACATGCACCTTCCGTGTCGTTGAGTGCCCCAGCGCCCTCCACCCCTCCACTACCTCCCCCACCCACTACCCCCCACCCCACATGCATCTACCTTGTCGTTGAGTGCTCCCAGTGCGTAAAGGGCTTCTAGCGCCCGCAACAAGGTCTCAGCCGGAGGCGGGTCCATGAAGTCGAAGTTCATGAGGTCATGAATGCCCAGGGACTTGAGCATCAGCACAACGTTGCCTGCAGTGCAACACCAATTTGAATTTGAATTTGAATTTGAAGTCGAAGTTCATGAGGTCATGAATGCCCAGGGAATTGAGCATCAGCGCAACGTTGCCTGCGGGAGGTTGGGGGTGGATGGGGGTGGGGGTGGATGGGGATGGGGGTGGGGGTGGGGGCGGTTGGGGTGGAGTGGGGTGGGGGTGGATTCTATGTTGCAGTCCAGGGGGTAGCGGATTAGGCTAAGGAGACTTGCCCAACCTCAAATATGCCCAGGGACTTGAGCATCAGCACAACGTTGCCAGCAGTGCAACACCAATTTTAATTTAAAGTTCATGAGGTAATGAATGCCGAGGGACTTGAGCATCAGCACAACGTTGGCTGCAGTGCAACGACAATTTGAATTTGAATTTGAATTGTTGCATGGGTTTTCATGAAAGCCCAGAGACCACACCTAGATGCAGCCCGCCTAGATTTGGATCACCGTATTTGTTCTCTGAATCTCTGGAATAGTGTTATCCTCAGGCTCCTTGTCATAACTCATAAAACCACTCAGTGAACAGCTTGAAGCATTTGAATTTGAATTGGTACATGGTTTTTAATCAATGCCCTGAGACCCAACCTAGATGCAGCCCACCTAGATTTGTTCTCTGAATCTCTGGAATAGTGTTATCCTCAGGCCCCTTGTCACAACTCATAAGACCACTGAGTGAACAGCCATAAGCATTTTAATTTTAATTGGTTCATGGTTTTTAATCAATGCCCTGAGACTTAACCTAGATGCAGCCCACCTAGATTTGTTCTCTGAATCTCTGGGATAGTGTTATCCTCAGGCCCCTTGTCACAACTCACAAGACCACTGAGTGAACAGCCATAAGCAATTTAATTTTAATTGGTACATGGTTTTTCATGAATGCCCTGAGACCCCACCTAGAGGTGGCCCACCTAGATTTGGATCACCCAGATCTTGGCCCACCTATATTAGTTCTCTGAATATCTGGGACGGTGTTTTCATCAAGCTTGTTTTCATAACTCACACATAGGGGTCGGCTATCTTATATAATATTAGCGAATAAATAATATTATATAATATTAGTCGGACAAGCTACCTCACCAGAATTTCAAATTTATTTGAAAAACTAACATTGTTGTGACACTACAATAATATTAGTTAATCTTAGTTTTTCCAACACTAATATTAGTTGCCGCCCCCTACTCATAATACCACAGACAGTGGACAGCCTGAAGCATTTGGATTTGGATTTTAATTGGTACATGGTTATCATGAATGCCCAGAGAAGCTACCTAGATATGGATCATTCAGATCTTAGCCCACCTAGATATGGATCACCTAGATTTGGATGACCAAGATCTTGCCCCCCCTAGATAAGGATGACCCAGGTCTAGGCCACCTAGATATGGACCACCCAGATCTTAGCCCCCCTAGATGTGGATCACCTAGATTTGGGTGACCAAGATCTCGGCCCCCCTAGATATGGATCACCCAGATCTAGGCCACCTAGATATGGATCACCACCCGGATCTTGGCCCACCTAGATATGGATCACCCAGATCTAGGCCACCTAGATATGGATCACCACCCGGATCTTGGCCCACCTAGATTTGTTCTCTGAATCTCTGGGACGGTGTTGTCATCAAGCTCGTTCTCGTAAGACCATTGGGTGAACAGCCTGAAGCACTTCCCGGGAGAGGTACGACCCGCACGTCCTGCTCGTTGGTTGGCTGATGCCTGTTGGTGTGGTGGGGGGTGGGGGAGGGGGTGGAGGGTGTGTGTGAGTGGGGCAGGTAGAGGTAGAGGTAGAGGTAGAGGTAGAGGTAGAGGAGAGAGAGAGAGAGGGAAAGGGAGAGGGAGAGGGAAAGGGAGAGGGAGAGGGAGGGGGGTGGAGGTTTTTTTGTGGTGGGGGGTAGAGTGTGTGTGTAGAGGGTGGAGGGGGTGAAAGGGGATGAAGGTAGATGGAGGGGGATGGAGGGTTTTTTAAAGTGGGGGGTGGGGTGGAGTGTGTGTGTGTAGAGGTGGGTGGAGGGTGGTGGTGGAGGGGGATAGAGGGGGGTGGAGGGGTTTTGTGGTGAGGGGTGGAGTGTGTGTAAGTGTAGAGAGTGGAGGGTCGATGGGGATGGAGGGGGATGGAGGGTTTTTATGGTGGGGGGTGAAGTGTGTGTGTTGAGGTGTGTGGAGGGGGATGGAGGGGCATGGAGGGTGTTTTGTGGTGGTGGGGTGGGGGGGTCTGTTTGTGTGTAGAGGTGTGTAGAGGGGGATGTTGGGTACAAACCGCAAACCCTGCTCATTGGTTGGCAAAATAAAATAAAACACTGTGAGAACAAAACAGCAACAAAACAAGAAAAAGTGAAACACTGCGAGGACAAAACAGCAACAGTGCACGACAGACTGAAACACTGCCAGAAAAGCTGAAACAATACAAGACAAACAGCAACAATGGAAGAACAAGTCCTAGGCAGCGTCGGGGGCTCAGCCCAAAACAGAAACAATACAAGAAGAATGTGAAACAATGAATGCAAGTTAATTCAATACCTTTTTCTCAAGCTGCGTTACATAGGTGTGCTGATAAGCTGATAAGACTCCATTCCACCTTGAGGGTTTAGGGTTTAGGGTTTATATTCAGCCTGTGCTACCCTACCTTAGAGATGGGTGTGACGATAAGCGACTCCATTCCACTTCGAGGGTTATAGCTGTTCTGTAGTTGGAAGGCGACAGAAACATGGGAGGGTGGAATACTGGTGTGGTTGTGGTTGTTGTTGTTGTTGTTGTTGTTGTTTGCGTTGTTGTTGTTGTTTGTGTTGTTGTTGTTGTTGTTGTTGTTGTTGTTGTCGGTGTTGTTGTTGTGTGCGTTGTTGTTGTTGTTTGTGTTGTTGTTGTTGTTGTTGTTGTCGTTGTCGGTGCTGTTGTTTGTGTTGTTGTTGTTGTTGTTGTTGTTGTTGTTGTTGTTGTTGTTCTTGTTGTCGGTGCTGTTGTTTGTGTTGTTGGGGTTTGTGCTGTTGTTTGTGTTGTTGTTGTTTGCGTTGTTGTTGTTGTTGTTGTCGGTGCTGTTGTTTGTGTTGTTGGAGTTTGTGTTGTTGTTGTTGTTGTTGTTGTTGTTGCTGGTGTGGTTGTTGTTGTTGTTGGTGTGGTTGGTGTGGTTGTTGTTGTTGTTGTTGTTGTTGTTGTTGTCGGTGCTGTTGTTTGTGTTGTTGTTGTTGTTGTTGTTGTTGTTGTTGTTGTTGTTGTTGTTGCTGGTGTGGTTGGTGTTGTTGTTGGTGTGGTTGGTGTGGTTGGTTTTGCTGCTGTCGGTGTGGTTGTTGTTGTTGTTGTTGTTGTTGTCTGTGCTGTTGTTTGTGTTGTTGGAGTTTGTGTTGTTGTTGTTGTTGTTGTTGTTGCTGGTGTGGTTGGTGTTGTTGTTGGTGTGGTTGGTGTGGTTGGTGTTGCTGCTGTCAGTGTGGCTGGTGTTGTCAGTGTTGTCAGTGTTGTCAGTGTTGTTGTTGTTGTTATTATTGTTGTTGTTGTTGTTGTTGTCAGTGTTGTTGATGTTGTTGATGTTGTTGTCAGTATGGTTGTTGTTGTTGTCGGTGTTGGTGTTTTACCAAGCTGGGTAGCCCATGTAAAAGGCTTTGTAGCTCCAAGCTGAAGAAAATATGTATTATGGTATTTACCATCTTTAAAATGTAATTAATGTTATCATGAATACAATTATACGATTTCAATTCATTAACACACACACAAAGTATCTTCAGAAGCCTGGATCGATCACATACTTGATGCCCTCAATGGTGGGTGACGTCTCTGCAATGTTTTCGGACATTCATAGATTTAACCTATATTCATACAACTTTATGCCAGCTGAATAATTCTCCAAATCCAATTCATCAAACACATTTTAAGTACCTGCTTGCAGAAGCCTGGATCAATCACATACTTGATGCCCTCAATGGTGAGTGACGTCTCTGCAATGTTTGTGGCCAATACTATCTTCCGTGCACCATCTGGAGTGGGCTCAAAGATCTTAGCCTGGAGGGGGGGTGAGTGGGGGGGAAGTGTGTGTGTGTGTGTGTGTGTGTGTGTGTGTGTGTGAGAGAGAGTGCGTGCACAGGAAAGGGATACTAGGTGTGTGTGTGTGTGTGTCTGCAATGTTTGTGACCAACACTATTTTCCGTGCACCCTCGGGAGTGGGCTCAAAGATCTTCGCCTGGAGGGGGGGGTGGTGGTGGTGGTGGGGAGTGTGTGTGTGAGAGAGAAAGAGAGAGAGAGTGTGCGTGCACAGGAAAGGGAGAATAGGGTGTGTGTGTGTCTGCAATGTTTGTAGCCAACACTATCTTTCTTGCACCCTCTGGAGTGGGCTCAAAGAACTTAGCCTGGAGGTGGGGGTGGGGTGGGTGGGGGGTGGGAAGCTTGTGTGAGAGAGAGTGCGTGGGGACGGAAGGGGACACTAGGGGGGGAAGGGGTGGGGGTGTGGGGGGTGGGGGGTCTCTGCAATGCTTGTGGTCAAAACAATCTTACGCGCACCCTGTGGAGTGGGCTCAAAAGATCTTAGACTGGAGGTGGTGGGGGTGTTGTGTGTGGGGGTGGGGGTGGGGGTGGGGGAGTGGGGGGAAGCTTGTGAGAGAGAGAGAGAGAGAGAGAGAGAGAGAGAGAGAGAGAGAGAGAGAGAGAGCGTGTGAAGGCAAGGGAGAATAGGGGTGGGGGGAGGTGGGGTGGGGGGAGCTTGTGAAAGAGAGAGAGAGAGAGAGAGAGAGAGAGAGAGAGAGAGAGAGAGAGAGAGAGTGTACAGGAAGGGGGAATAGGGGGGGAGGAGGGGGGGGGTCTGCAATGTTTGTATCCAACACTATCTTCTGTGCACCCTTTGGAGTGGGCTCAAATATCTTAGCCTGGAGGTGTGTGTGTGTTGAGAGAAAGAGAGAGAGGGAGAGAGAAAGAAAGATATATATATATATATATATAGAGAGAGAGAGTGTACAGGAAAGGTAGAATATGGGTGGGATGGGGTGTGTGTGGGGGGGTCCAGTCCAGCTGCACAGTAAACATGAACATTACAAATCAAATAATCATTCGACCATAAAAAATTCAACAAAAGTAATCAGTCAAACATACAAAAGCCAACCATACAGAAGCCAACCATAATAATCATTCAACCATACAAAATTCAACCATAATAATCAGTCAACCATACAAAATTCAACAATAATAATCAGCCAACCATACAAAATTCAACCATAATAATCAGTCGACCATACAAAATTCAGCCATAAGAATCGGCCAGGTAATCAAACCTATGGTAGAGAAAGTACAACAGACCATCTCATCATCATTCAATTATTACATCATCATACAGCATTATAATACCATTATTAATCATTATAATATCATTACTAATCATTATAATATCATTACTAATCATTATAATATCATTACTAATCATTATAATATCATCAAGCCCTATACTTGCAAATTGGGCATAGATAGGGGCCACAATCATTTCTGCAATTCGAGTATCGTCCGTTGCTTCAACAGCTCTCCACACACCTCAATCCATCATAAATACAGAGCTCACAGAGATAATTCCTGGGGCAGAAGCTGATTTATGGGGCGCAATTAAGCCACACTCACTTGCAAATCTGAGGGAAGGTTGGCATAGATAGGGGCCACAATCATTTCTGCAATTCGAGTGCCTAGCCCCCTTGTCCGTTGCTTCAAAAGCTCTTCACACGCCTCAATCTCTTCTTGGCCGGTCAAGAAAACCAGGACATCTCCAGGAGGCTGCAAGTGCATGGTAGTGGATGGGTGGGTGGGTGGGTGGGGGAGGGGGTGGATGGGTGTTGAGGGGGGGTAGAGGGGTGAGGGGCGGTGGATAGATGGATGGGTGGGCTGGTGCAATATTTGAAGGGGGCTGGAAAAAAGCCTCTACCTCCTCTTGGCCTGTCAAGAAAACCAGGACATCTCCAGGCGGCTGCAAGAGCACGGTGGTGGATGGATGGGCAGGTGGGTGAGGGAGGTAGAGGAGGTAGAGGGGGTGGATGGATTGGTTTGTGGGCGAGGTATTTGAAGGGGTAGGGGGGGGGGGGGGGGGGGGGGGGAATTGCTTGAGCCTCCTCTTGGCCTGTCAAAAAGTCCAGGACATTTCCAGGAGGCTGCAAGAGCACGGTGGTGGATGGGTGGGTGGGTGGGTGGGTGGATGGGGGTGGATGGGTGTTGAGGGGGGGTGGAGGGGAGAGGGATGGTGGATGGATGGATGGGTGGGTGGGTTGGTGCGGTATTTTAAGGGGGCTGGAAAAAAGCCTCAACATCCTCTTGGCCTGTCAGGAGAACCAGGATATCTACAGGAGGCTGCAAGAGCACGGTGGTGGATGGGTGGGTGGGTGGGTGGGTGGTGATGGGTGGGTAGAGGGGGGGGGGGGGGGGGGATGCATGGGTGGGTTGGTGCGGTATTTTAAGGGGGCTGGAAAAAAAGCCTCGACCTCCTCTTGGCCTGTCAGGACAACCAGGACATCTCCAGGCGGCTGCAAGAGCAGGGGGTGGATGGGTGGGTGGGAGGATGAGGAGGGGGGTGAGGGACCTCCTCTTCGCCTATCAGGACAAACCAGGACATCTCCAGGCGGCTGCAAGGGCAGTGGGGATACAGGGAGGAGGGGGGTGGATGGATGGTTGGGTGGTGAGGGGGGGGGTAGAGGGGACAGGGGGGTGAATGGATGGGTGGGTTGGCGGGTGGGTGGGTGAGGGCGGAGGGGGGTAGAGGGGGGAGGGGGGGTGGGGGGGGGACGGACGGATGGGGTGGTGAGGGGGGGTAGAGGGATGAGGGGGGTGGACTAAAGTTCCATAGTCTCCTCTTGGCCAGTCAGGAAAACCAGGACATCTCCAGGAGGCTGCAAGGGCAGGGGGTTACAGGGAGGAGGGGGGTGGATGGGTGAATATATGGTTGACACCGCCCCCACCCCTTACCCCCACCCCAACCACCACCACACAGACAGACACACAAACAAACACACACTCACACATACACACACCTGTGTTAAATGGGTGAGGAGTGCGGTCTGGATGACGGCGGCAACGTGGTCTGCTTCTGGAGCCTTGGTGTACAACACGTCCACTGGGTAGCGCCTACCAGGCTCTGAGTTCGTGCTACAGAGATAATATGATTGTATAATATAGTATAATCGTACGCTTCTATTACATTGTCTACCTGTGTTGCATGAATATGGAGTGCGGTCTGAATGACATGGCATCAAGCTCGGGAGCTTTGAAATACAACACGACCACTGGGTAGCGCCTACCTGGCACCACCACTACCACTCCCCCCCACCCCCCCACACACACGCACCTGTGTAGCATGTATATGAAGTGCGGTCTTGATGACGATGTCAACGTAGTCTGCTTTGGGAGCCTTGGTGTACAACACGTCCACTGGGTAGCGCCTACCTGGCACCACCACCACCACCACCACCACCACTTCTGACCCCCCCCCCCCCCCCCCCCCCCCCCCCCCCACACACACACACACACCTGTGTCGCATGGATATGGAGTGCGGTCTGGATGACGGCATCAACGTAGTCTGCTTTGGTGTACAACACGTCCACTGGGTAGCGCCACCACCACCACCACTACTTCTGCCCCCCCCCCAAACACACACCTGCGTTGCATGGATATGGAGTGCAGTCTGGATGACGGCGTCAACGTAGTCTGCTTCAGGAGCCTTGGTGTACAACACGTCCACTGGGTAGCGCCTACCTGGCACCTTGAAGATAGGAGCGTAGTCAAAGTACTCACTGAACTTTTCGGCATCGAGGGTGGCACTGGAAATGAGGAGCTTGAGATCTGGCCGGAAGCGAGCGATGTCCTGTGGAGATGATGGTGGTAGTGATGTGTGTGTGTGTGGTGGTGTGTGTGTGTAGGTGGTGTGTGGGTGTGGCGTGGGGTGGGGTAGGGTGGTGTGGTGTGGTGTGGTGTGGTGTTGGAGATGAGGAGCTTGAGGTCTGGCTGGAATTGAGCAATGTCATGTGTATATGATAGTGGTGGTGGTTGTGTTGTGTTATGTGTGTGTGTGTGTGTGTGTGTGTGTGTGTGCGGGGGAGGGTGTGTGGGTGTGTGTGTGTGTGGGGGGGGGGCACTGGAAATAAGGAGCTTGAGATCTGACCGGAAAGCGAGCGATGTCCTGTGGAGATGGTGGTGGTAGTGGTGGTGGTGTGTGTGATGTGTGTATGTGGTGGTGGTGGTGGGGTGGGTGGGGTGGGTGGTGGGGGGCGGACACTGGAGATGAGGAGCTTGAGGTCTGGCCAGAAGCGAGCGATGTCCTGTGGAGGTGGTGGTTGTAGTGGTGGTGATGTGTGTGGGTGGGTGTGGGTGTGTGGGTGTGTGGGGGACTGGAGATGAGGAGCTGGAGGTCTGGCCGGATGTGAGCGATGTCCTGTGTAGATGAAGGAGGTGGTGGTGGTTGTGTGTGTGTGGTGTGGTGTGTGTGGTGTGGTGTGTGTGTGGTGGCACTGGAGATAAGGAGTACTCACTGAGCTTTTCAGCGTCGAGAGTAGCACTGGAAATGAGCAGCTTGAGGTCTGGCCGGAAGCAAGCGATGTCCTGTGGAGATGGTGGTTGTAGTGTGTGTGTGGGGGGTGGGTGTGTGTGTGTGGGTGTGTGTGTGTGGGGGGGGGGGGGGGGGGGGGAGGGGGGACTGGAGATAAGGAGCTTGAGGTTTGCCAGTAAGCGAGCTATGTACTGTGTAGATGGTGGTGGAAGCAGTGTCTTCACGCTCTACCTCCACCATCACTTTCTACCACCACCACCGCCTTCTACCAGCACCAGAAGCACCTGAATCTCTAACTCTACCACCACCACCACCTTCAACCATCACCACTACCTCACCCTCAACCTACACCACCACCTTCTACCACCACCACCACCACGACCACCTCACCTTGACAAGACCAAACAAGATGTCGGTGTGCAGTGTTCTCTCGCGCACTTCATCGATCGTCATCACTGAGTAAGAGGCTAGGTCAGGCTCTCCCAGGAACTCTCGCAACAGCATGCCATCCGCCACCTCACCCTTCCACCACCACCACCACCACCCTCACCTTGACAAGACCAAACAAGACGTCGGTGTGCAGTGTTCTCTTGTGCGCTTCATCAATCATCATCACTGAGTAAGAGGCTAGGTCAGGCTCTCCCAGGAACTCTCGCAACAGAATGCCATCCACCACCTCACCCTTCTACCACCACCACCACCCTCACCTTGACAAGACCAAACAAGATGTCGGTGTGCAGTGTTCTCTCGTGCGCTTCATCGATCATCATCACCGAGTAAGAGGCTAAGTCAGGCTCTCCCAGGAACTCTCGCAACAGCATGCCATCTGTCATGTACTTCAGGATGGTCTTGTCAGAAGTACAGTCTTCGAAGCGAATGGAGTAGCCCACCTCGTTACCTATACGGGATGATGATTAAATTATGTTGTATTCATAAATTATGTTGTATGATTAAATTATGTTGTCTAATTAAATTATGTTGTATCATTAAATTATGTTGTATAATTAAATTATTACTGTAGCACAAACTCTGGGCCCCCGTATGTAATACGATTGTTTGGGGTTCATAATTTATTTTCATGATCTGATCTGATCTGATCTACATGATCTGATCTGATCTACATGATCAGATGTGCAAGATGAACACCATGTGGTCCTTGAATGTACTGACGAAGCCTTACTGAACTTAATAAGAAAGTATCAGAACCTGATTTTCCAATCTGAGAGTAAAATGATTCCTCTACATTATCTGATGTGCAACCCAGAAGTGAAAGTTTGAAGCGAACCTCCATTTGTTTTATTCCATGAATGTATGAAGAGATTGGATTAAGTATTTTGTACCAAAATAATTAGTTTGTTGTATTTATTTGTTTGTTGTTCAGAAGAAGGAAACAAATGATGAGCAAATGAAAGGAAAACAAGTAAGATGCTATTCTAAAATAGAAAAAATGATTTGTTCGAGTTTACATTTCCCCTGGCAAATGTATTTTTACTGCTGAGGATGGCAAGATGCCAAATTGCTGGCTGAATAAATGTAACAAAATTTCAAGTTCATTTTATCAATGCTTTTCCTTTTTAGCCCTTTCTGTCACGGCTGGGCAAGTCCCGTTAGCCTATTTGGCCTACCCCTAGACTTCCACAAACCCTACAAGGAATATAGTTTCTCAACGGCAAGATCTTTGAGGAGTTGTACGTGGAGTCCCACATCAAGCTTTCACTCACCCCTACCTCTACCCTCACCCCCCCACCCCGCACCCCCACCCCCACCTTCTTACCCTTTTTAATGCCTGCGCAGTTGAGAACGGCAAGAGCTTTGGGAGTTGTGCGTGGAGTCCCACATCATGCTTTCACTCACCCCTACCTCTACCCTCACCCCCCCATCCCCTCCCCCACCTTCTTACCCTTTTTTAATGCCTGCGTAGTTGAGAAGGGCAAGAGCTTTTGAGGAGTTGTGCGTGGAGTCCCACATCATGCTTTCACTCACCCCTACCTCTACCCTCACCCCCCCATCTCCTTCCCCACCCCACCTTCTTACCCTTTTTAATGCCTGCGCAGTTGAGAACGGCAAGAGCTTTGAGGAGTTGTGCGTGGAGTCCCACATCATGCTTTCACTCACTCCTACCTCTACCCTCACCCCCCCACCCCACCCCCACCTTCTTACCCTTTTTAATGCCTGCGCAGTTGAGAACGGCAAGAGCTTTGAGGAGTTGTACGTGGAGTCCCACATCAAGCTTTCACTCACCCCTACCTCTACCCTCACCCCCACCAACACCCCACCTTCTTACCCTTTTTAATGCCTGCGCAGTTGAGAACGGCAAGAGCTTTGAGGAGTTGTGCGTGGAGTCCCACATCATGCTTTCACTCACCCCTACCTCTACCCTCACCCCCCCATCCCCTCCCCCACCTTCTTACCCTTTGTAATGCCTGCGTAGTTGAGAACGGCAAGAGCTTTGAGGAGTTGTGCGTGGAGTCCCACATCATGCTTTCACTCACTCCTACCTCTACCCTCACCCCCCCACCCCACCCCACCTTCTTACCCTTTTTAATGCCTGCGCAGTTGAGAACGGCAAGAGCTTTGAGGAGTTGTACGTGGAGTCCCACATCAAGCTTTCACTCACCCCTACCTCTACCCTCACCCCCCACCAACACCCCCACCTTCTTACCCTTTTTAATGCCTGCGCAGTTGAGAACGGGCAAGAGCTTTGAGGAGTTGTGCGTGGAGTCCCACATCATGCTTTCACTCACCCCTACCTCTACCTCACCCCCCCATCCCCTCCCCCACCTTCTTACCCTTTGTAATGCCTGCGTAGTTGAGAACGGCAAGAGCTTTGAGGAGTTGTGCGTGGAGTCCCAAATCATGCTTTCACTCACCCCTACCTCTACCCTCACCCCCCACCCCCACCCCCACCTTCTTACCCTTTTTAATGCATGCGCAGTTGAGAACGGCAAGACCTTTGAGGAGTTGTACGTAGAGTCCCACATCGAGCTAGAGCGCTACCTTGCCTCTGACCCCATCAACTCTGTGCACCAGACAAGGAGGTCAACTATATTTGCCCTACTCTCTCAGTTACATTGTCCCGTTTCAACGAATGGCTCAATGGCAGAGCTTGTTGAAACAAGGTGCGGGGATCGAATACCTACAGGTGCGCTTTAGTGTTTGCAGTCGCTGTCAACCGCCATGGTAGCTTTGTCCAGGTTAAGTAGCAGCTCGTTCCCTACCGCTGTAAGACGGGGCTCCCTTAGAAAAATGCCCCACCAGGCGTTATCAACATTTCTTAAGTATGAGGGACAAGGGTCCATCACTTTTTTTTTACGACGACAGGTTGCCATTCCGTCGCTGCATGGCGACGCATGGGTCTGGCTAAACTAGTCAGAAATGCCCCCCCCCAAGCTCCTTGACTGTAACATACACATGCACAAACCTAGCTTGACTCCCATTTCCACCCCTAGACTGTAACATACACATGAACATACACATACACACACATGAACATACACATACACGCACCTAGCTTGACTCCCATCTCGCTGCAAGGCGACGAATGGGTCTGGTCTGGTCTAGTCAGAAATGCCCCCCCAAGCCCCTTGACTGTAACATACACATGCGCACACCTAGCTTGACTCCCATTTCCACAGCGACACACGCCGCCACTGACATAGCAGCCACCCTGCGCGGCTGGGTGCACCCGATATTACCGGCCTTGGAATAACCAACCTCGTGAAGGTACTGAGGTATCTGGGTGGTCTTGCCGGCTCAAGTCTAAATACACATACACAAACACCAAGCTTGACTCGCATCCCCATGTCCATACACACACCTAGCTTGACTCCCATTTCCACAGCGACACACGCCGCCACTGACATAGCAGCCACCCTGCGTGGCTGGGTGCACCCGATATTGCCGGCCTTGGAATAACCAACCTCGTGAAGGTACTGAGGTATCTGGGTGGTCTTGCCGGCTCAAGTCTAAATACACATACACAAACACCAAGCTTGACTCCCATCCCCATCTCCATACACACACCTAGCTTGACTCCCATCTCCACAGCGACACGCGCTGCCACGGACATAGCAGCCACCCTTCGCGGCTGGGTGCACCCAATCTTGCCAGCCTTGGAATAGCCAGCCTCGTGAAGGTACTGAGGTATTTGGGTGGTCTTGCCGGCTCCAGTCTCAGCCACAATGATGACGATCTGGTGCTCCTCCACTGCCTTCAGAAAGTCTTCCCTGTAGGGGTACACTGCAAGTGTGGTGGGAGGGGGGGGGTGAGGTGGTGGAGGTGGTGGCGGTGGTGGTGGTAGAGGAGGGGTGGTGGTGGTGGTGGTGGCGGTAGAGGGTGGTCTTGCCGGCTCTAGTCTCAGCGACAATGATGTGGTGGGGGGGAGGTTGAGATGGTGGGGGGGACATTGAGGTGGTGGGGTGGTAGCGGTGGTGGTGGTAGTAGAGGGTGTGGTGGTGGTGGGGGGGGGGAAGGTTGAGGCGGTAGGGGGTGAAGGCAGTGGTGATGGTAGATGGGTACACTGGAAGTGTGGTGGAGGGGAGGTTGAGGTGGTTGAGGTGGTAGAGGTGAGGGCGGTGGTGGTGGTGGTGGTGGTGTTAGAGGGTGGGATGGTGGTGGTGGTGGTGGTGGTGGTGTTAAAGGGTGGGGTGGTGGTGGTGGTGGTGGTGGTGTTCGAGGGTGGGGTGGTGGTGGTGGTGGTGGTGGTGGTGTTCGAGGGTGGGGTGGTGGTGGTGGTGGTGGTGGTGTTAGAGGGTGGGGTGGTGGTGGTGGTGGTGGTGTTAGAGGGCGGTGGTGGTGGTGGTGGTGGTGGTAGAGGGGTACACTGCAAATGTGGTGGGGGGAGGTTGAGGTGGTGGTGGTGGTGTTAGAGGGTGGGTGGTGGTGGTGGTGGTGTTAGAGGGTGGGGTGGTGGTGGTGGTGGTGCTAAAGGGTGGGGTGGTGGTGGTGGTGGTGTTAGAGGGTGGGGTGGTGGTGGTGGTGGTGCTAGAGGGTGGGGTGGTGGTGGTGGTGGTGTTAGAGGGGTGGTGGTGGTGGTGGTGGTGGTGTGTAGAGGGTGGGGCAGTGGTGTGGTGGTGTTAGAGGGTGGGTGGTGGTGGTGGTGGTGTTAGAGGGTGGGGTGGTGGTGGTGGTGGTGGTGTTAGAGGATGGGGTGGTGGTGGTGGTGGTGTTAGAGGTGGGGTGTGGTGGTGGTGGTGGTGTTAGAGGGGTCCACTGCAAGTGTGGTGGGGGGGAGGTTGAGATGGTGTGGTGGTGGTTGAGGGTGAATGGTGGGTGGGTGGGTGGGTGGGGGGGGTAGAGGGGTACACTGCAAGTGTGGTGGGGGGAGGTTGAGGTGGTGGTGGGGGGGAGGTTGAGGTGGGGTAGTGGTGGTGGTGGTGGTGGTGGTGGTTATGGTGGTGGTGGTGGTGGTGGTGGTGGGGGGGTGGTAGAGGGTGGACTTGCCGGCTCAGTCTCAGCCTCAATGATGAGGATCTGGTGCTCCTCCACTGCCTTCAGAAAGTCTTCCCTGTAGGGGTACACTGCAAGTGTGGTGGGAGGGGGGGGGGTGAGGTGGTGGAGGTGGTGGCATTGGTGGCGGTGGTGGTGGTAGAGGAGGGGTGGTGGTGGTGGTGGCGGTAGAGGGTGGTCTTGCCGTCTCTAGTCTCAGCAACAATGATGACGATCTGGTGCTCCTCCACTGCCTTCAGAAAGTCTTCCCTGTAGGAGTACACTGCAAGTGTGGTGGGAGGGGGGGTTTGAGGTGGTGGGGTGGTGGCGGTGGTGGTGGTAGTAGAGCGTGTGGTGGTGGTGGTGGGGGGGAGGTTGAGGTGGTAGGGGTGAAGGCGGTGGTGATGGTAGAGGGGTACACTGGAAGTGTGGTGGGGGGAAGTTTGTGGTGGTGAGGGTGGGGTGGTGGTGGTGGTAGTAGAGCGTGTGGTGGTGGGGGGGGGAAGGTTGAGGTGGTAGGGGTGAAGGTGGTGGTGATGGTAGAGGGGTACACTGGAAATGTGGTGGGGGAAGTTTGTGGTGGTGAGGGTGGGGTGGTGGTGGTGGTAGTAGAGGGTGTGGTGGTGGTGGGGGGGGAAGGTTGAGGTGGTAGGGGTGAGGGAGGTGGTGATGGTAGAGGGGTACACTGGAAGTGTGGTGGGGGAAGTTTGAGGTGGTGAGTGTGGGGGCGGCGGTGGTGGTAGTAGAGGGTGTGGTGGTGGTGGTGGGGGAAGGTTGAGGTGGTAGGGGTGAAGGCGGTGGTGATGGTAGAGGGGTACACTGGAAGTGTGGTGGGGTGAAGGTTGAGGTGGTTGAGGTGGTGGTGGAGTGGGGTGGGGGTGGGGGGGGGAGGTTGAGGTGGGGTGGGGTGGGGTGGGGTGGGGGGTAGAGGGTGAAATGGTGGTGGTGGTGGCGGTGGGGGAAGGCTGAGGTGGTGATGGTGGTGGTGGTGGTAGGGAATGAGGTGGTGATGGTGGTGGTGGCGGTGGAGGAAGGCTGAGGTGGTGGTGGTGGTGGTGGTAGGGAATGAGGTGGTGATGGTGGTGGTGGCGGTGGGGGGAAGACTGAGGTGGTATTGGTGGTGGTGGTAGGGGATGAGGTGGTGATGGTGCTGAACTCACTTAAGTTAGCCCCCACTTACGATTAGGGGGTCTAGGGGGTTAGGGGGGAATTCAGGTTTTGGGTTTAGTGGGTTAGGTTTTGATTCAAAGGTTAGGGGGTTAGTGTGTTCTAGGGTTTGGGGTTCAGGGTCTTGGAGGGTTCAGGGTTTTAGGTAAGTGGGGGCTTACTTAAGTGGGGTCTACCTTCCACCCACCTGGCAGTGCCGCACGGTCTAGAGCCATCTTCTCCCGTTCGTTTTGAGCTTTGTCAGCGCGTGCCTGAGCCTCTCTCTTTCCTGCCTCCTCGGCTTCCTCGAATTCTCCCTCCCCCTCCAACAACGTTGTTTTGATGAACTCAATGGAGTCCTCAAACAGGAAGTCGTACTGAGCCTGTTTAGGACCCCCATCCTGGGCTCCCACCTTCATCTTGGAGCGGCCCATCTGCTCCGCCTCCCACTTCTCCTGCTCAGCGAACGGGTTGGCCTGCTCCGGGTCCTCATCAGCCACGTATCGTGCTTTGGCAGCTTCCAGCCTGCCACTCCTCTTCTCAGGTTCGTCATAGGACTCAGGCATCTTGTACCCGTCCTCCTGGATTTTATCCAGCTGCTGCTTTCGATCCACTGCCAGGCGGTACACCTCCTCCTTGTACTTCAGGTCTGCTTTCTCTTTTGCAGACAGCTCGACGCCCTCAAACAGGTACTTGGCATCTTCCAGCTCGTCCTTGAGCTCCTGCAGCTTTGCTTCCTCTCTCTTTCTCAAGTACTCCTGACGGGACATATCTCGGAGAGCAGGTATCAACTCCTCTTTTTCCTCCTCAGTTTCGTACTTACGCTTTTCCAGCTCACGCTTCTCAGCCTTGCTCATCTTCTCTCCTGCAAGCTTCTTTGTGCTCTTCTCATCCCTGGCTCTGAGCCGCTCCTCAAACTCCTCTTTCTCCTGCTTATCTCTCTCCCGATCAGCCTCAGCTTGTCTTGCAGCCCTAGCCTCTGCACTCTCCTCCTCCTCTTCATCCTCCTCCCATGTGCGCTTCTGCTTCTTCGCATGAATGCCCTGTACACCACCATCGTCCTCCTCCTCGTCCTGGGAGAAGGCCACCGCCTTCTTTCGGATGTGCCGCTCCTTGCCCGAAGACGATGATTCTTTCCTGGAGCTCTTGGGGGCCTTGGCCGGAGCTGGGGCAGGGGCAGGTGCCGGCTCCGGCTCCTCCTCCTCACTATCTCCCTCTAACAGGTCATAGTTGCGGGATTTACGAAGCAGGGCCTTTGCCTTTGCCTGCTGCTGCTGGTGAATGGCAGGCACAGAGCCCCCCGCCCTTTGGGGAAGCTTCTGGAGGAGCTGGGCAGCGAAGGTGGTGGTTTCTGTGCCGGCAGGGAGCCCCTGCCCCCGCAAAGCAGTGGCAAGGGAGTCATGCGAGGTGTGCTTCTTGGCAAGGGCTAGGATGTAGGAGGCTACTGCACTCTCAGAGAACCCCAGAAGCTTGTGGAGTTGATCTGACACCCAGGCCTTGAGAGCCTTCTCTTCCATGCAAGGCTTTCCTAGATCATGAACAGAGTAGGGTGGGGAT
This sequence comes from Microglena sp. YARC, assembly GCA_022414725.1. Classification (NCBI taxonomy): domain Eukaryota; kingdom Viridiplantae; phylum Chlorophyta; class Chlorophyceae; order Chlamydomonadales; family Chlamydomonadaceae; genus Microglena; species Microglena sp. YARC. The sequence goes on along the minus strand of CM039463.1, from coordinate 83,237,360 downwards.
GGGATTCCCTACTTGAAACCAGGGCGGAAATCGAACGATGATGCGCAATTAAAGAACGATGCCGATGATTGAGTTGGTCCAATGCAATTATGGTGACGCGAGAAAAAGCGGAGAGTAATGTCAAGTGGGCGGAAGCGATATTCCAATTCGCGCTGATGAGAATTCCAGAGCAATCAATGCAGTCACAGTTGTTCGATGTCAGAAGAGAAAGCAGCTTCGCGTAGTTTGATGACAGTCGCAGCTGTTCGATTAAAGAGCAGAAACAGACCCCAGGACCGCAGGGCAGTTGGGGTCGCCAGACCGAATCAACTGAAATCGACAAAACGCCCAAATCGCGGAGACCCGAGGCCAGGACGTTCAGCCAACTCCCACCCTGATTATAAAGGGCACCAATTCAACAACGTGCGCCTGTCACCAGGTGCATCGATTTTGGCAGCCGTTGTGACCTAGGCCCCCCCAAAACACTTAAGCTGAGCCTCTAGCTGAAGACAATGGCCGTAGTACTGTGATACTCCATGCTTCACATTTCCATCATGATCGTAGCACTGTGATACTGTGCATAATTGTGGTACTTCCTTCCCTCGGATTTGTCAATTCTGCATTGAGTACTGTTATCCTTGTACTTCACAAATCCCCCAGGAGCTGATCTGTCATCCTCTGACGCTCTTATGATCCATCCCTCCAACCTTCTGGTGGTTGGTCTTGCTGGTAGGTTTGAGTGTTCAACAAGACACAGGCGCACACTCATTGTTTATATTTTCGGCTGCGAGCAGCAGCTTCTGGGCAGCTCCCCTGGCTTGCTACCCAGCCAAACCTGAAGCAAAGCACTGCATCTGGAAGCTGACAATCAGCTTCCCCGGCCGTTGACATCTTGGGGCTTAGCCCAGTGTCTGGCTCAGGGATCTGCCTAGAAGCTGCTGCTCTTCGCTGAAAAGTAAAGATATGCACACGCTGTTGCATGGTGATACACAACTAAGTTGACCCAGTCGCACAAAAACATAAACTCTGCAAGTCTACATTGTTCAGGGCTTACCTGCCAATGGTTCCGCTTATCTGGCAAGTAAACACTGCAAGTCTACATTGTTCAGGGCTTACCTGTCAATGGTTCCGCTTATCTGGCAAGTAAACACTGCAAGTCTACATTGTTCAGGGCTTACCTGCCAATGGTTCCACTTATCCGGCAAGCATTTTCCTGCTGCTCTGGCACATTTTTGCCTCAAACGTCGACTGGCGAAGCGGCCCAGCCGCACAATAAACATGAACTCTGCAAGTCTACATTATGAATCAGGCATCGGCTTTGTAAAGACTCAGGCACAGGCACAGACGCAGGCACAGACACAGACACAGACACACATGCACAGACACAGGCACAGGCACAGGCATAAGGACAGACCCATCAACCAACACCCTTATACCGCGTACACACCCCAGGTGGCATTCACCAGGCACACCAGGTACTAGCCACAGATGCAGACACAGACACAGAAACAGACACAGGCACAGGCTCAAGCACGCAGACCCATCATCCCACACCCACATACCCGCTTACACACCCCAGGTGGCAATCACCAGGCACACCAGTTACTAGCCACAGATGCAGACACAGACACAGAAACAGACACAGGCACAGGCTCGAGCACACAGACCCATCATCCCACACCCACATACCCGCTTACACACCCCAGGTGGCAATCACCAGGCACACCAGTTACTAGCCACAGATGCAGACACAGACACAGAAACAGACACAGGCACAGGCTCAAGCACACAGACCCATCATCCCACACCCACATACCCGCTTACACACCCCAGGTGGCAATCACCAGGCACACCAGTTACTAGCCACAGATGCAGACACAGACACAGACACAGGCACAAGCACAAGCACACAGGCCCATCACCCAACACCCACATACCCGCTTACACACCCCAGGTGGCAATCACCAAGCACACGAGAAGTATTAGCCAGGCAGCTTTGTCAAAACTCAGGCACAGGCACACACACACACATGCACAGACACAGGCACAGGCAAAGGCACAAGCACACAGACCCATCATCCCACACCCACATACCCGCGTACACACCCCAGGTGGCAATCACCAGGCACACCAGGTATTAGCCAGGCGGCTTTGTCAAGACTCAAGCACAGGCACAGACACATGCACACAGGCACACACACAGACACAGACACCGGCAGAAGCACACAGACCCATCATCTCACACCCACATACCCGCGTACACACCCCAGGTGGCAATCACCAGGCAAACCAGGTATTAGCTGCAGATGCAGACTAATGCACAGACACAGACACAGGCACAGCTACTCAGACCCATCACCCAGCACCCACATACCTGCATACACACCCCAGGTGGCAATAACCAGGCACACCAGTTACTAGCCACAGATGCAGGCACAGACACAGGCACAGCCACACAGACCCATCACCCAGCACCCACATACCCGTGCACACACTCAGGTGGCAATCACCAAGCACACCAGAGGTACTAGCCCGGCGGCTTTGTCACGACTCAGGCAATGGCACAGGCACAGTCACACACACACACACATGCAAAGACACAGACACAGGCACAGGCACAAGCACACAGGCCCATCACCCAACACCCACATAACCGCGTACACACCCCAGGTGGCAATCACCAGGCACACCAGGTATTAGCCAGGCGGCTTTGTCAAGACTCAGGCACAAGCACACACACACACATGCACAGGCACACACACACACATGCACAGACACAGACACAGGCACAGGCACAAGCACACAGGCCCATCACCCAACACCCACATACCCGCATACACACACCAGGTGGCAATCACCAAGCACACCAGAGGTACTAGCCAGGCACCTTTGTCTAGACACAGAAACAGGCACACACATGCACATGCACACAGGCACACACACATGCACTGTCACAAGCACACTGACCTATCATCCCACACCCACATACCCGCAAACACACCCCAGGTGGCAATCACCAGGCACACCAGGTATTAGCCAGGCGGCTTTGTCAAGACTCAGGCACAGGCACTGACACAGGCACACACACACATGCATGGACATAGACACAGGCAAAAGCACACAGACCCATCACCTAGCACCCACATACCCGCGTACACACCCCAGGTGGCAATCACCAAGCTCACGAGGTATTAGCCAGGCGGCTTTGTCAAGACTCCCTGTGGCCATCCTCAGAAACATGGCAAGAGATTACTCTCCGGGTGAGTCAGATTTTTTCTGTTTAGGGTTTTCAGGCCATACACACACACAGACACACATACACAGTCCACCACAACTGTCCAACCCCAACCGCTATCCACCACTGTCCAGGCCAACCACTTCCCCTCCTCCCCCCCCCCCCCCCCCCCCCCACACACACACACCCTCCCACCCACACTGTCCATCACTACTGCCCACCCACCCACCACTGTTTGTCTATTTCCGATACCAGTAGCGATAGCTACCTAGGACCCTGTTTTGGCCAAACCTCCCACTACCACGAGACCCTCTGCCCCGCCCCCTAAACTCCCTGAACGGGCCGGCCCTTTGGTCCACCTACCCAAATTGCTAGAAGGAGCCCAACCTTGAAAGGCAACAAATCCATGATCACTACCAGAAGTCCCCCTTTCTGGAACAAAAATAAAAGCAATGGGTGCGTCATCATTGTGCACAGGCATAACATTTATACTGTCTTCTCTACCCAGCCAAACCTGAAGCAAAGCAGTGCATCTGGAAGCTGACAAACAGCTTCCCAGGCCGTTGACATCTTGGGGCTTAGCCCAGTGTCTGGCTCAGGGATCTGCCTAGAAGCTGACAAACAGCTTCCCAGGCCGTTGACATCTTGGGGCTTAGCCCAGTGTCTGGCTCAGGGATCTGCCTAGAAGCTGACAAACAGCTTCCCAGGCCGTTGACATCTTGGGGCTTAGCCCAGTGTCTGGCTCAGGGATCTGCCTAGAAGCTGCTGCTCTTCGCTGAAAAGAATAGATGTGCACACGCTGTTGCATGGTGATACACAACTAAGTTGAGACCCAGTCGCACAAAAACAAAAAGAAAAGTAATGGGGTGCGTCATCATTGCACACAGTCTTATAACATTTCTACTGTCTTAAAAAATGTATTAACATGTGATGCGACTTTTTTTACAAGCAAGATCGGGCAGTGCAACAAGCAACCAAGCTCACCACCACCCCTTTGCTGCCCAGAACTTGGACTTGAAACTGGTTGCTGGGTGTGGTGGTAGGGTTTAGGGTTTAGGGTTCAGCCATAGGCTACTCACCTTTTTTTGGTAATACACAAATTTTAGCTGAAAAGAAAAACACTGACCTCATTACCACCCCTTTGCTGCCCAGAACTTGGACTTTCAGTTGGTTGCTGGGTGTGGTGGTAGTGTTTAGGGTTTAGCCACAAGCTACTCACCGTCTTTGGTAATACAACAATTTAACAAAAACACACCGAAAGATACTGTAAAAAACTGAGAAGAAAAAGAAAGCACACCAAAAAACACTGAAAAGAAAAAGAAAAACACTGAAAACACACACCAAAAGACACTATTAAAACTGAAAAGAAAAAGAAAACATATCATAACTCACTGAAAAACTCTGGAAAGGAAAGGAAAGGAAAAGAAAAACACTGAAAAACACTGAAAAGAAAAACACTGATGCTGCCTAATGCAGGAGAGAGGCTCCGGCCTGTTCAAAGCTTGGTGTGACTCGGGGAGCAGGTGAGACCACTGTTTCTTGTTTGTTTCGTCTTGTTTGGTCTTGTTTGGTCTTGTTTGGTCGTGTTAGGTCGTGTTTGGTCGTGTTTGGTCATGTTCGGTCTTGTTTGGTCGTGTTTGGTCGTGTTTGGTCGTGTTTGGTCGTGTTTGGTCTTGTTTGGTCTTGTTTGGTCGTGTTTGGTCGTGTTTGGTCGTGTTTGGTCGTGTTTGGTCTTGTTTGGTCTTGTTTGGTCTTGTCTGGTCGTGTTTGGTCGTGTTTGGTCGTGTTTGGTCTTGTTTGGTCTTGTTTGGTCGTGTTTGGTCTTGTTTGGTCTTGTTTGGTCTTGTTTGGTCTTGTTTGGTCTTGTTGGTTGTCTTGTTTGGTCTTGTTTGGTCTTGTTTGGTTGGTCTTGTTTGGTCTTGTTTGGTCTTGTTTGGTCTTGTTTGGTCGTGTTTGGTCGTGTTTGGTCTTGTTTGGTCTTGTTTGGTCTTGTTTGGTTGGTCTTGTTTGGTCTTGTTTGGTTGGTCTTGTTTGGTCTTGTTTGGTCTTGTTTGGTTGGTCTTGTTTGGTCTTGTTTGGTCTTGTTTGTTTGGTCTTGTTTGGTTGGTCTTGTTTTGGTCTTGTGTTGGTCTTGTTTGGATCTTGTTTGGTTGGTCTTGTTTGGTCTTGCTTGTTTGGTCTTGTTTGGTTGGTCTTGTTTGGTCCCCGTAGCTATTCATAAGTGAAAATGGTGTTTAACTACATTTTACAGCTTGGTGTGGCTCTGGGAGTAGTTGAGGCCACTGTTTCTTTCTTTTCTTTTCTTGTTTGGTCTTTATAGCTAAAGCTGTAGCTATTAATGAGTGTCATTTACAAAAACTTGTAGAATAGCTGGGCTTTGAGTTTCTCCAAGCAGAATTTCAATGCTTTATTGGATTATGCTTAAATTTTAAAGCTTGGTGTGACTTTGAAAGTAGGTGAGGCCACTTTTTATTGTTTGGTCTTGTTTGGTCTATTAGGCTATTAATGGGTGAAAATTGTTAAGCTTTTTAGCTAAGTTTAGCTAAGTTTTGAAGCTTTGTGTGACTCTGGGAGTAGTTAAGGCCACTGTTTCTTTCTTTCCTTGTTTGGTCTTTATAGCTTAAGCTATAGCTATTAATGAGTGTAATTTAAAAAAACTTGTACGTTAGCTGGGCTTAGAGTTTCTCCAAACAAATTAATTTAATACTTTATTGGTTAATAGCTATGTTGTAAAGCTTGGTGTGACTCTGGGAGTGGTCAAGGCCACTGTTTCTTTCTTTTCTTGTTTGGTCTTTATAGCTAAAGCTGTAGCTATTAATGAGTGACATTTAAAAAAACTTGTAGAATAGCTGGGCTTTGAGTTTCTCCAAACAAATTAATTTAATACTTTATTGGTTAATAGCTATGTTGTAAAGCTTGGTGTGACTCTGGGAGTAGTCGAGGCCACTATTTCTTTCTTTTCTTGTTTGGTCTTTATAGCTAAAGCTGTAGCTATTTATGAGTGACATTTTAAAAAACTTGTAGAATAGCTGGGCTTTGAGTTTCTCCAATCAGAATTTCAATGCTTTATTGGATTATACCTAAATTTTAAAGCTTGGTGTGACTCGGGGAGTAGTTGAGGCCACTATTTATTGTTTGGTCTTGTTTGGTCTATTAAGCTATAAATGGATGCAAATTGTTAATAGCTAAATTGTAAAGCTTGGTGTGAGTCTGGGAGCATGTGAGGCCACTAGTTTGTTTTGGGGCTACACGTGGCAGCTTCCAGGAAGCTCCACCACCACGCCCACGCCCTCACCACCTACCACAAACCTCACACTTACCACCACCACCACCACCTACCACCCACCACCTACCACCTTTCACCCACCCTAGGGCAAAACCTGAGGCTAGCTAGTGCGGTTGAAAGCTGGAATGACAGGCATTCCACCTAGACACATGTGTCTAGCTGGCATGACAGGCATTCCACCTAGACACATGTGTCTAGCTGGCATGACAGGCATTCCGCCTAGGCACCAACATTTCAAGACAGTGCCTCACTTATGGCTTTCTATATGGTTGTACCTAGCAACCTGGTGATCAACCGCACTCCTTGCATCCACACAGCCACCACATACCACATACCTACCACCACCTACCACTTCCCACCACCACCACCACAAACCTCCCCCCTCCCGCCTACCCTCACCACCTACCACCACCACCACCACACCCAGGACTCTATATATATATCCTTAGACCCAACATGTCACGACAGTGCCTCACCTACGGATCCCAATATAATTGTACCCAGCAACCTGGCAATCAACCACACCCTTTCCATCCACACAGCCACCTCCACCACCACCACCACCACAAACCTCCCACCTCCCACCTACCCTCACCACCTACCACCACCACCACACTCAGGACTCTCTATATCTTCCTAGACGCAACATGTCAAGACAGTGCCTCACTTATGGCTGACCATATAATTGTACCTAGCAACCTGGCAATCAACCGCACCTCTTCCATCCACACAGCAAAACCTACCCTCACAACCTACCACCACCACCACCTACCACCTACCTTCACCACCTACCTACCACCTACCCTCACCACCTACCACCACCACCACACCCAGAACTCTATATATATCCCTAACCCCAACATGACAAGACATTGCCATAACCATGGCTTTTCATATGGTTGTACCTAGCAACCTAGCAATCAACCATACACCTTTCATCCACACAGGCACCACCTACCACCTACCACCACCACCACCACCATCACCACCAACCTTCATTACATACCACAAACCTCCCTCCCACCACCACCACCACCACCTATCCTCAACACCTACCACACATCTACCACCTACAACCACCACCACCACCACCTCCACTTCCACAAACCTCCCACTACCTACCACTTACCACCACCATCACAACCACCACAACCACCTACCACCTACCACCACCACCAACCACCACACACCACCACACACCTCACACCGACCACCTACCTTCACCACCGCCACGCCCAGATCTCTACATCTCTCTACACAGAAAATGTCAAGACAGTGCCTCACCTATGGATCCCCATATGGTTGGACCTAGCCCCCTACCCTCACCACCTACTACCCACCACCTACTACCTTCACCACCACCACCACCACCACACACCTCACACCGACCACCTACCTTCACCATCGCCACGCCCAGGATTCTCTACATCTCCATACACAGAACATGTCAAGACAGCTCCTCACCTATGGATCCCCATATGGTTGGACCTAGCCCCCTACCCTCACCACCTACTACCTTCACCACCACCACCACCACCACCACCACCACCACACACCTCACACCGACCACCTGCCTTCACCACCGCCACGCCCAGAACTCTCTACATCTCTCTGCACATAAAAATATCAAGACAGTTCTCACCTAAGGATCCCCCATATGGTGGGACCTAGCCCCTACCCTCACCACCTACTACCTTCACCCCCACTACCACCACACCAAACCTCCCACCTCCCACCGACCACCACCTACACCACCACCACCACACATTCAGAACTCTATATATCTCCCTAGAACCAACATGTCAAGACAGTGTCTCACCTACGGATCCCCATATGGTTGTACCGAGCAACCTGGCAATCAACCACACCCTTTCTATCCACACACCTACCACCACCTCCCACAAACCTCCCACCAACCACCACCACCACCACCACCACCACCACCACACCCAGGACTCTCCATATCTCCCTAGACGCAACATGTCAAGAAAGTGCCTCACCTACAGATCCCCATGTGTCGTCCTTCAACTTGGCAATCAACCACATTCCTTCCATCCACACACCTACCACCACCTACCACAAACCTCCCACCGACCACCACCACCACCACACACACCACCACACCAGGACTCTCTATATCTCCCTAGACGCAACATGTCAAGATAGTGTCTCACCTACAGATCCCCATATGCCGTCCTTTAACTTGGGAGGTCAAGAGGGAGCATCCAAGCTGATTGCTGTTCGGGAGATTCTTGTAAGAGGGAGCACCAAGCTTTTTGTTATCAATTTATTATTATTTATGTCAGAGGTAGCACCAGGCTTATTATACATTATTGATTGCTTTATCATTATTTATGTCAGAGGTAGCACCAGGCTTATTATACATTATTGATTGCTTTATCATTATTTATGTCAGAGGTAGCACCAGGCTTATTATACATTATTGATTGCTTTATCATTATTTATGTCAGAGGTAGCACCAGGCTTATTATACATTATTGATTGCTTTATCATTATTTATGTCAGAGGTAGCACCAGGCTTATTATACATTATTGATTGTTGTATTCTTATTTTTATAAGAGGGATTTCCCAAGCTAACCGCTGTTCGGGAGATTCATGATAAAGAGAGCACCAAGCTTTTGTATTCATCATTATTATTATTATGATTATTTATTATTTCATCATTATTATTATTATTTATGCAAGGGGGAGCGACAATCTTATTATTTATTTGTTATTTGTTATTATTATTATTATTATTATTATTATTATTATTATTTATGTAAGAGAGAGCACCAAGCTCATTATGTATTATTTATTGCATTATTATTATTATTATTATTATTATTATTATTATTATTATTAATTTAAGAGACAGCGCCAGGCTTATTATTTATTATTTATTCTTGTATTATTATTTATTTGAGAAAAAGGTCCTCCTGGTCAACCGGCCCTGTGGGTGTGTGGACGTCAAGTGGGCGCAGCGCCACCCACCCACCCACATACACGCACAATATACACACACCGCCAAATCCCAACCACAACCCACACACACCCCCTCCCCCCACAGGATCATGCAGTGTTGCTCCACCTCTTCCTTAGCTGTCACCGCGGTCTCCTGGTCAAGCCAGCCCTGTGGGTGTGTGGACATCAAGTGCCCCCCCCCCCCCCCCCCCCCCCCCCCGCAGCACACACCCACACCCACACCCACACTCCACACTCCACACTCCACCCACACCACCCCACATCCCCCACGCCCCACCCACCCCACCCCACCCCTCCCCCCACAGGATCATGCAGTGTTGATCCACCTCTTCCTTAGCTGTCACGCGGTCCTACTGGTCAACCAGCTCTGTGGGGTGTGGACATCAAGTGGGCGCAACGCCACCCACCACCTACATACATACACACACACACAAACACACACAAACACACACAAACACACACAAACACACACAAACACACACAAACACACATACCCCCCCCCCCCCACCCCCACCCACCCCCATCCCAAATTCACCCACCCCACCACCCCTCCCATACGCACACACCCACACCACCCACCCCTACCCTACACACACACACAAACACACACCCCCCTCCTTCCCCCACCCCCTCACACACCCCCACCCCCACCACGCTACAGGATCATGCAGCGTTGCTTCACCTCTTTCTTAGTTGTCACGCGGTCCTCCTGGTCAACCGGCCCTGTGGGGGTGTGGACATCAAAGTGGGCGCAACGCCCCCCCCCCCCCCCCCCACACACACACACAACTCACATACCCCCCCCACACTCCCCCCTCCCCCCCACACACACACTCCCCCTACAGGATCATGCAGCGTTGCTTCACCTCTTTCTTAGTTGTCACGCGGTCCTCCTGGTCAACCGGCCCTGTGGGGGTGTGGACATCAAGTGGGTGCAACGCTTGAGGTCATGTCAGCTTGCCAAGAAGGAGCTTGTGCGCAGCTTGGGAGAGGAGGGAAAAGACAATGGTGAGGCTATTGGTGTGTGTGTGTGCATATGTGGGTGTATGTGATTGTGTGCATGTATGTGTGTATGTGTGTGTGTGTGTGTGTGTGTGTGAATGAAATAGTGTGTGTGTCAGCTTGCCAAGAAGGAGCTTGTGCGTAGCCTGGGGGAGGAAGGGTACGTGCAAGGGAAGGACACAGGTGAGGCTTGGGACATGTGTGTGTGTGTGTTTGTGTGTGTGAGTGTGTTTGAGAGAGTGTGTGTGTGAGTGTGTGTGTAACTGAAATAATGTGTGTGTGTGTCAGCTTGCCAAGAAGGAGCTTGTGCATAGCCTGGGGGAGGAGGGTTACGTGAAGGGGAAGGACACAGGTGAGGCTTGGGACATGTGTGTGTGTATGTATGTATGTGTGTGTGTGTTTGCGAGAGTGTGTGTGTGTTTGCAAGAGTGTGTGTGTGAGTGTGTGTGCGTGTGATTGTGATTGTGTGTGTGTGTTTGAGGGAGTGTGTGTGAGTGTGTGTGTGACTGAAATAGTGGCTGTCTGTGTCAGCTTGCCAAGAAGGACCTTGTGCGTAGCCTGGGGGAGGAAGGGTACGTGCAAGGGAAGGACACAGGTGAGGCTTGGGACATGTGTGTGTGTGTGTGTATGTGAGTGTGTTTGAGAGAGAGTGTGTGTGTGTGTGTGTGTGTGTCAGCTTGCAAAGAAGGAGCTTGTGCGTAGCCTGGGGGAGGAGGGGTACGTGAAGGGGAAGGACACGGGTGAGGCTTGGGACATGTGTGTGTATGTGTGTGTGTGTGTGTGTGTTTGAGAGAGTGTGTGTGTGTAACTGAAATAGTGTGTGTGTGTGTGTGAATGAAATAGTGTGTGTGTGTCAGCTTGCCAAGAAGGAGCTTGTGCATAGCCTGGGGGAGGAGGGGTACGAGAAAGGGAAGGACATGGATGGAGAGAGAGAGAGAGAGAGAGAGAGAGAGAGAGAGAGAGAGAGAGAGAGAGAGAGAGAGAGAGAGAGAGATTGTGTGTTTGTGAGTGTGCATTTGTGTGTGTGTGTGTGTGCATTTGTGTGTGTGCATTTGTGTGTGTGCATTTGTGTGTGTGTGCATTTGTGTGTGTGTGTGTGTCTAACTACTCTTGAACCTGCCTTGAGCCCAAACTTAAACTCGATTGTCTTGAATTCAAGTTTAACTGCCCTCGAAACTAAATTGAACTGCCCTTGAAGCCCAATCCAAATCCCCAAGCCTTGAACCCAAATATATCTGCCCTGAACTCCTGCCTTGAAACCAAACCCAAACCCTATGCCTTGAACCCCAGTTTAATCGCTCTTGAACCTAATTTGAACTGCTCTTGAACCCCAATCCAAATCCCAATGCTTGAACCCCAATCTATCCGCCCTTGATCCCAAGTCTAAACGCCCTTGAACCCAAGTCTAAACGCCCTTGAACCCAAGTCTAAACGCCCTTGAACCCAAGTCTAAACGCCCTTGAACCCAAGTCTAAACGCCCTTGAACCCAAGTCTAAACGCCCTTGAACCCAAGTCTAAACGCCCTTGAACCCAAGTCTAAACGCCCTTGAACCCAAGTCTAAACGCCCTTGAACCCAAGTCTAAACGCCCTTGAACCCAAGTCTAAACGCCCTTGAACCCAAGTCTAAACGCCCTTGAACCCAAGTCTAAACGCCCTTGAACCCAAGTCTAAACGCCCTTGAACCCAAGTACAATCTCCCTTGGACCTAAATATAACCGCCCTTGAACACAAATACAAATCACTATGCCTTGAACTCAAATTGATCCGCCCTTGAACCTGCCTTTTACCCACTCCAAATCACTATGCCTTGGACCCCAATCTATCCATCCTTGAACCTGCCTTTAACCCAAGTCTAAACGCCCTTGAACCCAAGTACAATCTCCCTTGGACCTAAATCTAACCTGCCTTGAACCAAATCCAAATCACTTTTCCTTGAACCTAAATCTAACCGCCCTTGAACACAAATACAAATCCCTATGCTTTGAACCCAAATCTAACTGCCCTCTTGCTCGCAACAGCTGGTGACCACCTGAGCACATTCAAATTGTACTGCCCCTCTCGCTTGTACCAGCAGGTGACCACTTGAGCTCATTTAAGACCTTGTTGGTTAACCCATCACCGCTGGCTGTGTTTGTCTTACAGGTTAGTGCAGGGGTGGTGGTGTGGTGGTATGGTGTGTTGAGTGGGGGTGTGGTGGGGGTGCGGTGGTGGTGGGTGTGTTTGTGTGTGGTGGTGTGTGTGTGTGTGGTGGTGGTGGTTGGGTAGCTTGTACCAGCAGGTGACCACTTGAGCTCATTTAAGACCTTGTTGGTTAACCCATCACCGCTGGCTGTGTTTGTCTTACAGGTTAGTGGTGGGGTGGTGGGGTGAGTGGGATGGGTGGGTGGGTGGTGGGGTTAGGGGAGGGGGTTAGGAGGGGGCTGGGAGGGGAAGGGGGGGGGGACAGGGGGGGGTTAACAAATAAAAATTTCTTTTGGCCGTGTTTGTCTCACAGGTTAGTGCAGGGCTGGTGTGGTGGTAGTGGGGGGGGGGGGGAGGGGGGGGAGGGGGGGGGGGGGGGTAATGAATAAACGTTTCTTTCGGCTGTGTTTGTCTTACAGATTAGTGCAGGGCTGGTGTGGTGGTGGTGTGGTGGGTGGGTGGGGGGGAGGGGGGAAGGGGGAGGGGGCTGGAGGGGGGGGGGGGTAAATGGAAGTTTCTTTCAGCAGTGTTTGTCTTGCAAGTTAGTGCAGGGTGTGTGTTGTTGTGGTGGTGGTGTGGTGTGTGTAGGGGGGGGGGGGGGGGGGGGGGGAGAGGCTGGGTAACAAAATAGAAGTTTCTTTCGGCCGTGTTTGTCTTGCGGGTCAGTGCAGGGTGAGTGTGGTGGTGGTGGAGGGGGGGGGGGGGGGGGGGGGGGAGGCTGGGTAACAAATAGAAGTTTCTTTCGGCCGTGTTTGTCTTGCGGGTCAGTGCAGGGTGAGTGTGGTGGTGGTGGTGGTGGTGTGTGTGTAGGGGGGAGCTGGGAGGGGCAAGGCAACAAATAGAAGTTTCTTTCGGCCGTGTTCGTCTTGCGGGTCAGTGCAGGGTGAGTGTGTTGTTGGTGGGGGTGAGGGGTGGGGGGGTGGGGGGGGGGTGGGGAGGAGATAAAGGGACGAATGATTACAAAAATACACGCTGGCTGTGTTTGTCTTGAAGCTTAGTGCAGGTATCTGTGTGTGTGGGTGGGTGTGTGTGTGTGGGGGGGGGGGGTGAGGGGGGGGGTAAAAAATGAAAGCTTCTTTCGGGGCAGTTAGTTCCAAACTCTCAAAACTCTCAAAACCCTAAACCCTAAACCCTACACCCATGTTCTGTAGCTACCTGACCCAGTCCCTAGCCATGTGCTTAGCCTCTCCCCCTAGCTCACATACAGAGCTCGTCCTTTAACCAAAACCGAGCACACCCTAAAACAGAAAGCAGAATCCACGAAGCCTCAACCAAAATCTCTAGACCCTAAACTCTCAACCCTAAACCCTATGCCCTTTAAACCCTAAACCCTATGCCCAAAATCCCTACACCCTAAACCCTACACCCATGTTCTGTAGCTACCTGACCCAGTCCCCAGCCATGTGCTTAGCCTCTCCCCCGAGCTCACCAACAGAGCTCGTCAGCTTCTGAAACGTTCTAAGGCTGTCGCATCAGCTCGAGACCCCGCTGCTTTGTGTTCCTTCGATGCAGAGCACCCGGCGGTACTAATGCCCCAATTGGTGGCAGCCCTTGGGCAGCTGCAGTCGTCGACACTGTGTGCGGCCCTTGCTGGATCTGCTTGCGGGTGCGGTGGGGTGTGTGTGTGGGGAGGGAGGGTGTGTGTGCGTGTGTGTGGGGGGTGGGGGGGTGTGGGGGGGGGGTGATGGTGCATGGGAGCTGGCAAGTCTGTGTATGAGGTGTGTGGTGTGTGGGGGTCCTTTGATGCAGAGCATCTGGCGGTTCTAATGCCCCAACTGGTGGCAGGCCTTGGGCAGCTGCAGTTGTCAACGCTGTGTGCGGCTCTTGCTGGATCTGCTGGCGGGTACGGTGGTGTGTGTGGTGGGGTGGGTGTTTGGGGAGTGGGGTGGGGTGGGGGGGCTGATGGTGCATTGAAGCTGGCAGGTCTGTAGGTGGGGTTGGGGTTGGGGGGTTGTGTGTGGTGTGGGTGGGTGGGTGGGGGTGTGACAATGTGGAGGATATCGCTAAGGTGGGGTGCAACAGCTCCACTATTTGCTTTTTTCTGGCTTTTTCCTTTTTTCCTTTTTGTTTTCCCACTGCTTGTGTATTGTAAAACCCTGCACTAAAAAGCGCAGACCAATTTGACATGTGTGCGCTCTAAGCGCTGACCAATTTGGCAAGAAGTAGTACCCTGCTTGTGCATTATAAAACCTGTTTATATACCTGTGTAGAAACCTGTGCTTAAAACCTGTATACACATGTCCAATATACAAAGACAAAGTGGAGGATATCGCTTGGGTGGGGGTGCAACAGCTGCATTACTTGCTTTTTCTGCAATTTTGTATTTCTCTCCCTTTTCCACCCCACTACTTGTGCATTATGAAACCTGCACATAAATCTGTGTATAAAGCCTGTATACACATGTGTATAAACCTTCCCAATATACAGAGAACACGTGGAGGATATCGTTTGGGTGAGGGTGCAACAGCTGCATTACTTGCTTTTTTTCTGCATTTTTTTTCTTTCTCCCTTTCCTCCTTCACTACTAGTCCAGTATAAAACCTGTACATAAACCTGTATATACATGCGCATAAACCTGTCCAATGTACAGAGACAATGTGGAGGATATCGCTTGGGTGGGGGTGCAACAGCTGCACCTGTGTATAAATCGGTGTAAACACCTGTGTAATAAAAATGTGTAATAAACTATGTATAAAACGGTCCAATACACAGATTGGGGGCGTAGGATGCCACTTGGTTGGGGGTGCAACAGCTGCATTATTTGCTTTTTTTCTGCCTATTTCCCTTTTTTCCATTTTTCTTCTGCCTATTTGTAAAACCTTGGGTGGGGGTGCACCGGCTGCTTCTCTACATACACAGGTATACATCTGTGCATACACAGGTATACATCTAAATATAAACATGTGCAAACACATTTGTTCTTCCTTTCCAATACACAGAGAAAATGTGGAGGATCCTAATCCTTGTTTGTTATAAAACCTGTCCAATATGCAGAGGAAATTGAATATAAACCTGTCCTATACACAGAGAAAATTTGGAGGATGCCGCTTGGGTGGGGTGCAAGAGCTGCACTATTTGCTTTTTTCTGCCCCAAACCTGTGTTCTATCTTTTCCAATATATAGGTTGGAGGCAGAGGATGCCGCTTGGGTGGGGGTGCAAGAGCTGCACTACTTGCTCGGAGAGTGTAGGGAGGTGTTAGCAGAGGGATGGCCAGAGCAGCTGGTTGGTGGTGTGGATGCGGAGGATGAGGGGGGGGAGGGGGGCAGCTCCTCTCACTTCTCGCCGTGTTGACGAGCTGATGCCCACATGGGAAGGTGTATGGAAGGTAGGTGTAGCAGTGCTTGTTCGCTGTCTTGCAGCCAGCTTCTCCCCAGCTTCTCCCCATGTTGGCAAGCTGAAGCCCACGTGGGGAGCTTTAGGTTTAAAAACGTTTTACTTGGTGTTCGGCCCCAGTGCAAGCAAACGGGCTGACCCCCACTGTCTTGCAGCCTGCTTCTTCCAAGGAGAAGCGCTAGATGTTTGATCAAAATCAGTAATAGACGAAGTAGAAGAAGTAGAAGAAGTAGAAGAAGTAGAAGAAGTAGAAGAAACAGAAGAAGTGAAAGTTGGAGAAATATAATGAATAGAAGAAAACAAAGAAAAAGAAAAATATGATGAATAAAATAAAATATGTATAAAATAAATAATGAATATAATCAAATATCATGAATAAAAGAAATTCTGAATACAAGAAATGATGTATAAAAGAAATAGAGAAATAGAGAAATCGAATGAATAGAAGAAAAAGAAGAGGAAGGAGTATGCTAAGTGTTTTATTAATTAAGTTAAATCTGGGCTGCTTGCCACCTTCCAATGCAAATTCACCCTGTAAAAAAGCCATAACATATAACAAAACAAATCATGTACAACACCCACAGAACAACACCAGGTACAACACCCACAGAAGCCACTCAACTGAAGTACACCCCTAAAGTACATACACCCTGAGCAACATGCGCAGAAACCACTCAACCAAAGTACACCCCTGAAGTACATACACCCTGAACAACACCCACAGAAACCACTCAACTGAATTGCACCCCTCAGGGGTGTAATTCAGTTGAGTGGTTATGTGGATGTTGTCCAGGGTGTACTTCAGGGCCTGAAGTACACCCTGAACAACATCCACATAACCACTCAACTGAATATCTCACACATGCTATTGAGGAGATGAGATTCATCACAGACTCTTTGGATTGAATTAAAATTCGAATTCAAAATTTAAACTGAATATCTCCCACACAACAGGCTCTGGAGGAAGTGAGCTTCATCACAGCCTCTCTCGATTGAATTTAAATTTGAATTTAACAATAAACTGGGTATCTCCCACACAACATGCTCTTGAGTAGTAAGCTTCATAACAGCCTCTATGGATTAAATGTAAATTCAAATGTAAATTGAATATATCTCACATAACACCCATAGAACCCACTCAACTGAATTTCTCCCACACAACATGCTCTTGCAAAGTGAGCTTCATCACAGCCCCTATGGATTAAATGTAAATTTGAATTTAAACTTCAACTGAATATCTCTCACACATCACCCACATAAACCACTAACCTGAATATCTCCCACACAACAGGCTCTAAAGAAAGTGGGCTTCATCACAGCCTCACGGAATTAAATTTAAATTTGAATTAAAGTTTAACCAAATATTTCTCACACAACAGGCTCTTGAGGAGGCGAGCTTCATCGCAGCTTCTCTGGTTTGAAATTTAAATTGAAATTGCAACTGAATATCTCTCTCACAACACCCACAGAAACCACTAAACTGGATATCTCACACACAACAGGCTCTTGAGGAAGTGAGCTTCATCACAGCCTCAATGGATTAAATTTAAATTTAAATTTAAACTGAACATCTCACACACAACAGGCTCTAGAGGAAGTGAGCTTCATCACAGCCTCTATGGATTCAATTTAAATTTAAATTGAAACTGAATATCACACTACAGGCTCTGGAGGAAGTGAGCTTCATCGCAGCCTCTATGGATTACTTGAGGCCCTTTGCCCCTTCCCCAGCCAGGTGATCACGACCTTGTGTGTGTGTGTGTGTGTGTGTGTGTGTTTTGGTGAGTTTGCGTGTGCGTTTTGATGTGTGTGTGTGTTACGTGATTTTGTGTGTGTGTGTTTGTCTGTGTGTGGGTGTATGGATTACTTGAGGCCCTTTGCCCCTTCCGTGATCACGACCTTGTGTTTGTGTGTGTGTGTGTGTGTGTGTGTGTGTGTGTGTGTGTGTGTGCGTGTGTGTGTGTGTTTGTGTGTGTGTGTGTGTGTGTGTTTTGATGTGTGTGTGTTTCGTAAGTTTGTGTGTGTGTTTGTCTATGTGTGTGTGCATGGATTACTTGAGGCCCTTTGCACCTTCCCCAGCCAGGTGATCATGAACGTGTGTTTGTGTGTGTGTGTGTGTGTGTGTGTTTTTGTGAGTTTGTGTGTGTGTTTTGATGAGTTTGTGTGTGTGTTTTGATGTGTGTGTGTTTCGTAAGTTTGTAGGTGTATTTGTCTATGTGTGTGTATATGGATTACTTGAGGCCCTTTGCACCTTCTCCAGCCAGGTGATCACGACCTTCTGTGTGCTTGTGTGTGTATGTTTTTGTGTGTGTGTGTTTTTGTGTCTTTGTGTTTATGTTTTAGTGTGTGTATTTTTGTGTTTTTGTGTGTGTGTATGCTTGTGTTTTTGTGTGTGTGTGTGTGAATTGCTGTTTGTGTGTGTTTTGGTGTGGGTGTGAGAGAGTTTTGGTGGTGTGTGTGTTTTGTGTGTGTGTGTGTATGTTTTTGGTTTTGTGTGTTTTTGCTGTTTGTGTGTGTCTTGGTGTGTTTTTGTGTGTGTCGGGGGGGGGGGGGGGGGGGGGGGGGTCCACATGTGTTGCATGAGATTTGTGTTTCTACCCAGGGACCCTTCTCAAAATACTTTTGGGCTGCATGTAGCAGCTACGTGCCTTGCAATGGAGTTGAGACTGCCTGTGGTGGAGTGGGGGGCTGGGGGGGCGGAGGGGGTGAGTGGTTGGTGAGTGGTGGAGTGGGAGCAGAGGGGGTGAGTGGATAGTGAGTGGTGGAGTGGGAGCGGAGGGGGTGAGTGGTTGGTGAGTGGTGGAGTGGGAGCGGAGGGGGTGAGCTGCTACGTGAATCCTTTGCCCCTCCTCTAGGACATCTCACTACTCCCAGGTGATCTCGACCTTTTTTTGGTGTGCGTTTGTGAGTGTGCGAGTGTCTTAGGGCTGGCGAATGGTTGTGTGTGGGTAGGGGGGAGGGGGAGCTGTTTTTTAAATGGATTGCATGAGATTTTTGTTTCTATCCAGAACCCTCCTCGAGGACATGTCAATACTCCTAGGACCCCGCAGATGGTCAGGCATCCAGGTGATATCGACCATGTTTTTGTTTGCGCTGTTTTGTGTGTTTGTGTTGTGTGTGTTTGGGTTTTTATTTTTTTTGGGGGGGGGGGGGGGGGGGGAGGAGCTGGTTTTTAAATGGATCGCATGAGATTTGTGGTTCTATCCAGAACCCTCCTCTAGGACATTTCAAATACTCCTAGGACCCCCGCAGATGGTCAGGCAACCAGGTGATATCGACATGTTTTTGTTTGCGCTGTTTTGTGTGTTTGTGTGTGTGTGTTTGGTTTTTTTTTGGGGGGGGGGGGGGGGGGGGGGGGGGGGGAGCTGTTTTTTAAATGGATCGCATGAGATTTATGGTTCTATCCAGAACCCTCCTCTAGGACATCTCAATACTCCCAGGACCCCGCAGATGATCAGGCAACCAGGTGATTTCGACCATGTTTTGGTGTGCGCTGTTGTGTTTGTGTTTGGGTGGGGGGTGGGTGGGGGGTGGGGTGGGGGTAGCCGGTTTCCGAATGCATCGCATGAGATTTATGGTTCTATCCAGAAGCCTCCTCTAGGACATGTCAATACTCCTAGAACCCCGCAGATGGTCAGGCAACCAGGTGGTTTCAACCATGTTTTGGTGTGTGTGTGTGTGTGTGCGTGTCTTTTTAGCCTTTCATGTCACCAATGGGCAAGGCCATTTAGCCTATTTGGTCCACCCCTGGACTGTAAGATACATACATAAATTGGGGATCATCACCACGACCACTACCATCATCATCATCATCATCATCATCATCATCATTATCATCATCATCATCATCATCATCATCATCATCAGCAGCAGCAGCAGCAGCAGCATCATCATCATTATCATCGACATCATCATCATCATCAACATCAATACCATCATTATCACCAACACCACCAACACCATCATCATCATCACCACCAACACCACCAACACCACCAACACCACCAACACCACCAACACCACCACTACCATCACCACCACTACCACCACCATCACCACCATCATCACCACCACCATCATCACCACCACCACTACCACCATCACCACCACCACCACCACCATCACTACCTTATCCCCCACAGGTCTGAAGGAGATGCTAGTGAGGGTGAGGAGCTGTCTGTAGTGGTAGATGAAGCGGTTGAGGAGTTACTTCTCAAAAATGGCCTCGCTGCCCTTCTACCAGCCGCCCAGGCTCTCGCTGCCACCTGTGACCTCACTATGAAGTTCAGTCTGCACAAATGCAAGCAAGCCCTCAATGCCGCCAGGCTGGCGTACCTCAGAGTAGGTGACCGGGATTCTTTTTTGGCGCAGCCCCCTCTTCAAGGGGGCGAGAGCCCCCAGGGTTACCCATTTGTCGGTCTGTTTGGCAACCAAGACGAAGTCTCATATGTCAGCCAAAGGTCTTATAACTAACTGGCTACCGTGGCCACCTGTCGCTCCGTTACGAACACTCTCCGCCAACTTGTAGCGTCGCTTGCGACGCTGCATAGAAATTGTCACTGTGAAGTTTAGCCTGAACAGGTTCAAGCAAGCCCTAAATGCCGCCAGGGTGGCGTACCTCAAGAGTAGGTGAACGAGGTCATTTTTTTGCGCAGCCCCCTCTTCAAGGGGGCGAGAGCCCCCAGGGTTACCCATTTGTTTGTCTGTTTGGCGACCAAGACGAAGCCTGACACGTCAGCCAACTGTCTCATAACTAACTGGCTCCCGTGGCCACCTGTCGCTCCGTTATGAACACTCTCCTCCATTTTTTAGCGTCGTTTGCGACGCTGCATAGAAATTGTCACTGTGAAGTTCAGCCTGAACAGGTGCAAGCAAGCCCTAAATGCCGCCAGGCTGGCGTACCTCAGGGTAAGTGACCGGTGTTATTTTAAACTATGAAGTTCAGTCTCCACAAGCCACGACACTCCTCCTCCATAGGATACGAAGAGGGGCAGCCTAAAAGCAACACTAATACTTTTGCCTCTCATCCCCCCCCCCCCCCCCCCCCCCCAAATATACACACCCACCCACACCCACAAACTTACTATCTATGAACGCACACACAATCACACACTGACACACTCACATATACACAGAAACACACTTTGACATACTTTGACACACTCACACACACTCACACGCACCCACTGACACGCTCACATACACACACTCACACACACTTTGACATACTTTGACACACTCACCCACGCAAACACTCACATTCGCACACTCACACACCCTTTGACATACTTTGACACACTCACTCACTCACACTTACACACGCACCCTTTGACCCTTCTTCACAGGGCTTGCCCCCCCGCTACCCCCGCTGTGTGCATGAGGCCGCCTTTCACCAAGCCACGACACTCCTCCATATATAACGGATATAACGGGTAGCAGCCTAAATCAACATAAATAACGGATATAACGGGTATAACGGATATAATATATAATAACATATATAACGGTATAACGGGTATAACGGCGGGTATAATATACAATAACATATAATAACGGTATAACGAGTATAACGGGTATAACGGATATAACGGATATAACGGGTATAACGGGTATAACGGGTATAATATATAATAACATATATAACGGATATAACGGGTATAACTGGTATAACGGATATAACGGATATAACGGGTATAACGGATATAATATATAATAACATATATAACGGATATAACGGGTATAGCGGGTATAATGGGTATAATATATAATAACATATATAACGGATATAACGGTTATAACGGGTATAACGGGTATAATATATAATAACATATATAACGGATATAACGGGTATAACGGGTATAACGGGTATAACGGGTATAATATATAATAACATATATAACGGATATAACGGATATAACGGGTATAACGGGTATAACGGGTATTATATATAATAACATATATAACGGATAACGGATATAACGGATATGACGGGTATAACGGGTATAACGGGTATAATATATAATAACATATATAACGGATATAACGGGTATAACGGGTATTATATATAATAACATATATAACGGATATAACGGATATAACGGGTATAACGGGTATATATATATAATAACATATATAACGGGTGAGATATAACGGATATAACGGGTATAACGGGTATAATATATAATAACATATATAACGGATATAACGGGTATACCGGGTATAATATATAATAACATATATAACGGATATAACGGGTATAACGGGTGTAACGGGTATAACGGGGTTATAACGGGTATAATATATAATAACATATATAACGGATATAACGGATATAACGGGTATAACGGGTATAACGGATATAACGGATATAACGGGTATAACGGGTATAATATATAATAACATATATAACGGATATAACGGGTATAACGGGTATAATATACAATAACATATATAGCAGATATAACGGATATAACAGATATAACGGGTATAACGGGTATAACGGGTATAATATATAATAACATATATAACGGATATAACGGGTATAACGGGTATAACAGATATAACGGATATAACGGGCATAACGGGTATAATATATAATAACATATATAACGGATATAACGGGTATAACGGGTATAATATATAATAACATATATAACGGATATAACGGGTAACGGGTGTAAACGGGATAACGGGTATAATATATAATAACATATATAACGGATATAACGGATATACGGATTATATAACGGATATAACGGATATAACGGGTATAACGGGTATAATATATAATAACATATATAACGGATATAAATAATATAATATACAGCATATAACGTATAACAGATATAACGGGTATAACGGGTATAACGGTATAAATAAGTATAATAACATATATAACGGATATAACGGGTATAAACGGTATAACGGTATAACGATATAACGGGCCATAACGGGTATAATATATAATAACATATGTAACGGATATACGGGTATAATATATTCTATATAACGGATAACGGGGTATACGCATATAACGGATATAACGGTATAACGGTATAAATATAATAACATATATAACCGATATAACGGGTATAACGGGTATAACGTGTATAACGTGTATAACGGGTATAACGGGTATAATATATAATAACATGTATAACGATATAACGGGTAGCAGCTAATCAACAAGAACAATTTGCCTCTCATCCTCCCCCCACCCACCCTAACACACACACACACCCAAACACGCACCCACCCAAACACACACACACACCCAAACACATACACACACCCAAACACACACCCCAGACACACCACTACCACACAACTCCACAACCCCACACACGCACACCCACAACACACACACACACAAACACACACACACACCCAAACACACACACACACCAAACACACACACCCACACACACACACACACCCAAACACACACACACACACACACACACACACACACACACAAACCAACACACACACACACACACCCAACACACACCCAAACACACACACACACCACACACACACACCCAAACACACACGCACCCACCCAACACCACAACACACACACACACACAAACACACCCAAACACACCACCCCACCCCAAACACGCCACCCACCCAAACACACACCCCACCCAAACACACGCACCCACCCAAACACACGCACCCACCCAAACACACACGCACCCACCCAAACACACGCACCCACCCAAACAACACACACACACCCAACACGCACCCACCCAAACACACACACACACACAAAACACAAACACGCACACACACAAACACACACACAAACTTACCTTCTACAAATGCATACTCACACACACACTGACACACTCACATATACACACGCTCACATACACACACACTTACACACGCACACACCCTTTGACATACTTTGACACACTCACTCACACACACTCACACACCCTTTGACATACTTTGACACACTCACACACACTCACACACTTACCCACCCCTTGACCCTTCTTCACAGGGCTTGCCCCCCCGCTACCCCCGCCGTGTGCACGAGGCCGCCTTCCACCAAGCCACGACACTTCTCCATAGCAGGGCCTATGGCCCAGCACACACCAGCATCATCGCCAAGCTGTACGCCGGGTGTACCGCCTTGTGGGAGTCTGGGCGCCAGCAGTGCAACGCCCTCAGCTGTACTGGGCGGCCCTGTGTACTGCCCCTGGGCCATATAGCTGGGGGGCAGGCCCATACCTCAGGCTTTGATTTTCCCCAGGTAGGATCCTGTATGTAAATAAATAAATATTGTGCCTTATTTTATTTTTGTAAATATATAAATAGTATCTCCATAGGTGCCTAAGTCAGACCCTGAGTGATACAGATGGATTGAGCCTATGCCCTGAAGTCAAAACAAAAAAGTTTGTTGCCAATAAGTTGCCCAACTACATCAGTTCAACCTATAAATACTCGAATTTGGGTTTTCTCAAGTAGTGGGAACCAGGTCATGTGAAACATGCTAATTTGTTACTATGGGGTTCCCTAAGTCGATACGGGTTTTACGCATGAAGTGATACGGAGCATATCGCAACCGAAACAAGCCATTTAAAAAGAACACTGGGTACAAATGTTGTGTAACGTCTTTCCCTGCCTGCAGTTATTGCGGAAGGTCTTGGAAGGCAGTACACAGGCAGTACAGTTGAGTACGGACCCCCAAAACACTGATTATTTACATTTCGTGGGTGTCCTAAGTCTAGATCAGAGCTGCACAGACATAATTGAAACGTTTTGGGCCTCAGGTTTGCTCTATCTTGAAGTATAGCGTAGTTTTTTTCAAAATTCAAAATTCAAAAATTTCAAATATTTTTGAAAATAAATTCAAAAAACAAACTTTTTTTTTGTCTTCAAACATCCACTTCTGAACTCAGTTTTTGTTTTGGAGTACATCATTGAAAACACACCCTAATCCTGAGCCATGTGTGTAGGCCACTGGGAGGTGAATCTTGAGATGCTACAGCTATTTCAGTAGATTCCCCGAGGCCAAGGCTGAAGCGCAGCCTCCGACCTTGTAATAGGGGTTCGATAAGCCTTTCTTCCCGAGTTACCTTTCTTCGGAATAGCTCGCGCGGCCTCTTATATGACGCGAAGTGGATTTGTATCACTAATTTATCGCACATCTGATGTACTCCACCGGCCTGCCCCGAACAAGGCTGCTCGCGACCAGATGCAAACGCGGACGAAAAGTAGCTGCGCGCATAGCTGACACCTTCGCGAACAATATGAGCCAGACAGAATTCAATTCCGAGCAGTTTGGGTCATGTACGGCTCTGTATCATATTCTTGTATCGACTTAGGGCGTTTTCGGACTTAGGCACCTATGGAGATACGCCTTATTTCTATTTTTGTAAATACATAAATAGTACGCCTTATTTTTTATTTTTGTAAATACATAAATAGTAAGCCTTATTTTTTATTTTTGTAAATAGAAAAGAAGAATCTCATCTGTATCGCATACGCCTTATTTTATTTAATTTAAAATAAATAAAAACAATCTCATACGCCTTATTTTTTATTTTTGTAAATAGAAAAGAAGAATCTCATCTGTATCGCATACGCCTTATTTTATTTAATTTAAAATAAATAAAAACAATCTCATACGCCTTATTTTTTATTTTTGTAAATAGAAAAGAAGAATCTCATCTGTATCGTATACGCCTTATTTTATTTAATTTAAAATAAGTAAAAACAATCTCATACGCCTTATTTTTTATTTTTGTAAATAGAAAAGAAGAATCTCATCTGTATCGCATACGCCTTATTTTATTTAATTTAAAATAAATAAAAACAATCTCATACGCCTTATTTTTTATTTTTGTAAATAGAAAAGAAGAATCTCATCTGTATCGCATACGCCTTATTTATTTAATTTAAAATAAATAAAAACAATCTCATACGCCTTATTTTTTACTTAGTTGTAAATGGAGAAATAGTACGCCCAGAGCACGCCTTTTTTAATAAATAAATGGTTTTTTTTTAAATAGTTAAGTTAAGCTGGTAGGGCCTTGTAAAAAAAGATAACGTCTGGCGGGGCGTGGTGTTAAGGGGACCCTCACGCCGCAGTTGGGGACAGTCACCATGGTAGACATATAGTACGTACCACGTACGTGTGTGTACGTGTGAGCATGTGTGGCACTGCCTAGAGCCCATCTAGCAGCCTTGTGGGCCTCTTCAGGGTTTTGGCTGGTGAGGTGTGTGTTTCCCCCGTACCCCCCCTATAGTACGTGCCACCCTCCAGGCGGTAGGGACTCCTTGACGCATTGTGTGGCAAGAATGTTGGTACAGGAGGTAATATATTGGTCCTTGTATGTAAAAAAAAGAATAACGCCTGGAGGGGCGTAGTATGGAAATAGGGGCTCGTAAATGAATAAATAAATGAATAGTACGCCTTATTACGAGGCGTGAGGTTGAGGGGGACATTCCCTTGGCTTGCAGAGGGGTCAACCACCAGATTTTATTTTTCAAATCTGAATTTGTTTTCTTCTAGCTTTTTGGTTTTAGGCCTCCTCCAGGGGCAGCGTTTTAGTGCTTTAGTGGTAGGTAGGGTTGTGGTGGTGGGTGGGTGGTTTGATGGGTGTGTGTGTGCATGTGGTGGTGGTAGGTAGTGGTGGGTGGGTGGGTGGTGGATGAGTGTGTGTGTGGTGGTGGTAGGTAGTGGTGTGGTGGGTGATGTGATGGGTGTGTTTGCGCGTGGTGGTGGTAGGTAGTGGTGATGGTAGGTAGTGGTGTGGTGGGTGGTGTGGTGGGTGGGTAGTGTGATGGGTGTGTGTGGTGGTGGTGGTGGTGGTGGTGGTAGGTAGTGGTGTGATGTGTGTGTGCCTACGGTGGTGGTAGGTAGTGGTGTGGTGTGTGTGTGTGGTGTGTGTGCGGTGTGATGTGTGTGCGTGTGGTGGTGGTAGGTAGTGGTGTGGTGTGTGTGTGTGTGCGTATGGTGGTGGTAAGTAGTGGTGCTGTGTGTGTGTGGTGTGATGTGTGCGTGTGGTGGTGGTGAGTAGTGGTGGTGGTAACCCTAGCAACACACGTGGACATGAAGTGGCAGGTTTTTTGTTGTTGTGCGACGCGTCGCAAATTGTGTGACCTGGTGCGAACCCAGTGTGACAGCTGCCCCCCCAAAGCCCCCTCAACTTAGTCAGAACAGAAATCTGAAATAAATAACTCTCCATGCAGGCAACTTCAATCAATTAGTAAATGACACTGCGTAATCAATCAATAAATGACACTGCATATATCAATCAATAAATGACACTGGGTAATCAATAAATACATGACACTGCATACATTAATGAATAAATACATGATACTGCATGAATAAATCAATAAATGACACTGCATAAATCAATCAATAAATGACACTGCAAAAATAAATAAATTAATAAATGACACTGCATAAATCAATCAATAAATGACACTGCATGAATAAATAAATAAATAAATGACACTGCATAAATCAATCAATAAATGACACTGCATGAATAAATAAATAAATAAATGACACTGCATAAATCAATCAATACATGACACAACATGAATAAATTAATAAATAAATGACACTGCATAAATCAATAAATAAATGACACTGCATAAATCAATCAATACATGACACAACATGAATAAATTAATCAATAAATAAATAAATGACACTGCATAAATCAATAAATAAATGACACTGCATAAATCAATCAATACATGACACAACATGAATAAATTATTCAACAAATAAATAAATGACACTGCATAAATCAATAAATAAATGACACTGCATGAATAAAAAACAAATGACACTGCAAACATAAATAAATAAATAAACACTGCATGCAGGCAACTTTGCAGGAGAGCTCGCAATGGCTGGCTGGGGACCCCTTCACTCTAGCTGACGCAAACACCAACCCTGACACGATTGGTTCGACAGCTAACACTGCGATGACATCAACAGAGGCCTCTTCAGCAGAAGCAGCAGAAGCAGAAGCAGCTATGCCTACAGCTGAAGCAGCAACAACAACAACAACAGCAGCAGCAGCAGCAGCAGCAGTACCAACGACAGAAGCAGCAACAGTAAGAACAACAGCAACAGCAGCAGTAACAACGACAGGAGGAGGAGGAGGAGGCGAAACAACTGCAGCTGCTTCTACAGTGATCACGCCAGCGCCCAGAAGTGTGACGCCACCATCAAGAAGCTCAACACCTCCTTTGCCTGCAGGCACGTTTCTTTTACGTTTTTATTATTTTTTTTTTTTTTTTTTTTATTATTATGTAAGCTCCACACTTCCTTTGCCTGCAAGCGGGATTTTCCTTTTTTGTTTACGATTTTATTTTTTAGTTTTGAAAGCTCCACACCTCCATTGCCTGCAGGCACGATTGTTTTTGTTCTTTATGATTTTCTTTTTTTATAAGCACCACACCTCCTTTGCCTGCAGGCACGATGTTTGTTTTTACGTTAATTTTACGTTTTTCTATTTTTAGTTATGAAATCTCCACACCTCATTTGCCTGCGTTTTTTTTGTGCTTCGTGATTTTTTTCATTATTATTTAAAAAAGCTCCACACATGTTTTGCCCGCAGACACGATGTTTGTTTTTACAAGTTGTTTTTAAGTTTTATTGTTTTTAGTTCTGAAAGCTCCACACTTACTTTGCCTGCAGGCACAATGTTTTTTTAACATTTTGTTTTTATTAAAGCTCCACACCTACTTTGCCTGCAGGCACGTTTTTTGTACTTTTTGTTTTTGAAGTTCTGAAAGCTCCACACCTCATTCGCCTGCAGGCACAATGTGTTTCTTACGTGTTGTTTTTATGAAAGCTCCACACTTACTTTGTCTGCAGGCATTTATTTTTTTGAAGTTATGAAAGCTCCACACCTCCTTTGCCAGCAGGCACGTTTTTTACGATTTTTGTATTTAAATGTTTTTTTTTCTTGAAATTACGAAGCTCTACACCTCCTTAGCCTGCGGGCACGTTTTTTTTGTGCTTTGTGATTTTTGTTTTATTATTTTAAAAAGCTCATTTTATTTTATTTTGTATTTCACTTTTATTTTGCTTGTTCTTAGTACTCAATGACACCACTCTGAGCTTGCAGGTACTTATATTTTATATTTTAGGGTTAATTTATATTTATTTTAGCCCTAATTAGGCTCATTTGACTTGCCCACCCTCAATTAATCAAAATAAGTGGCGTAGAATGTAAGGAGGGGCTATGCTAAGTACACAATGACACCACTCATGCTTGCAGTTCTCTTTTTATTTTTATTTTTTTCATTTTTATTTTACTTCATATTTTATTTTATTTTATTTTATTTCATTTTTATTTTGCTATGCTAAGTACTCAATGACACCACTCGTGCTTGCATTTACCTTTTTTTATTATTCCACGGTTGATTTGTATTTATTTTAGCCCTAATAGCTCATTTGACTTGCCCACCCCCAATTATAAATCAAAAGAAGTGGCATAGACTGTAAGGAGGGGCTATGCTAAGTACTCAATGACAGCACTTGTGCTTGCATATACCTTTTTTTATTATTTTACAGTTTATTTGTATTTATTTTAGCCCACAACACCAATCCACACCACACTTGTACTACCCCACACCACACACCACACACGCACATTCACACATGTATTGATTTCAGGCGCTCGTGGAGCTCGTCGAGGGAGTGCTGACGGCGGTGATGAACACGAGAGAAAGAGCGGGGCAGCACTCCTTGTTCCCATGCTGACATCTTCAATAGCAAGTAAGTGCTCACTATGTATATTTGCGCCCCATCGCCATTCTGACGCCATGCAGCTAAATTAGTCAGAAATGCCCCCCGAACTTCCCCGGGAACCGCGCTCCGCGGGGTTTGGGGGCAGCACTCCTTGTTCCCATGCTGACATCTTCAATAGCAAGTAAGTGCTCACTGTGTATTTCAGTGCGTCGCGTCGCCATTCTGTCATTCGCCATGCAGCGACGTGTGGGCCCGGCTAAACAAGTCAGAATTGCCCCCCCGAGCCCCCCCGGGCACTGCGCTCCGCGGGGTTTGGGGGCAGCATTCCTTGTTCCCATGCTGACATCTTCAATAGCAAGTAAGTGCTCACTGTGTATTTCAGTGCGTCGCGTCGCCATTCTGTCATTTGCCATGCAGCGACGTGTGGGCCCGGCTAAACAAGTCAGAAATGCCCCCCCGAACCCCCCCGGGCACTGCGCTTCGCGGGGTTTGGGGGCAGCACTTCTTGTTCTCATGCTGACATCTTCAGTAGCAAGTAAGTGGTCACTGTGCTTTTTTGCGCACTGCATGGCGACGTGTGGGCCCGGCTAAACAAGTCAGAAATGCCCCCCGGGACCCCCTTCGGGTACCACGCTCCGCGGGGTTTGGGGGAAGCGCGTCGGTTCCCATGCTGGCCTATTCTGTAGCAAGTAAGTGCTCACTGTGTTTTTTTGTGCGCCGCGTCGCCATTCCGTCACTGCAGGGCAACGTGTGGGCCCGGCTAAATTAGTCAGAAATGCCCCCCCGAACACCCCACGGGTACCACGCTCCGCGGGGTTTGGGGGAATCGCGTCGGTTCCCAAGCTGGCCTCTTCAGTAGCAAGCAAGTGCTCACAGTGTTTTTTTGTGCGCCGCGTCGCCATTCCGTCACTGCATGGCGACGTGTGGGCCAGGGTAAATTAGTCAGAATTACCCCCCCACACCCCACACCCCTTACCCCCCCCAACACCCCCGGGCTCCGCGGTGTTTGGAGGGCAGCACGTCGTGCTGGGATCTCACCAAGTCACACCAGGGGCGGCAGTACTTGGTTTCATGCTGGGGTCTCACCAAGTCACATCAGGGGCGGCAGTACTTGGTTTCATGCTGGGGTCTCACCAAGTCACACCAGGGGCGGCAGTACTTGGTTTCATGCTGGCGTTCTCAGAAGCAAGTATACGTGTGTACCGTACATGGCAATGGTACCAGTACAATTGATTTGTATGGTCCCATTGTAGAGTGTTGGTTACATGTGTGCGTGTACAATACGTGCTAGCCTCCTCAGTAACAAGTAGGTCCTTGTGCCATACATGGCAATGATACCATTACTGCTGCCTTGTATGGTCCCATTGCATAGTGTTGGTTACAACTGTACGTGTACAATACGTGCTAGCCTCCTCAGTAACAAGTAGGTCCTTGTGCCATACATGGCAATGATACCATTACTGCTGCCTTGTATGGTCCCATTGCATAGTGTTGGTTACAACTGTACGTGTACAATACGTGCTAGCCTCCTCAGTAACAAGTAGGTCCTTGTGCCATACATGGCAATGATACCATTACTGCTGCCTTGTATGGTCCCATTGCATAGTGTTGGTTACAACTGTACGTGTACAATACGTGCTAGCCTCCTCAGTAACAAGTAGGTCCTTGTGCCATACATGGCAATGATACCATTACTGCTGCCTTGTATGGTCCCATTGCATAGTGTTGGTTACAACTGTACGTGTACAATACGTGCTAGCCTCCTCAGTAACAAGTAGGTCCTTGTGCCATACATGGCAATGATACCATTACTGCTGCCTTGTATGGTCCCATTGCATAGTGTTGGTTACAACTGTACGTGTACAATACGTGCTAGCCTCCTCAGTAACAAGTAGGTCCTTGTGCCATACATGGCAATGATACCATTACTGCTGCCTTGTATGGTCCCATTGCATAGTGTTGGTTACAACTGTGTGCGTGTACAATACGTTGCTAGCCTCCTCAGTAACAAGTAGGTCCTTGTGCCATACATGGCAATGATACCATTACTGCTGCCTTGTATGGTCCCATTGCATAGTGTTGGTTACATGTACGTGTACAATACGTGCTAGCCTCCTCAGTAACAAGTAGGTCCTTGTGCCATACATGGCAATGATACCATTACTGCTGCCTTGTATGGTCCCATTGCATAGTGTTGGTTACAATGTACGTGTACAATACGTGCTAGCCTCCTCAGTAACAAGTAGGTCCTTGTGCCATACATGGCAATGATACCATTACTGCTGCCTTGTATGGTCCCATTGCATAGTGTTGGTTACAACTGTGTGCGTGTACAATACGTGCTAGCCTCCTCAGTAACAAGTAGGTCCTTGTGCCATACATGGCAATGATACCATTACTGCTGCCTTGTATGGTCCCATTGCATAGTGTTGGTTACAACTGTACGTGTACAATACGTGCTAGCCTCCTCAGTAACAAGTAGGTCCTTGTGCCATACATGGCAATGATACCATTACTGCTGCCTTGTATGGTCCCATTGCATAGTGTTGGTTACAACTGTACGTGTACAATACGTGCTAGCCTCCTCAGTAACAAGTAGGTCCTTGTGCCATACATGGCAATGATACCATTACTGCTGCCTTGTATGGTCCCATTGCATAGTGTTGGTTACAACTGTACGTGTACAATACGTGCTAGCCTCCTCAGTAACAAGTAGGTCCTTGTGCCATACATGGCAATGATACCATTACTGCTGCCTTGTATGGTCCCATTGCATAGTGTTGGTTACAACTGTACGTGTACAATACGTGCTAGCCTCCTCAGTAACAAGTAGGTCCTTGTGCCATACATGGCAATGATACCATTACTGCTGCCTTGTATGGTCCCATTGCATAGTGTTGGTTACAACTGTACGTGTACAATACGTGCTAGCCTCCTCAGTAACAAGTAGGTCCTTGTGCCATACATGGCAATGATACCATTACTGCTGCCTTGTATGGTCCCATTGCATAGTGTTGGTTACAACTGTACGTGTACAATACGTGCTAGCCTCCTCAGTAACAAGTAGGTCCTTGTGCCATACATGGCAATGATACCATTACTGCTGCCTTGTATGGTCCCATTGCATAGTGTTGGTTACAACTGTACGTGTACAATACGTGCTAGCCTCCTCAGTAACAAGTAGGTCCTTGTGCCATACATGGCAATGATACCATTACTGCTGCCTTGTATGGTCCCATTGCATAGTGTTGGTTACAACTGTGTGCGTGTACAATACGTGCTAGCCTCCTCAGTAACAAGTAGGTCCTTGTGCCATACATGGCAATGATACCATTACTGCTGCCTTGTATGGTCCCATTGCATAGTGTTGGTTACAACTGTACGTGTACAATACGTGCTAGCCTCCTCAGTAACAAGTAGGTCCTTGTGCCATACATGGCAATGATACCATTACTGCTGCCTTGTATGGTCCCATTGCATAGTGTTGGTTACAACTGTACGTGTACAATACGTGCTAGCCTCCTCAGTAACAAGTAGGTCCTTGTGCCATACATGGCAATGATACCATTACTGCTGCCTTGTATGGTCCCATTGCATAGTGTTGGTTACAACTGTACGTGTACAATACGTGCTAGCCTCCTCAGTAACAAGTAGGTCCTTGTGCCATACATGGCAATGATACCATTACTGCTGCCTTGTATGGTCCCATTGCATAGTGTTGGTTACAACTGTACGTGTACAATACGTGCTAGCCTCCTCAGTAACAAGTAGGTCCTTGTGCCATACATGGCAATGATACCATTACTGCTGCCTTGTATGGTCCCATTGCATAGTGTTGGTTACAACTGTACGTGTACAATACGTGCTAGCCTCCTCAGTAACAAGTAGGTCCTTGTGCCATACATGGCAATGATACCATTACTGCTGCCTTGTATGGTCCCATTGCATAGTGTTGGTTACAACTGTACGTGTACAATACGTGCTAGCCTCCTCAGTAACAAGTAGGTCCTTGTGCCATACATGGCAATGATACCATTACTGCTGCCTTGTATGGTCCCATTGCATAGTGTTGGTTACAACTGTACGTGTACAATACGTGCTAGCCTCCTCAGTAACAAGTAGGTCCTTGTGCCATACATGGCAATGATACCATTACTGCTGCCTTGTATGGTCCCATTGCATAGTGTTGGTTACAACTGTACGTGTACAATACGTGCTAGCCTCCTCAGTAACAAGTAGGTCCTTGTGCCATACATGGCAATGATACCATTACTGCTGCCTTGTATGGTCCCATTGCATAGTGTTGGTTACAACTGTGTGCGTGTACAATACGTGCTAGCCTCCTCAGTAACAAGTAGGTCCTTGTGCCATACATGGCAATGATACCATTACTGCTGCCTTGTATGGTCCCATTGCATAGTGTTGGTTACAACTGTACGTGTACAATACGTGCTAGCCTCCTCAGTAACAAGTAGGTCCTTGTGCCATACATGGCAATGATACCATTACTGCTGCCTTGTATGGTCCCATTGCATAGTGTTGGTTACAACTGTACGTGTACAATACGTGCTAGCCTCCTCAGTAACAAGTAGGTCCTTGTGCCATACATGGCAATGATACCATTACTGCTGCCTTGTATGGTCCCATTGCATAGTGTTGGTTACAACTGTACGTGTACAATACGTGCTAGCCTCCTCAGTAACAAGTAGGTCCTTGTGCCATACATGGCAATGATACCATTACTGCTGCCTTGTATGGTCCCATTGCATAGTGTTGGTTACAACTGTACGTGTACAATACGTGCTAGCCTCCTCAGTAACAAGTAGGTCCTTGTGCCATACATGGCAATGATACCATTACTGCTGCCTTGTATGGTCCCATTGCATAGTGTTGGTTACAACTGTACGTGTACAATACGTGCTAGCCTCCTCAGTAACAAGTAGGTCCTTGTGCCATACATGGCAATGATACCATTACTGCTGCCTTGTATGGTCCCATTGCATAGTGTTGGTTACAACTGTACGTGTACAATACGTGCTAGCCTCCTCAGTAACAAGTAGGTCCTTGTGCCATACATGGCAATGATACCATTACTGCTGCCTTGTATGGTCCCATTGCATAGTGTTGGTTACAACTGTACGTGTACAATACGTGCTAGCCTCCTCAGTAACAAGTAGGTCCTTGTGCCATACATGGCAATGATACCATTACTGCTGCCTTGTATGGTCCCATTGCATAGTGTTGGTTACAACTGTACGTGTACAATACGTGCTAGCCTCCTCAGTAACAAGTAGGTCCTTGTGCCATACATGGCAATGATACCATTACTGCTGCCTTGTATGGTCCCATTGCATAGTGTTGGTTACAACTGTACGTGTACAATACGTGCTAGCCTCCTCAGTAACAAGTAGGTCCTTGTGCCATACATGGCAATGATACCATTACTGCTGCCTTGTATGGTCCCATTGCATAGTGTTGGTTACAACTGTACGTGTACAATACGTGCTAGCCTCCTCAGTAACAAGTAGGTCCTTGTGCCATACATGGCAATGATACCATTACTGCTGCCTTGTATGGTCCCATTGCATAGTGTTGGTTACAACTGTACGTGTACAATACGTGCTAGCCTCCTCAGTAACAAGTAGGTCCTTGTGCCATACATGGCAATGATACCATTACTGCTGCCTTGTATGGTCCCATTGCATAGTGTTGGTTACAACTGTACGTGTACAAGACGTGCTAGCCTCCTCAGTAACAAGTAGGTCCTTGTGCCATACATGGCAATGATACCATTACTGCTGCCTTGTATGGTCCCATTGCATAGTGTTGGTTACAACTGTACGTGTACAATACGTGCTAGCCTCCTCAGTAACAAGTAGGTCCTTGTGCCATACATGGCAATGATACCATTACTGCTGCCTTGTATGGTCCCATTGCATAGTGTTGGTTACAACTGTACGTGTACAATACGTGCTAGCCTCCTCAGTAACAAGTAGGTCCTTGTGCCATACATGGCAATGATACCATTACTGCTGCCTTGTATGGTCCCATTGCATAGTGTTGGTTACAACTGTACGTGTACAATACGTGCTAGCCTCCTCAGTAACAAGTAGGTCCTTGTGCCATACATGGCAATGATACCATTACTGCTGCCTTGTATGGTCCCATTGCATAGTGTTGGTTACAACTGTACGTGTACAATACGTGCTAGCCTCCTCAGTAACAAGTAGGTCCTTGTGCCATACATGGCAATGATACCATTACTGCTGCCTTGTATGGTCCCATTGCATAGTGTTGGTTACAACTGTACGTGTACAATACGTGCTAGCCTCCTCAGTAACAAGTAGGTCCTTGTGCCATACATGGCAATGATACCATTACTGCTGCCTTGTATGGTCCCATTGCATAGTGTTGGTTACAACTGTACGTGTACAATACGTGCTAGCCTCCTCAGTAACAAGTAGGTCCTTGTGCCATACATGGCAATGATACCATTACTGCTGCCTTGTATGGTCCCATTGCATAGTGTTGGTTACATGTGTGCGTGTACAATACGTGCTAGCCTCCTCAGTAACAAGTAGGTCCTTGTGCCATACATGGCAATGATACCATTACTGCTGCCTTGTATGGTCCCATTGCATAGTGTTGGTTACAACTGTACGTGTACAATACGTGCTAGCCTCCTCAGTAACAAGTAGGTCCTTGTGCCATACATGGCAATGATACCATTACTGCTGCCTTGTATGGTCCCATTGCATAGTGTTGGTTACAACTGTACGTGTACAATACGTGCTAGCCTCCTCAGTAACAAGTAGGTCCTTGTGCCATACATGGCAATGATACCATTACTGCTGCCTTGTATGGTCCCATTGCATAGTGTTGGTTACAACTGTACGTGTACAATACGTGCTAGCCTCCTCAGTAACAAGTAGGTCCTTGTGCCATACATGGCAATGATACCATTACTGCTGCCTTGTATGGTCCCATTGCATAGTGTTGGTTACATGTACGTGTACAATACGTGCTAGCCTCCTCAGTAACAAGTAGGTCCTTGTGCCATACATGGCAATGATACCATTACTGCTGCCTTGTATGGTCCCATTGCATAGTGTTGGTTACAACTGTACGTGTACAATACGTGCTAGCCTCCTCAGTAACAAGTAGGTCCTTGTGCCATACATGGCAATGATACCATTACTGCTGCCTTGTATGGTCCCATTGCATAGTGTTGGTTACAACTGTACGTGTACAATACGTGCTAGCCTCCTCAGTAACAAGTAGGTCCTTGTGCCATACATGGCAATGATACCATTACTGCTGCCTTGTATGGTCCCATTGCATAGTGTTGGTTACAACTGTACGTGTACAATACGTGCTAGCCTCCTCAGTAACAAGTAGGTCCTTGTGCCATACATGGCAATGATACCATTACTGCTGCCTTGTATGGTCCCATTGCATAGTGTTGGTTACAACTGTACGTGTACAATACGTGCTAGCCTCCTCAGTAACAAGTAGGTCCTTGTGCCATACATGGCAATGATACCATTACTGCTGCCTTGTATGGTCCCATTGCATAGTGTTGGTTACAACTGTACGTGTACAATACGTGCTAGCCTCCTCAGTAACAAGTAGGTCCTTGTGCCATACATGGCAATGATACCATTACTGCTGCCTTGTATGGTCCCATTGCATAGTGTTGGTTACAACTGTACGTGTACAATACGTGCTAGCCTCCTCAGTAACAAGTAGGTCCTTGTGCCATACATGGCAATGATACCATTACTGCTGCCTTGTATGGTCCCATTGCATAGTGTTGGTTACAACTGTACGTGTACAATACGTGCTAGCCTCCTCAGTAACAAGTAGGTCCTTGTGCCATACATGGCAATGATACCATTACTGCTGCCTTGTATGGTCCCATTGCATAGTGTTGGTTACAACTGTACGTGTACAATACGTGCTAGCCTCCTCAGTAACAAGTAGGTCCTTGTGCCATACATGGCAATGATACCATTACTGCTGCCTTGTATGGTCCCATTGCATAGTGTTGGTTACAACTGTACGTGTACAATACGTGCTAGCCTCCTCAGTAACAAGTAGGTCCTTGTGCCATACATGGCAATGATACCATTACTGCTGCCTTGTATGGTCCCATTGCATAGTGTTGGTTACAACTGTACGTGTACAATACGTGCTAGCCTCCTCAGTAACAAGTAGGTCCTTGTGCCATACATGGCAATGATACCATTACTGCTGCCTTGTATGGTCCCATTGCATAGTGTTGGTTACATGTACGTGTACAATACGTGCTAGCCTCCTCAGTAACAAGTAGGTCCTTGTGCCATACATGGCAATGATACCATTACTGCTGCCTTGTATGGTCCCATTGCATAGTGTTGGTTACAACTGTACGTGTACAATACGTGCTAGCCTCCTCAGTAACAAGTAGGTCCTTGTGCCATACATGGCAATGATACCATTACTGCTGCCTTGTATGGTCCCATTGCATAGTGTTGGTTACAACTGTACGTGTACAATACGTGCTAGCCTCCTCAGTAACAAGTAGGTCCTTGTGCCATACATGGCAATGATACCATTACTGCTGCCTTGTATGGTCCCATTGCATAGTGTTGGTTACAACTGTACGTGTACAATACGTGCTAGCCTCCTCAGTAACAAGTAGGTCCTTGTGCCATACATGGCAATGATACCATTACTGCTGCCTTGTATGGTCCCATTGCATAG
Organism: Microglena sp. YARC; assembly: GCA_022414725.1. Taxonomy (NCBI): domain Eukaryota; kingdom Viridiplantae; phylum Chlorophyta; class Chlorophyceae; order Chlamydomonadales; family Chlamydomonadaceae; genus Microglena; species Microglena sp. YARC. The sequence continues at coordinate 83,198,866 of CM039463.1, read as the reverse complement.
TGTTGGTTACAACTGTACGTGTACAATACGTGCTAGCCTCCTCAGTAACAAGTAGGTCCTTGTGCCATACATGGCAATGATACCATTACTGCTGCCTTGTATGGTCCCATTGCATAGTGTTGGTTACAACTGTACGTGTACAATACGTGCTAGCCTCCTCAGTAACAAGTAGGTCCTTGTGCCATACATGGCAATGATACCATTACTGCTGCCTTGTATGGTCCCATTGCATAGTGTTGGTTACAACTGTACGTGTACAATACGTGCTAGCCTCCTCAGTAACAAGTAGGTCCTTGTGCCATACATGGCAATGATACCATTACTGCTGCCTTGTATGGTCCCATTGCATAGTGTTGGTTACAACTGTACGTGTACAATACGTGCTAGCCTCCTCAGTAACAAGTAGGTCCTTGTGCCATACATGGCAATGATACCATTACTGCTGCCTTGTATGGTCCCATTGCATAGTGTTGGTTACAACTGTACGTGTACAATACGTGCTAGCCTCCTCAGTAACAAGTAGGTCCTTGTGCCATACATGGCAATGATACCATTACTGCTGCCTTGTATGGTCCCATTGCATAGTGTTGGTTACAACTGTACGTGTACAATACGTGCTAGCCTCCTCAGTAACAAGTAGGTCCTTGTGCCATACATGGCAATGATACCATTACTGCTGCCTTGTATGGTCCCATTGCATAGTGTTGGTTACAACTGTACGTGTACAATACGTGCTAGCCTCCTCAGTAACAAGTAGGTCCTTGTGCCATACATGGCAATGATACCATTACTGCTGCCTTGTATGGTCCCATTGCATAGTGTTGGTTACAACTGTACGTGTACAATACGTGCTAGCCTCCTCAGTAACAAGTAGGTCCTTGTGCCATACATGGCAATGATACCATTACTGCTGCCTTGTATGGTCCCATTGCATAGTGTTGGTTACAACTGTACGTGTACAATACGTGCTAGCCTCCTCAGTAACAAGTAGGTCCTTGTGCCATACATGGCAATGATACCATTACTGCTGCCTTGTATGGTCCCATTGCATAGTGTTGGTTACAACTGTACGTGTACAATACGTGCTAGCCTCCTCAGTAACAAGTAGGTCCTTGTGCCATACATGGCAATGATACCATTACTGCTGCCTTGTATGGTCCCATTGCATAGTGTTGGTTACAACTGTACGTGTACAATACGTGCTAGCCTCCTCAGTAACAAGTAGGTCCTTGTGCCATACATGGCAATGATACCATTACTGCTGCCTTGTATGGTCCCATTGCATAGTGTTGGTTACAACTGTACGTGTACAATACGTGCTAGCCTCCTCAGTAACAAGTAGGTCCTTGTGCCATACATGGCAATGATACCATTACTGCTGCCTTGTATGGTCCCATTGCATAGTGTTGGTTACAACTGTACGTGTACAATACGTGCTAGCCTCCTCAGTAACAAGTAGGTCCTTGTGCCATACATGGCAATGATACCATTACTGCTGCCTTGTATGGTCCCATTGCATAGTGTTGGTTACAACTGTACGTGTACAATACGTGCTAGCCTCCTCAGTAACAAGTAGGTCCTTGTGCCATACATGGCAATGATACCATTACTGCTGCCTTGTATGGTCCCATTGCATAGTGTTGGTTACAACTGTACGTGTACAATACGTGCTAGCCTCCTCAGTAACAAGTAGGTCCTTGTGCCATACATGGCAATGATACCATTACTGCTGCCTTGTATGGTCCCATTGCATAGTGTTGGTTACAACTGTACGTGTACAATACGTGCTAGCCTCCTCAGTAACAAGTAGGTCCTTGTGCCATACATGGCAATGATACCATTACTGCTGCCTTGTATGGTCCCATTGCATAGTGTTGGTTACAACTGTACGTGTACAATACGTGCTAGCCTCCTCAGTAACAAGTAGGTCCTTGTGCCATACATGGCAATGATACCATTACTGCTGCCTTGTATGGTCCCATTGCATAGTGTTGGTTACAACTGTACGTGTACAATACGTGCTAGCCTCCTCAGTAACAAGTAGGTCCTTGTGCCATACATGGCAATGATACCATTACTGCTGCCTTGTATGGTCCCATTGCATAGTGTTGGTTACAACTGTACGTGTACAATACGTGCTAGCCTCCTCAGTAACAAGTAGGTCCTTGTGCCATACATGGCAATGATACCATTACTGCTGCCTTGTATGGTCCCATTGCATAGTGTTGGTTACAACTGTACGTGTACAATACGTGCTAGCCTCCTCAGTAACAAGTAGGTCCTTGTGCCATACATGGCAATGATACCATTACTGCTGCCTTGTATGGTCCCATTGCATAGTGTTGGTTACAACTGTACGTGTACAATACGTGCTAGCCTCCTCAGTAACAAGTAGGTCCTTGTGCCATACATGGCAATGATACCATTACTGCTGCCTTGTATGGTCCCATTGCATAGTGTTGGTTACAACTGTACGTGTACAATACGTGCTAGCCTCCTCAGTAACAAGTAGGTCCTTGTGCCATACATGGCAATGATACCATTACTGCTGCCTTGTATGGTCCCATTGCATAGTGTTGGTTACAACTGTACGTGTACAATACGTGCTAGCCTCCTCAGTAACAAGTAGGTCCTTGTGCCATACATGGCAATGATACCATTACTGCTGCCTTGTATGGTCCCATTGCATAGTGTTGGTTACAACTGTACGTGTACAATACGTGCTAGCCTCCTCAGTAACAAGTAGGTCCTTGTGCCATACATGGCAATGATACCATTACTGCTGCCTTGTATGGTCCCATTGCATAGTGTTGGTTACAACTGTACGTGTACAATACGTGCTAGCCTCCTCAGTAACAAGTAGGTCCTTGTGCCATACATGGCAATGATACCATTACTGCTGCCTTGTATGGTCCCATTGCATAGTGTTGGTTACAACTGTACGTGTACAATACGTGCTAGCCTCCTCAGTAACAAGTAGGTCCTTGTGCCATACATGGCAATGATACCATTACTGCTGCCTTGTATGGTCCCATTGCATAGTGTTGGTTACAACTGTACGTGTACAATACGTGCTAGCCTCCTCAGTAACAAGTAGGTCCTTGTGCCATACATGGCAATGATACCATTACTGCTGCCTTGTATGGTCCCATTGCATAGTGTTGGTTACAACTGTACGTGTACAATACGTGCTAGCCTCCTCAGTAACAAGTAGGTCCTTGTGCCATACATGGCAATGATACCATTACTGCTGCCTTGTATGGTCCCATTGCATAGTGTTGGTTACAACTGTACGTGTACAATACGTGCTAGCCTCCTCAGTAACAAGTAGGTCCTTGTGCCATACATGGCAATGATACCATTACTGCTGCCTTGTATGGTCCCATTGCATAGTGTTGGTTACAACTGTACGTGTACAATACGTGCTAGCCTCCTCAGTAACAAGTAGGTCCTTGTGCCATACATGGCAATGATACCATTACTGCTGCCTTGTATGGTCCCATTGCATAGTGTTGGTTACAACTGTACGTGTACAATACGTGCTAGCCTCCTCAGTAACAAGTAGGTCCTTGTGCCATACATGGCAATGATACCATTACTGCTGCCTTGTATGGTCCCATTGCATAGTGTTGGTTACAACTGTACGTGTACAATACGTGCTAGCCTCCTCAGTAACAAGTAGGTCCTTGTGCCATACATGGCAATGATACCATTACTGCTGCCTTGTATGGTCCCATTGCATAGTGTTGGTTACAACTGTACGTGTACAATACGTGCTAGCCTCCTCAGTAACAAGTAGGTCCTTGTGCCATACATGGCAATGATACCATTACTGCTGCCTTGTATGGTCCCATTGCATAGTGTTGGTTACAACTGTACGTGTACAATACGTGCTAGCCTCCTCAGTAACAAGTAGGTCCTTGTGCCATACATGGCAATGATACCATTACTGCTGCCTTGTATGGTCCCATTGCATAGTGTTGGTTACAACTGTACGTGTACAATACGTGCTAGCCTCCTCAGTAACAAGTAGGTCCTTGTGCCATACATGGCAATGATACCATTACTGCTGCCTTGTATGGTCCCATTGCATAGTGTTGGTTACAACTGTACGTGTACAATACGTGCTAGCCTCCTCAGTAACAAGTAGGTCCTTGTGCCATACATGGCAATGATACCATTACTGCTGCCTTGTATGGTCCCATTGCATAGTGTTGGTTACAACTGTACGTGTACAATACGTGCTAGCCTCCTCAGTAACAAGTAGGTCCTTGTGCCATACATGGCAATGATACCATTACTGCTGCCTTGTATGGTCCCATTGCATAGTGTTGGTTACAACTGTACGTGTACAATACGTGCTAGCCTCCTCAGTAACAAGTAGGTCCTTGTGCCATACATGGCAATGATACCATTACTGCTGCCTTGTATGGTCCCATTGCATAGTGTTGGTTACAACTGTACGTGTACAATACGTGCTAGCCTCCTCAGTAACAAGTAGGTCCTTGTGCCATACATGGCAATGATACCATTACTGCTGCCTTGTATGGTCCCATTGCATAGTGTTGGTTACAACTGTACGTGTACAATACGTGCTAGCCTCCTCAGTAACAAGTAGGTCCTTGTGCCATACATGGCAATGATACCATTACTGCTGCCTTGTATGGTCCCATTGCATAGTGTTGGTTACAACTGTACGTGTACAATACGTGCTAGCCTCCTCAGTAACAAGTAGGTCCTTGTGCCATACATGGCAATGATACCATTACTGCTGCCTTGTATGGTCCCATTGCATAGTGTTGGTTACAACTGTACGTGTACAATACGTGCTAGCCTCCTCAGTAACAAGTAGGTCCTTGTGCCATACATGGCAATGATACCATTACTGCTGCCTTGTATGGTCCCATTGCATAGTGTTGGTTACAACTGTACGTGTACAATACGTGCTAGCCTCCTCAGTAACAAGTAGGTCCTTGTGCCATACATGGCAATGATACCATTACTGCTGCCTTGTATGGTCCCATTGCATAGTGTTGGTTACAACTGTACGTGTACAATACGTGCTAGCCTCCTCAGTAACAAGTAGGTCCTTGTGCCATACATGGCAATGATACCATTACTGCTGCCTTGTATGGTCCCATTGCATAGTGTTGGTTACAACTGTACGTGTACAATACGTGCTAGCCTCCTCAGTAACAAGTAGGTCCTTGTGCCATACATGGCAATGATACCATTACTGCTGCCTTGTATGGTCCCATTGCATAGTGTTGGTTACAACTGTACGTGTACAATACGTGCTAGCCTCCTCAGTAACAAGTAGGTCCTTGTGCCATACATGGCAATGATACCATTACTGCTGCCTTGTATGGTCCCATTGCATAGTGTTGGTTACAACTGTACGTGTACAATACGTGCTAGCCTCCTCAGTAACAAGTAGGTCCTTGTGCCATACATGGCAATGATACCATTACTGCTGCCTTGTATGGTCCCATTGCATAGTGTTGGTTACAACTGTACGTGTACAATACGTGCTAGCCTCCTCAGTAACAAGTAGGTCCTTGTGCCATACATGGCAATGATACCATTACTGCTGCCTTGTATGGTCCCATTGCATAGTGTTGGTTACAACTGTACGTGTACAATACGTGCTAGCCTCCTCAGTAACAAGTAGGTCCTTGTGCCATACATGGCAATGATACCATTACTGCTGCCTTGTATGGTCCCATTGCATAGTGTTGGTTACAACTGTACGTGTACAATACGTGCTAGCCTCCTCAGTAACAAGTAGGTCCTTGTGCCATACATGGCAATGATACCATTACTGCTGCCTTGTATGGTTCCCATTGCATAGTGTTGGTTACAACTGTACGTGTACAATACGTGCTAGCCTCCTCAGTAACAAGTAGGTCCTTGTGCCATACATGGCAATGATACCATTACTGCTGCCTTGTATGGTCCCATTGCATAGTGTTGGTTACAACTGTACGTGTACAATACGTGCTAGCCTCCTCAGTAACAAGTAGGTCCTTGTGCCATACATGGCAATGATACCATTACTGCTGCCTTGTATGGTCCCATTGCATAGTGTTGGTTACATGTGTGCGTGTACAATACGTGCTAGCCTCCTCAGTAACAAGTAGGTCCTTGTGCCATACATGGCAATGATACCATTACTGCTGCCTTGTATGGTCCCATTGCATAGTGTTGGTTACAACTGTACGTGTACAATACGTGCTAGCCTCCTCAGTAACAAGTAGGTCCTTGTGCCATACATGGCAATGATACCATTACTGCTGCCTTGTATGGTCCCATTGCATAGTGTTGGTTACAACTGTACGTGTACAATACGTGCTAGCCTCCTCAGTAACAAGTAGGTCCTTGTGCCATACATGGCAATGATACCATTACTGCTGCCTTGTATGGTCCCATTGCATAGTGTTGGTTACAACTGTACGTGTACAATACGTGCTAGCCTCCTCAGTAACAAGTAGGTCCTTGTGCCATACATGGCAATGATACCATTACTGCTGCCTTGTATGGTCCCATTGCATAGTGTTGGTTACAACTGTACGTGTACAATACGTGCTAGCCTCCTCAGTAACAAGTAGGTCCTTGTGCCATACATGGCAATGATACCATTACTGCTGCCTTGTATGGTCCCATTGCATAGTGTTGGTTACAACTGTACGTGTACAATACGTGCTAGCCTCCTCAGTAACAAGTAGGTCCTTGTGCCATACATGGCAATGATACCATTACTGCTGCCTTGTATGGTCCCATTGCATAGTGTTGGTTACAATGTACGTGTACAATACGTGCTAGCCTCCTCAGTAACAAGTAGGTCCTTGTGCCATACATGGCAATGATACCATTACTGCTGCCTTGTATGGTCCCATTGCATAGTGTTGGTTACAACTGTACGTGTACAATACGTGCTAGCCTCCTCAGTAACAAGTAGGTCCTTGTGCCATACATGGCAATGATACCATTACTGCTGCCTTGTATGGTCCCATTGCATAGTGTTGGTTACAACTGTACGTGTACAATACGTGCTAGCCTCCTCAGTAACAAGTAGGTCCTTGTGCCATACATGGCAATGATACCATTACTGCTGCCTTGTATGGTCCCATTGCATAGTGTTGGTTACAACTGTACGTGTACAATACGTGCTAGCCTCCTCAGTAACAAGTAGGTCCTTGTGCCATACATGGCAATGATACCATTACTGCTGCCTTGTATGGTCCCATTGCATAGTGTTGGTTACAACTGTGTGCGTGTACAATACGTGCTAGCCTCCTCAGTAACAAGTAGGTCCTTGTGCCATACATGGCAATGATACCATTACTGCTGCCTTGTATGGTCCCATTGCATAGTGTTGGTTACAACTGTACGTGTACAATACGTGCTAGCCTCCTCAGTAACAAGTAGGTCCTTGTGCCATACATGGCAATGATACCATTACTGCTGCCTTGTATGGTCCCATTGCATAGTGTTGGTTACAACTGTACGTGTACAATACGTGCTAGCCTCCTCAGTAACAAGTAGGTCCTTGTGCCATACATGGCAATGATACCATTACTGCTGCCTTGTATGGTCCCATTGCATAGTGTTGGTTACAACTGTGTGTACCAATACGTGCTAGCCTCCTCAGTAACAAGTAGGTCCTTGTGCCATACATGGCAATGATACCATTACTGCTGCCTTGTATGGTCCCATTGCATAGTGTTGGTTAGTACGTGTACAATACGTGCTAGCCTCCTCCAGTAACAAGTAGGTCCTTGTGCCATACATGGCAATGATACCATTACTGCTGCCTTGTATGGTCCCATTGCATAGTGTTGGTTACAACTGTACGTGCTACAATACGTGCTAGCCTCCTCCATAACAAGTATCCTTGTGCCATACATGGCAATGATACCATTACTGCTGCCTTGTATGGTCCCATTGCATAGTGTTGGTTACAACTGTACGTGTACAATACGTGCTAGCCTCCTCAGTAAACAAGTAGTCCTTGTGCCATACATGGCAATGATACCATTACTGCTGCCTTGTATGGTCCCATTGCATAGTGTTGTTACATGTACGTGTACAATACGTGCTAGCCTCCTCAGTAACAAGTAGGTCCTTGTGCCATACATGGCAATGATACCATTACTGCTGCCTTGTATGGTCCCATTGTAGTGTTGGTTACAACTGTACGTGTACAATACGTGCTAGCCTCCTCAGTAACAAGTAGGTCCTTGTGCCATACATGGCAATGATACCATTACTGCTGCCTTGTATGGTCCCATTGCATAGTGTTGTTACATGTACGTGTACAATACGTGCTAGCCTCCTCAGTACAAGTGTCCTTGTGCCATTACATGGCAATGATACCATTACTGCTGCCTTGTATGGTCCCATTGCATAGTGTTGTTACAACTGTACGTGTACAATACAGCCTCCTCAGTAACAAGTAGGTCCTTGTGCCATACATGGCAATGATACATTACCGCTGCCTTGTTATGGTCCCATTGCATAGTGTTGGTTACAAGTACGTGTACAATACGTGCTAGCCTCCTCAGTAACAAGTAGGTCCTTGTGCCATACATGCAATGATACCATTACTGCTGCCTTGTATGGTCCCATTGCATAGTGTTACAACTGTACGTACGTGTACAATACGTGCTTAGCCTCCTCAGTAACAAGTAGTCCTTGTGCCATACATGGCAATGATACCATTACTGCTGCCTTGTATGTACCATGTGTGTACAATACGTGCTAGCCTCCTCAGTAACAAGTAGGTCCTTGTGCCATACATGGCAATGATACCATTACTGCTGCCTTGTATGGTCCCATTGCATAGTGTTGGTTACAACTGTACGTGTACAATACGTGCTAGCCTCCTCAGTAAACAAGTAGGTCCTTGTGCCATACATGGCAATGATACCATTACTGCTGCCTTGTATGGTCCCATTGCATAGTGTTGGTTACAACTGTACGTGTACAATACGTGCTAGCCTCCTCAGTAACAAGTAGGTCCTTGTGCCATACATGGCAATGATACCATTACTGCGCCTTGTATGGTCCCATTGCATAGTGTTGGTTACAACTGTACGTGTACAATACGTGCTAGCCTCCTCAGTAACAAGTAGGTCCTTGTGCCATACATGGCAATGATACCATTACTGCTGCCTTGTATGGTCCCATTGCATAGTGTTGGTTACAACTGTATGTGTACAATACGTGCTAGCCTCCTCCAGTAACAAGTAGGTCCTTGTGCCATACATGGCAATGATACCATTACTGCTGCCTTGTATGTCCCATTGCATAGTGTTGGTTACAACTGTACGTGTTACAATACGTGCTAGCCTCCTCAGTAACAAGTAGGTCCTTGTGCCATACATGGCAATGATACCATTACTGCTGCCTTGTATGGTCCCATTGCATAGTGTTGGTTACAACTGTACGTGTACAATACGTGCTAGCCTCCTCAGTAACAAGTAGGTCCTTGTGCCATACATGGCAATGATACCATTACTGCTGCCTTGTATGGTCCCATTGCATAGTGTTGGTTACAAACTGTACGTGTACAATACGTGCTAGCCTCCTCAGTAACAAGTAGGTCCTTGTGCCATACATGGCAATGATTACCATTACTGCTGCCTTGTATGGTCCCATTGCATAGTGTTGGTTACAACTGTACGTGTACAAATACGTGCTAGCCTCCTCGTGTAGTAACAAGTAGGTCCTTGTGCCATACATGGCAATGATACCATTACTGCTGCCTTGTATGGTCCCCATTGCATAGTGTTGGTTACACTGTACGTGTACAATACGTGCTAGCCTCCTCAGTAACAAGTAGGTCCTTGTGCCATACATGGCAATGATACCATTACTGCTGCCTTGTATGGTCCCATTGCATAGTGTTGGTTACAACTGTACGTGTACAATACGTGCTAGCCTCCTCAGTAACAAGTAGGTCCTTGTGCCATACATGGCAATGATACCATTACTGCTGCCTTGTATGGTCCCATTGCATAGTGTTGTTACAACTGTACGTGTACAATACGTGCTAGCCTCCTCAGTAACAAGTAGGTCCTTGTGCCATACATGGCAATGATACCATTACTGCTGCCTTGTATGGTCCCATTGCATAGTGTTGGTTACAAACTGTACGTGTACAATACGTGCTAGCCTCCTCAGTAACAAGTAGGTCCTTGTGCCATACATGGCAATGATACCATTACTGCTGCCTTGTATGGTCCCATTGCATAGTGTTGGTTACAACTGTACGTGTACAATACGTGCTAGCCTCCTCAGTAACAAGTAGGTCCTTGTGCCATACATGGCAATGATACCATTACTGCTGCCTTGTATGGTCCCATTGCATAGTGTTGGTTACAACTGTACGTGTACAATACGTGCTAGCCTCCTCAGTAACAAGTAGGTCCTTGTGCCATACATGGCAATGATACCATTACTGCTGCCTTGTATGGTCCCATTGCATAGTGTTGGTTACAACTGTACGTGTACAATACGTGCTAGCCTCCTCAGTAACAAGTAGGTCCTTGTGCCATACATGGCAATGATACCATTACTGCTGCCTGTATGGTCCCATTGCATTAGTGTTGGTTACAACTGTACGTGGTTACAATACGTGCTAGCCTCCTCAGTAACAAGTAGGTCCTTGTGCCATACATGGGATGCAACTGTACACAATACGTGCTAGCCTCCTCAGTAACAAGTAGGTCCTTGTGCCATGGCAATGATACCATTACTGCTGCCTTGTATGGTCCCATTGCATAGTGTTGGTTACAACTGTACGTGTACAATACGTGCTAGCCTCCTCAGTAACAAGTAGGTCCTTGTGCCCATACATGGCAATGATACATTACTGCTGCCTTGTATGGTCCCATTGCATAGTGTTGGTTACAACTGTACGTGTACAATACGTGCTAGCCTCCTCAGTAACAAGTAGGTCCTTGTGCCATACATGGCAATGATACCATTACTGCTGCCTTGTATGGTCCCATTGCATAGTGTTGTTACAACTGTGTGCGTGTACAATACGTGCTAGCCTCCTCAGTAACAAGTAGGTCCTTGTGCCATACATGGCAATGATACCATTACTGCTGCCTTGTATGGTCCCATTGCATAGTGTTGGTTACAACTGTCAACGTGCTAGCTCCTCAGTAACAAGTAGGTCCTTGTGCCATACATGGCAATGATACCAATGCTGCCTTGTATGTCCCATTGCATCAGTGTTTGGTTACAACTGTACGTTACAATACGTGCTAGCCTCCTCAGTAACAAGTAGGTCCTTGTGCATACATGGCAATGATACCATTACTGCTGCCTTGTATGTCCCATTGCATAGTGTTGTTACCACCTGACCCATTACTGCTGCCAGTATGGTCCATTGTCGTGTACATGCTGCCTCCAAGTAGGTCCTTGTGCCATACATGCCAATATACCAACTATGGTCCCATCATATGTTGGTCGTGCTAGCCTCCTCAGTAACAAGTAGGTCCTTGTGCCATACATGGCAATTGATACCATTACTGCTGCCTTGTATGGTCCCATTGCATAGTGTTGGTTACAACTGTACGTGTACAATACGTGCTAGCCTCCTCAGTAACAAGTAGGTCCTTGTGCCATACATGGCAATGATACCATTACTGCTGCCTTGTATGGTCCCATTGCATAGTGTTGGTTACAACTGTACGTGTACAATACGTGCTAGCCTCCTCAGTAACAAGTAGGTCCTTGTGCCATACATGGCAATGATACCATTACTGCTGCCTTGTATGGTCCCATTGCATAGTGTTGGTTACATGTGTGTGTACAATACGTGCTAGCCTCCTCAGTAACAAGTAGGTCCTTGTGCCATACATGGCAATGATACCATTACTGCTGCCTTGTATGGTCCCATATATGTTTGGTTACAACTGTACGTGTACAATACGTGCTAGCCTCCTCAGTAACAAGTAGGTCCTTGTGCCATACATGGCAATGATACCATTACTGCTGCTTGTATGTCCCATTGCATCATGTGTGCTTGTACAAGACGTGCTAGCCTCCTCAGTAACAAGTAGGTCCTTGTGCCATACATGGCAATGATACCATTACTGCTGCCTTGTATGGTCCCATTGCATAGTGTTGGTTACAAACTGTACGTGTACATACGTGCTAGCCTCCTCAGTAACAAGTAGGTCCTTGTGCCATACATGCAATGATACCATTACTGCTGCCTTGTATGGTCCCATTGCATAGTGTTGGTTACAACTGTACGTGTACAATACGTGCTAGCCTCTCAGTAACAAGTAGGTCCTTGTGCCATACATGGCAATGATACCATTACTGCTGCCTTGTATGGTCCCATTGCATAGTGTTTGGTTACAAACTGTACGTGTACAATACGTGCTATGCCTCCTCAGTAACAAGTAGGTCCTTGTGCCATACATGGCAATGATACCATTTACTGCTGCCTTGTATGGTCCCATTGCGTGTTGGTTACAACTGTACGTGTACAATACGTGCTAGCCTCCTCAGTAACAAGTAGGTCCTTGTGCCATAACATGGCAATGATACCATTACTGCTGCCTTGTATGTCCCATTTGCATAGTGTTGGTTTACAACTGTACGTGTACAATACGTGCTAGCCTCCTCAGTAACAAGTAGTCCTTGTGCCATACATGGCAATGATACCATTACTGCTGCCTTTGTATGGTCCCATTGCATAGTGTTGGTTACAACTGTACGTGTACAATACGTGCTAGCCTCCTCAGTAACAAGTAGGTCCTTGTGCCATACATGGCAATGATACCATTACTGCTGCCTTGTATGGTCCCATTGCATAGTGTTGGTTACAAACTGTACGTGTACAATACGTGCTACCTCCTCAGTAACAAGTAGGTCCTTGTGCCATACATGGCAATGATACCATTTACTGCTGCCTTGTATGGTCCCATTGCCATAGTGTTGGTTACAACTGTACGTGTACAATACGTGCTAGCCTCCTCAGTAACAAGTAGGTCCTTGTGCCATACATGCAATGATACCATTACTGCTGCCATGCCCATTGCATAGTGACAATACGTGCTAGCCTCCTCAGTAACAAGTAGGTCCTTGTGCCATACATGCAATGAGCTGCCTTGTATGGTCCCATTTGCATAGTGTTGGTTACAACTGTACGTGTACAATACGTGCTAGCCTCCTCAGTAACAAGTAGGTCCTCCATACATGGCAATGATACCATTACTGCTGCCTTGTATGGTCCCATTGCATAGTGTTGTGTACAATACGTGCTAGCTCCTCAGTAACAAGTAGGTCCTTGTGCCATACATGGCAATGATACCATTACTGCTGCCTTGTATGGTCCCATTGCATAGTGTTGGTTACAACTGTTACGTGTACAATACGTGCTAGCCCATCCTCAGTAACAATGTCCTTGCTGCCATACAAGTGGCAATGATACCCATGGGTCCCATTGCATAGTGTTGCATACAACCATTGTGCTAGCCTCTGCTCAGTAACAAGTAGGTCCTTGTGCCATACATGGCAATGATACCATTACTGCTGCCTTGTATGGTCCCATTGCATAGTGTTGGTTACAACTGTACGTGTACAATACGTGCTTGTAGCCTCCTCAGTAACAAGTAGGTCCTTGTGCCATACATGGCAATTGATACCATTACTGCTGCCTTGTATGGTCCCCATGGCATGAGTGTTGGTTACAAACTGTACGTGTACAATACGTGCTAGCCTCCTCAGTAACAAGTAGGTCCTTGTGCCATACATGGCAATGATACCATTACTGGCTGCCTTGTATGGTCCCATTGCATAGTGTTGGTTACAACTGTACGTGTACAATACGTGCTAGCCTCCTCAGTAACAAGTAGGTCCTTGTGCCATACATGGCAATGATACCATTACTGCTGCCTTGTATGGTCCCATTGCATAGTGTTGGTTACAACTGTACGTGTACAATACGTGCTAGCCTCCTCCAGTAACAAGTAGGTCCTTGTGCCATACATGGCAATGATACCATTACTGCTGCCTTGTATGGTCCCATTGCATAGTGTTGGTTACAACTGTACGTGTACAATACGTGCTAGCCTCCTCAGTAACAAGTAGGTCCTTGTGCCATACATGGCAATGATACCATTACTGCTGCCTTGTATGGTCCCATTGCATAGTGTTGGTTACAACTGTACGTGTACAATACGTGCTAGCCTCCTCAGTAAACAAGTAGGTCCTTGTGCCATACATGGCAATGATACCATTACTGCTGCCTTGTATGGTCCCATTGCATAGTGTTGGTTACAAACTTGTACCAAGTGCTACATGGCAATACATTACTGTGCCTAGCCCTCCTCAGTAACAAGTAGGTCCTTGTGCCATACATGGCAATGATACCATTACTGCTGCCTCCTGTATGGTCCCATTGCATAGTGTTGGTTACAAACTGTACGTGTACAATACGTGCTTGTAGGTCCCATCCTGTACAGTAACAAGTAGGTCCTTGTGCCATACATGGCAATGATACCATTACTGCTGCCTTGTATGGTCCCATTGCATAGTGTTGGTTACAACTGTACGTGTACAATACGTGCTAGCCTCCTCAGTAACAAGTAGGTCCTTGTGCCATACATGGCAATGATACCATTACTGCTGCCTTGTATGGTCCCATTGCATAGTGTTGGTTACAACTGTACGTGTACAATACGTGCTAGCCTCCTCAGTAACAAGTAGGTCCTTGTGCCATACATGGCAATGATACCATTACTGCTGCCTTGTATGGTCCCATTGCATAGTGTTGGTTACAACTGTACGTGTACAAATACGTGCTAGCCTCCTCAGTAACAAGTAGGTCCTTTGTGCCATACATGGCAATGATACCATTACTGCTGCCTTGTATGGTCCCATTGCATAGTGTTGGTTACAACTGTAGTGTGTGTGCTAGCCTCCTCAGTAACAAGTAGGTCCTTGTGCCATACATGGCAATGATACCATTACTGCTGCCTTGTATGGTCCCATTGCATAGTGTTGGTTACAACTGTACGTGTCCTTGTGCCACAATACGTGCTAGCCTTGCTCAGTAACAAGTAGGTCCTTGTGCCATACATGGCAATTGATACCATTACTGCTGCCTTGTATGGTCCCATTGCATAGTGTTGGTTACAACTGTACGTGTACATATACGTGCTATGCCTCCTCAGTAACAAGTAGGTCCTTGTTGCCCATACATGGCAATGATACCATTACTGCTGCCTTGTATGGTCCCATTGCATAGTGTTGGTTACAACTGTACGTGTACAATACGTGCTAGCCTCCTCAGTAACAAGTAGGTCCTTGTGCCATACATGGCAATGATACCATTACTGCTGCCTTGTATGTCCCATTGCATAGTGTTGGTACATGTACGTGTACAATACGTGCTAGCCTCCTCAGTAACAAGTAGGTCCTTGTGCCATACATGGCAATGATACCATTACTGCTGCCCTTGTATGGTCCCATTGCATAGTGTTGGTTACAATGTACGTGTACAATACGTGCTAGCCTCCTCATAACAAGTAGGTCCTTGTGCCATACATGCAATGATACCATTACTGCTGCCTTGTATGGTCCCATTGCATAGTGTTGGTTTACAACTGTACGTGTACAATACGTGCTAGCCTCCTCAGTAACAAGTAGGTCCTCTGTGCCATACATGCAATGATACCATTACCTGCTGCCTTTGTATGGTCCCATTGCATAGTGTTGGTTACAACTGTACGTGTACAAATACGTGCTAAGCCTCCTCAGTAACAAGTAGGTCCTTGTGCCATACATGGCAATGATACCATTACTGCCTGCCTTGTTATTCCATTGCATAGTGTTGGTTACTGTACGTGTACAATACGTGCTAGCCTCCTCAGTAACACGGTTAGTAGTCCTTGGCCATACATGGCAATGATACCATTACTGCTGCCTTGTATGGTCCATTGCATAGTGTTGGTTACAACTGTACGTGTACAATACGTGCTAGCCTCCTCAGTAACAAGTAGGTCCTTGTTACACCGTGCCGTGTACAAGTAGCCTCCTCAGTAACAAGTAGGTCCTTGTGCATACATGCAATGATCCATTACTGCTGCCTTGTATGGTCCCATTGCATAGTGTTGGTTACAAACTGTACGCGTGTACAATCGTGCTAGCCTCCTAACAGTAGGTCTTGTTGCCATACATGCAATGATACCATTACTGCTGCCTTGTATATGTCCCATTGCATAGTGTTGGTTACAACTGTACGTGTACAATACGTGCTAGCCTCCTCAGTAACAAGTAGTCCTTGTGCCATACATGGCAATGATACCATTACTGCTGCCTTGTATGGTCCCATTATGCATAGTGTTGGTTACAAAACTGTACGTGTACAATTACGTGCTAGCCTCCTCAGTAACAAGTAGTCCTTGTGCCATACATGGCAATGATACCATTACTGCTGCCTTGTATGGTCCCATTGCATAGTGTTGGTTACATGTACGTGTACAATACGTGCTAGCCTCCTCAGTAACAAGTAGGTTCCTTGTGCCAACATGGCAATGATACCATGTGTACTGCTGCCTTGTATGCTTGTCCCATTGCTTAGTTGTTTTTTACAATACTGTAGTGTTACAAGTGGCTTTAGCCTGTGCCTAGCCTCCTCATAACAAGTAGTACCAAGTTTGTGCCTGCCATACATGGCAATGATACCATTACTGCTGCCTTGTATGGTCCCATTGCATAGTGTTGGTTACAACTGTACGTGTTACAATACGTGCTAGCCTCCTCAAGTAACAAGTAGTCCTTTGTGCCATACATGCAATGATACCATTACTGCTGCCTTGTATGGTCCCATTGCAGTGTTGGTTACATGTGTACCGTGCTAGCCCCTCGGAGTAACAAGTAGGTCCTTTGGCCATACATGGCAATGTGATACCATTTACTGGCCTTATTGCATAAACGTGTGCTAACAATACGTGCTAGCCTCCTCAGTAACAAGTAGGTCCTTGTGCCCATACATGGCAATGATACCATTTACTGCTGCCTTGTATGGTCCCATTGCATAGTGTTGTTACCAACTGTACGTGTACAATACGTGCTAGCCTCCTCAGTAACAAGTAGGTCCTTGTGCCATACATGGCAATGATACCATTACTGCTGCCTTGTATGTCCCATAGCATAGGTGTACACAATACGTGCTGTCAGCCTGTAACACCTGTGTATGGTCCATTACTGCTGCCTGTATGGTCCCATTGTAGTGTAACAGCCTCCTCAGTAACAAGTAGTCCTTGTGCCATACATGGCAATGATACCATTACTGCTGCCTTGTATGGTCCCATTGCATTAGTGTTGTTACATGTACGTACAATACGTGCTAGCCTCCTCAGTAACAAGTAGGTCCTTGTGCCATACATGCAATGATAAGCCATTTGTATGTCCCAAATATTTGCGCTGCCTGTACGTATGGTCCTTGTGCCATTGCAATGATACCATTACTGCTGGGTGGTCCATTGCATAGTGTTTACAACTACGTGTTACAATACGTGCTAGCCTCCTTTCAGTAACAACTGTAGGTCCTTTGCTCCATACATGCAATGATACCATTACTGCTGCCTTGTATGTCCCATTGCATAGTGTTGTTACAACGTACGTGTACAAGTACCTTGTGTACATGCAATGATACATTACTGCTCATGTATGTATTGCGTAGTATACATGGCAATGATACCGCGGTATTACTGCTGCCTTGTATGGTCCATGCATAGTCCTTAGTTTGGTTACAACTGTGCTACGTGTACAATACGTGCTAGCCTCCTCAGTAACAAGTAGGTCCTTGTGCCATACATGCAATTGATACCATTACTGCTGCCTTGTATGGTCCCATTGCATAGTGTTTGGTTACAATACGTGTGTGTACAATACGTGCTCAGCCTCCTTCAGTAACAAGTAGGTCCTTGTGCCATACATGCAATGATTACCATTACTTGCTGCCTTGTATGCGTCCCATTGCATAGTGTTGGTTACAAACTGTGCGTGTACAATACGTGCTAGCCTCCTCAGTAACAAGTAGGTCCTTGTGCCATACATGCAATGATACCATTACTGCTGCCTTGTATGGTCCCATTGCATAGTGTTGGGTTACAACTGTACGTGTACAATACGTGCTAGCCTCCTCAGTAACAAGTAGGTCCTTGTGCATACATGGCAATGATACCATTACTGCTGCCTTGTATGGTCCCATTGCATAGTGTTTTTACAACTGTACGTGTACAATACGTGCTAGCCTCCTCAGTAACAAGTAGGTCCTTGTGCCATACATGGCAATGATTACCATGTACTGTTGCTGCCTTGTATTGTTCCCATTGCATTGAGTGTTGGTACCAATAACATGTTACGTGTACAATACGTGCTAGCCTCCTCAGTAACAAGTAGGTCCTTGTGCCATACATGGCAATGATACCATTACTGCTGCCTTGTATGGTCCCATTGCATAGTGTTGGTTACAACTGTACGTGTACAATACGTGCTTAGCCTTCCTCAGTAAAACAAGTAGGTCCTTGTGCCATACATGGCAATGATACCATTACTGCTGCCTTGTATGGTCCCATTGCATGAGTGTGGTTACATGTACGTGTTACAAGACGTGCTAGCCTCCTCTGTAACAAGTAGGTCCTTGTGCCATACCATGGCAATGATACCATTACTGCTGCCTTGTATGGTCCCATTGCATAGTGTTGGTTACAACTGTACGTGTACAATACGTTGCTAGCCTCCTCCTGTAGTAACAGTAGTCCTCAGTGTCCATACATGGCAATGATACCATTACTGCTGCCTTGTATGTCCCATTGCATAGTGTTGGTTACAACTGTACGTGTACAATACATGCTAGCCTCCTCAGCTAACAAGTAGGTCCTTGTGCCATACATTGGCAATGATACCATTACTGCTGCCTTGTATTATGGTTCCCATTGCATAGGTGTTGGTTACAACTGTACGTGTACAATACGTGCTAGCCTCCTCAGTTAACAAGTAGGTCCTTGTTGCCATACATGGCAATGATACCATTACTGCTGCCTGTATCGTCCCATTGCATAGTGTTGGTTACAACTTGTGTACGTGTACAAATACGGCTAGCCTTCGCAATGTAAAACACACGTGTCCTTGTGCCATTAACATGCAATGATACCATTTTACTTGCTGCTTGTATGTCCCATTGCATAGTGTTGGTTACAACGTGTTACGTACAATGACGTGCTAAGTAGCACAAGTAGAGGCCTCTGTGCCATACGATGGGTGCAATGGGATCACCATTACTGCCTGCCTTTGTATGGCGCGCGGTCCCAATCCATCTGCATGTGTTGATTACAAGGTGTGTATGTACAAGACGTGCTAGCCGTCCTCGCGCCCGCGAGTAACAAGTACCCCGTCCTTGTCGCACATACATGGTGCATGATACCATTACTCGCTGCCTTGTATGAGTGTTGTAGTTTAAACTGTTGTGTACAATGATACGTGCAATAACTGCGTAGACTCTCAGTGTAGCGTCCTTGTGCCATAACATGCAATCGTGCCATGACTGATGGGTCCCATTGCATAGTACGTTACCGCAGTTCGGTTCCTACGTAGGTAACATTCCTGGCCTATATTACCAGCTCTATACCATTACTGCCTCCGGTGTCCTGACAGTACAAAATGTATGATACAGACAGTGGTAGCCCCTCATAACAGTATGTCCTTGTACCATACATGCCATAGGTATGGAATGCATACGGTAACTAGCATGTAAACAAAGTAAATACCTTGTGCCATAGGCAAAATGTACTGGGGGATAGTCCTATTGTGGTATACAGAACTGTACGTTTAGTACAATACGGATTACATGATAACGGTCCTTGATGACCATTAACATGGCCATAGATCCCAACCGTGCCTTGTTTACAATTGCATATGTGGTTACAAACATATACGTGTACAAGACATACGACTGCTCAGCCTCCTCAAGTGCAATAAGAGTGCCTCTGTCCAACATGCCATTTACTGTTCTTGTGGGCCCATAGCATAACACACCAGTTTGTTACACTGTATAAGGAATCAAATACGTGACTAGCCACGCTCTGCCGGCTAGTCCTTGTAGCTCTACATCAATACCGTCGGGCAATGGATACCCGCACTTCCGTGCTTCTATTGTCTGATTATCGGTTCCACATTATAGTGTTGGGTTACAGAGCTGTACCGTACAATACTGTGCTCTAAGCCTCCCTTCGCGGCATAAGTAACAACCAAGCGTAGTCCTCTTGTGCCATACATGCAATAATGTACCCATTACTGTACCGCTCCCCTATGTCATGGTCCATTGTGCCGCCATTACGTGCCCGTTGCTGCTATACAACTGCTAACGCTGTACAACTAGCAGTGCGCGTTAGGCGTGCGCGCCTCAGTAGTAACAAGGCTACCAGTCCTGCTTTGCCATGAACCCAATGCCACTGGGCAACTGAATACCATTACCGAACTGCGTTCTCTCGTATCCCATTGCATAGACGTTAGTGTGTTGGTTACGTGAGCGACTGTTGTCTATCTATCGGCGTAATGAAACAGGTGACTTAATGGCCTCTACGTGCAGTAACAGAGGAGAGTCACTATGTGGCCTGCGCGATACATCCCAATGCATACCGGATGGCACTGGAGCTTCGTATCTGCCGGTCTCATGCCACTCGAGTGTCTGGGTTGAACAACAATGTGTACAGTTCAAATACGTGCTGCTCTCCTCCGTAGGCCTCTTGGAGTAACAATGGTAGGGTCCCGGTTGTGCCATACATGTCGCAATGATGGACCATTACTGCATGCCTTGTTTATGGTCCCATTTGCATAGTGCTTGGTTACAAGCTGTACAGCTTTCGTGTGTTACAATACGAGCGCGCGCTATAGCCTCCTCGAGGGGGCCAGTAAGAACAAGTAGCCTTGTGCGCATACCGGTGGGCGCAATTTGGAGGAGCCATTACTGGCTTGCCTTGTATCGCGCCCATGGTCCCAGTATAGCTGTTGTGTTACAAACTGCGGTGTGACGGGGCCGGCGGCATGGTGGCTGGACAAATACAGTACTAATCGGCCTCGGGGCGCACTCCAGTAACATAGGGTCCTTCCATCCCTGTGCCGATTTACATGCGAATGGACTACCGCATCTGACTGTGCCTGCCCTTGTATCGTGGTCCCCATTGCCACTAGTGGCTTGCTTACCAAAACTGGTACGTGTACAATACTGGTCGACTTTATGCCTCTCTCAATTAGAAGTAGGTCTTGCAGTACATTGCAATGGATGACCATACTGCTCCTTGTATGGTCCCATTGCATAGTGTTGGTTACATGTGTGCGTTACAAGACGTGCTAGCCTCCTTCAGTAACAAGTTAGGTCACCTTGTGCATACATGGCAATGATACCATTACTGCTGCCTTGTATGGGTCCCATTTGGCATAGTGTTGGTTACATGTGTTACGTGTACAATACGTGCTAGCCTCCTCAATAACAAGTAGGTCCTTGTGCCATACATGGCAATGATACCATACTGGCTGCCTTGTATGGTCCATTGCATAGTGTTTGTACAGTAGTACGTGTACAATACTGCTAGCCTCCTCAGTAACAAGTAGGTCCTTGTTGCCGATACATGGCAATTTGATACCATTACTGCTGCCTTGATATGGTCCATTTGCATAGTGTTGGTACAATGGTACGTGTACAATACGGCTAGCTCCTTCCAGTAACAAGTAGGTCCTTGTGCCATACTTGGCATGATACCATTACTGCTGCTTGTATGGTCCCATTGCATAGTGTTGGTTACAACTGTACGTGTACAAATACGTGCTAGCTCCTCAATAACAAGTGGTCCTTGTGCCATACAGGCAATGATCACCCATACTGCATCGCATTGTATTTGGTCCCATTGCAAGTGTTTGGTTAATGTGTGCGTGTTACAATACGTGCTTAGCCTCCTCGGTAACAAGTAGTCCTTGTGCCTATACCATCGGCAATTGAACCATTACTGCTGCCTTGTATGGTCCCATTGCATAGTGGTTGGTTACACTGTACGTTTACAAATACGCTGTTAGCCTCTCAGTAACAAGTAGTCTTGCTGCCATAACATGGCAATGATACCCATTACTGCTGCCTGTGTATGGTCCCATTTAGATTGTTGGTTACAATTACGTGTACAATACGTGCTAGCCTCTCAGCTAACAAGTAGGTCTTTTGTGCCATACATGCCAATGATACCATTACAATGCTGCCTTGTATGGTCCCATTGATCAGTGTGGTTACGCAACTGTACGGTTTACAATACGTGCTAGCCTCCTCAGTAACAAGTAGTCCTTGTGCCATACATGGCAATGATACCATATACTGCTGCCTTGTATGGTCCCATTGCATAGTGTGAGTTACAACTGTCGTGTACGTGGTAAATACGTGCTAGTCCTCCTCAGTACAAGTAGTCCTTGTGCCATAGCATGGAATGATACCTATTACTGCTGTTGTATGGCCTATTGCTTAAATAGTTTGGTTACATGTG
>CM039463.1:83085376-83175304 GCA_022414725.1 Microglena sp. YARC | reverse complement strand
AGGGTCTTGTTGTACATAGGCAAATGATTACCATTTAACTGCCTTTGCCTTGTATTGTCCCATTGCATAGTGGTTGGTTACAAACTGTACGTGTACATTACGTGCTTAGCCTCTGCAGTAAACAGTTAGGGTCTTGTTGTTAGGTGTACATTACTGCTGCTTGTATGGTCGGCCATTGCATAGTGTTGTTACAACTGTAACGTTACACACTCACGGTGCTACCTCCTATAAAAGCTAGTCCCTTTGTGCATACATGGCAATGGAATAACCATTACTGCTAGCCTTTTAATGGTTCCCCATTGCAATAGTGTTTGGTTTACATGGTGTGCGTGTACAAGAACGTTGCTAGCTGCCTCAAGTAACAATAGGGTCCTTGTGGCATACATGGGCAATGATACCATGTACTGTGGTAGTTATAGCAATAGTGTTGGTTACAACTGTGCGTTGTACAAGACGTGCTAGCCTCCCTCAGTAACAAGTAAGGGTTCTTTTGTGGCCATACATGGGCAATGATACCATTACTGTCCTGCCGGCGTTGTATGGTCCCATTGCTATAGTGTTGGGTTACAAAACTGGTAGGGTGTAGCAAAGACGTGCTAGGCATGCCTCAGTAACAAGTAGGTCCTTGTGCATACATGGCAATTGATAGCGCATTACTTGCTGCCTTGTATCGGTGCTCGCATTGCATAGTGTTGGTTACATGGTTGTGGTGTACAATACGTGCTAGCGGCTACCCTCAGTAAGCAAGTAGAGTCCTCCTGTGGCCATACATGGCAATGATACCGATTACTGCTGCTTGTTATGGCTCCCATTGCATTAGTGTTGGTTACAATTGTACGAGTACAATACGTGCTTAGCCTCCTAGTAACAAGTAGGTTCCTTGTGCATACATGGCATATGATACCATTACTGGCCTGCCTTGTATGGTCCCCATATTCATAGTGGTTGGTTACAACTGTACGTGTACAATACGTGGCTAGCCTCCTCAGTAAGAATGTAGGTCTTGTGGCCCTATACATGGCAATGATAACATTAGCTGTGACGTTGTATGGTCCCATTGCATATAGTGTTGGTTAGCAACTGTAACGTGTACAATACGTTGCTAGCGCTGCCTGCAGTAACAAGTAGGTCCTTGTGCCATACATGGCAATGATACGCATTACTGCTGGCCTTGTAATGGTCCGCATTGGCCATAGTGTTGGTTACATGTGTGCGTGTACAAGACGTGGCGTAGCCGTCCTCAGTAACAGTTAGGTCCTTGGTTTTGACCATACATGGGCAATGAATAACCATTACTGCTGCCCTTTATTATGGTCCCATTGCCATAGTGGTTGGTTACAACTGTAACGTGTACAAGACGTGCTAAGACCTTCGGCCTTCTTAACAAGTTTAGGTCGCTTGTGCCATTACATGGGCAATGGATCCATTACTGGGGGGGCTTGCCCCTTTGTAAATGGGTCCATTGGGGTAAGAGTGTTGGTTACAACTGTAGCATTACAAGACTGTGCTAGCCTGGCTCCAAGTACAGTAGGTCCTTGTGGCATACATGGGCATGATACATTCTGCCGCCGGGATTCATTTTGCAAGTGTTGTTATGTGTGCGTGTTACAATACGTGTAAGGGCCACTGCCTCAGTAACAATGTAAGGTTTGGTGCAATACAGGATGATAATTACGTGTGCCTTGTATGGTCGGATGTAGAATGTTGGTTTTTAGGTACTGTACGTGTACCAATTAAACGTGCTAGCCTCCTTCAGTAACAAGTAGGTCTGTTTTTGTTGAAATAACTGGCAATGATAGCATTGATTGCTGCCCTTTGGGTTATGGTCCATTGGTCATAGTGGGTTTGGTTTACATGTGTGCTTGTACAAGACGTGCCGGCCCTTCCACTCAGACAAGTTTAGGGATCCTTGTGGCCATACATTGGCAAATGATTACCATTACCTGGGCCTTGCCTTTGTATGGTTCCATTGCATAGTGGTATGGTTTACAACTGTTTAATGTTTGGGGTATAAGATGCTAGCTCCGACTCAGTAACAAGTAGTCCTTGGTGGACATAACATGGGCAATGATACCCATTTATGGCGTCCGGTTAGTAATGGTCCGATGTAAGGAGTGGGGTTCACATGTACGTGTACTATTACGTTCCTAGCCTCCTCAGTTAACAATTTAGTTTGCAAGTAGGTCACCTGTGAGCCATTACACTGCAATGAATACCCATTTACTGCTAGCCTTGTATGGTTCCCAATTGCATAGTGTTGGTTACATGTGTGGATGTACAATACAGTGCTAGCCTCCTCACCAGTAACAAAGCGCCTTGTCCAACATGGCAATTGAACCATTCACTTGCTGCCTTCATGGTTCATGGTAGGAGTCCCATTGCAATAGTGTTTGGATCCCATGCCTATAGCAAGTTGTGGGTTACAACTGTATTGTCGCATCATGTACAATACATACTTACTATGTGACCTTCCTCCCTTCAACTGATTAAGAGTCAGGTTGTCCATACTTATTTGCCATACATACTTAATTTGAGTAGAGTTATGGGGCTACATGGCATGATACCCATTACTGCCCTCTTGTTATCGGTCCCATGCATAGTGATTGGTGTACCTTGTGTTGGTCCCATACAATTGTGTTAGTGGCAGTTGACAACTGTATCCTCCTCAGTAACAAGTAGGTCCCTTTTGCCTACTCATGGGACATATACATTTGTACACTGGGAATCGGTCCAATTGCATAGTGTGGGCTTTAATACATGTAGTTAACAAGTTTTAGTAACAAGTAGGATGGGTGGTCCCCATTGTATTAGCGAATGTGGTTACCAAGTGTAAAAAAAAAAGACCGTGTCCGTGTTGGTGGCTTGTGTTGTAGCTTTGAGATTCCTTGTGCCATACATGGCAAATGATACCATTACCCTGCCCCATTGTTGTTACCATGTGACTAGCTGTGTAGAGTGTTGGTACCCAACTGATTGCGTGGTGTATACGTTCTACTGTGACCGTCCTCATGTAAAACAAGTACGGTACCTTGTGCCATACATGGCAATGATACCATTACGTGCTGCCTGTCTTATGGTCCCAATTGCAATCAGTGTTGGTTACAACTGTACGTGTACAATACGGTGCTAACCTCCTAGTAACAAGTAGTAGGACCTTGTGCCATACATGGCAATGCAAATATTACTGTTCATATACTGCCTTGTATGGTGTGCCCATTTGTCAGTCCCATTGTAGACAACTGTACGTGTACAATACGTGCTAGTCCTCCTCAGTAACAAGTAGGGTCCTATCTGTGCCATACATGCAATGATACCACATACTGCTGCCTTGTACCCATTGCAGTGTGTGTTACAACTGTACAGTGTACAATACGTCAGCCTCCTCAGTAACAAGTAGGTCCTTGTGCCATACCATGGCAAATGGATTACCATTACTGCTGCCTTGTATGGTCCCATTGCATAGTGTTGTACAACTGTACAGTGTACCATACGTGCTAGCCTCCTCAGTAACAAGTAGGTCCTTTGCCATACAATGGCAATAGATTACCATTACGCTGACTTGTATGGTCCTCATTGCATTCAGTGTTGGTTACAACTGCTGTACGTGTTAACAAATACGTGCTTAGCCCTCTCTCAGTAACAAGTAGGTTCCTGTGTGCCATACATGGCAATTGGATCACATTACTGCTGCCTCTGTATTGGTCCCATTTGCCATAGTGTGTGACAGTTACAACTGTACTGTACAATACCGGTGCTAGACCTCCTCAGTAAAAACAAGTAGGGTCCTTGTGCCATACATGGCAATAGATACCATTACCGCTCTGCTGCCTTGTAATGGTCCCATTTCTGCCTTGACATTAGTGTTAGGTTACAACTGTACAAATGTGTACAATACGTGCTAGCCTCCTCAAGGAAGAACAAGTAGGTCCTTGTGCCATACTCCCATGGCAATGAACCATTTACTGCTGCCTTGTATGCTAATCGGGGTCCCCCCATTGCCCCATTCTAGTGTTTGGGTTTCGTGGTTAACAATCCTCTACCCTCTCTACGTGTATAACAATACGTCCAGCTAGGCGTTCCTCCTCAGTAACAAGTAGGTGTAGTAGGTCCTGTGCCATATGGCATGAGGTACCATTACTGCTGCCTTTTTATGGTCCCTTCCCATCATGCATAGTCAATGTTGGTTACAACTGTGTTGCGTGACAACGGGCTAGCTCCTTGCAGTACAATACCGTGCTAGCCTCTGCTCAGTGCTGCATAGCAACCCGTGCCAGTACAAGTGGGTTCCTTGCCTATTGCCACCAAGGATCCTTGTATGGTCCCCGTATGATAGTGGGTTGGTTTACAAACTGTACGTGTACTACGTTGCTAGCCTCCCTCAGTAAACAAGTAGGTCCTGTGCCATAACAGTGTTGGTTTACAATGTGAGTGGTTGGTTACTGTACGTGTACAAGACGTGCTTGCTTGTGCTAGCCCTCCTCAGTAAACAAGTAGGGTCCTTGTGCCATACATGGCAATGAATACCATTACTGCTTAGCCTTGTATGGGGGTCCATTGCATTTCATGTTTGGTTAACATGTGTGCCGTGGTACAATACGTGCTAAAGCCTCTCAGATACAGTAGTAGAGTCCTTGTGCCATTCATGGCAAATGAAGACATTACTGTGCTTGTATGGGTCCCATTGTAGATGTTGGTTTTACAATGTACGTGTAAAGACGTGCTAGCCTCCTCAGTAACAAGTAGGTCCTGTGCCATACATGGCAATGATACCATTACTGCTGCCTTGTATGGTCCCATTGCATAGTGTTGGTTACATGTGTGGCTTGTACAAGACGTGCTAGCCTCGCTCAGTAACAAGTAGGTCCTTTCTTGTGGCATACATGCAATGATGACATTACTGGCTGCCTTTGTATGGTCCCATTGTAGAGTGTGTGGTTACAACTGTACGTGTACAAGACGTGCTAGCCTCCTTAGTAACAAGTAGGGGGGTCTTGTGCCATACATGGCAATGATACCATTACTGCCGCCCCTTGTTGGTCCCATTGCATAGTGTTCGTTCAATAACTGTACGTGTACAATACGTGCTAGCCTCCTCATAGTAACAAGTAGGTCCCCTTGTTGCCATACATGGCATGATACCATTACTGTGCCATTGCATTGTTTGGTTCCTACCCAACCCTGGTCTTCCCATTGGTTTGTGGCATAGTACATTACCGTTGGCGTTATAGTGTTTGGTTACACTACAATACGTGTGCCCCTCCCTCAGTAAGACGTGTTGACACCTTGTGTCATGATACCGAACTTGCCTGCCCTTGTTATGGATCAGCCCCATCTCCCCTAGTGCTCGTTGGTAGCCTCCTAGCCCCTCCTCAGTAACCTGTGCCAGTATTACTTGGCCTGTTGGTCCTTGTGCCATACATGTCTGTCAATGTGCTATGCCTCTCAGAACAATAGGTTCCTTGTGCCATACATGGAAAATGAAATTACATACTTGGCTGCCTTGGGGGGGGCCTCGGCAAATTGATACCATTACTGCTGCCTTGTAGTAACAACTGTGTGTAAATACTTGCTAGCCTCCTCAGTGTAAACAGGGTAGGGGGTCAATACCATTACCGCTGTTCCGATATTAATTTGTATGGTCCCGAAAGGGAAATGGCATGTGTTGGTTTCAACCGCTGGTATTTTAATAACTGGTGGCGGGCTTTTAGGGTCGCAAATTTGCAATTTGTGTTGTTTGCTTCGTGAATCCATTTATAAGCAGAGCAAATGGCGCCTTTGATACAATACAACAAGGTACTGTAATACATGCCTTTGCAATGGTCCCATTGCATAGTGGTGGTTACAACTGTACGTGTACTGTGCCCTCCTCAGTAACAAGCTTAGGTCCCCGCTGATTACATGCAACCGGGCCTGCGGTTTTGGTTGGTCCCCCAATTTTGCATACATTGGTCCTGCTGGGCATTGCCCTCCATTGCACATTACTGCAGTATATGGTCCCATTCATGGACCATTATAGTGCTGGTGACCTGCTGGGTACAAAGTAGGTCCCATGCGTGTACCCTCCTCCTCAGTAACAAGTAGGGTCTTTTGTGCCTTGTGCCACATGTGGGGATAACATTACTGTGCCATGGTCCACATACATTGTGGGCTTGTACCATGCCTCCTCAGTAACAAGTAGGGTCCATTGTGCCATACATGGCAATGTATACGATTACCGCTGCCCTGCGTGTAGATGGTCCAGTGTTTGGTTACAACTGTACGTGTACAAGACGTGCTAGCCCTCAAGTAACAAGTAGGTCCTTGTGCCATACATGGCAATGATACCATTTTTACTGCTGCTTGTATGGTCCCATTGCATAGTGTTGGGTTACATTGTATGCTGTACAATACGTGCTAGCCTCCCAGTAACAAGTAGGTCCTTGTGCCATACAATGGCAATGATACCATTACGTGCTGCCTTGTATGGTCCGCATTGTAGATATGTTGGTTACAACTGTAGTGTACAATACGTGCTAGCCTCCTCCTAGTAACAAGTAGGTCCTTGTGCCATACATTGGCAATGATACCATTACTGCTGCCTTGTATGGTCCCATTGCATAGTGTTGGTTACAACTGTATGTGTACAATAACGTGGCTAGCCTCTCTCAGTAACAAGTAGGTCCTTGTGCCATAAACATGGCAATGATACCATTACTGCCTGCCTTGTATGGTCCCATTGCATAGTGTTGGTTACAACTGTACGTTGTACAAGACGTGCTAGCCCCTCCAGTAGTAGGGTCCTTGTGCCATACATGCAATGATAACATTACTGCTGCCTTGTATGGTCCCATTGCATAGAATGTTGGTTACAACTGTGTACGTGTACAAAGACGTGCTAGCTGGCTCGTAACAAGTAGGTCTTTGTGCCATACATGGCAAATGATTTACATGATGCCTGATGGTCCCATTGGCATAGTGGTTGGTTACATGTGTGCTTGTACAATGGCTGCCTTGTTACGTTGCTAGCCTCCTCAGTTAACAAGTAAGGTCCTTGTGCCATTACATGGCAATGATAACCATTACTGCTGCCTTGTATGGTCCCATTGTAGTGTTGGTTACAACTGTACGTGTACAATACGTCCCTTGCTAGCCTCCTTCCTTGTAGTAATAGTGTTGTTACAGTAGGTCCATTGTGCCCATACATGGCAATGATACCATTACTTGCTGCCTTGTATGGTCCCATTTGCATAGTGTTGGGTTTACAACTGTACGTGTACAATACGTGCTAGCCTCCTCAGTAAACAAGTAGGTCCTTGTGCATACATGGCAATGATACCATTAACTTGCTGCCTTGTATGGTCCCATTGCATAGTGTTGGGTTACAACTGTACGTGTACAATACGTGCTAGCCTCCTCAGTAAACAAGTAGGTCCTTGTGCATACATGGCAATGATACCATTACTGCTGCCTTGTATGTCCCATTGTAGTGTTGGTTATGGTGTTTGCTAGCCTGTGTGTACAATACTTCTGCCTCAGTAACAAGTAGGTCCTTGTGCCATACATTGGCAATGATACCATTACCTGCTGCCTTTGTATGGTCCCATTGCATAGTGTTGGTTACAACTGTGTACGTGTACAATACGTGCTAGCCTCCTCAGTAACAAGTAGGTCCTTGTGCCATACATGGCAATGATACCATTACTGCTGCCTTGTATGGTCCCATTGCATAGTGTTGGTTACAACTGTACGTGTACAATACGTGCTAGCCTCCTCAGTAACAAGTAGGTCCTTGTGCCATACATGGCAATGATACCATTACTGCTGCCTTGTATGGTCCCATTGCATAGTGTTGGTTACACTGTACGTGTACAATACGTGCTAGCCTCCTCAGTAACAAGTAGGTCCTTGTGCCATACATGGCAATGATACCATTACTGCTGCCTTGTATGGTCCCATTGCATAGTGTTGGTTACAACTGTACGTGTACAATACGTGCTAGCCTCCTCAGTAACAAGTAGGTCCTTGTGCCATACATGGCAATTGATACCATTACTGCTGCCTTGTATGGTCCCATTGCATAGTGTTGGTTACAACTGTACGTGTACAATACGTGCTAGCCTCCTCAGTAAACAAGTAGGTCCTTGTGCCATACATGGCAATGATACCATTACCGCTGCCTTGTATGGTCCCATTGCAATAGTGTTGGTTACAACTGTACGTGTACAATACGTGCTAGCCTCCTCAGTAACAAGTAGGTCCTTGTGCCATACATGGCAATGATACCATTACCGCTGCCTTGTATGGTTCCCATTGCAATAGTGTTGGTTACAAACTGTACGTGTACAATACGTGCTAGGCCTCCTCAGTAACAAGTAGGTCCTTGTGCCATACATGGCAATGATACATTACTGCTGCCTTGTATGGTTCCCATTGCATAGTGTTGGTTACAACTGTACGTGTACAATACGTGCTAGCCTCCTCAGTAACAAGTAGGTCCTTGTGCCATACATGGCAATGATACCATTACTGCTGCCTTGTATGGTCCCCATTGCATAGTGTTGGTTACATGTGTGCGTGTACAATACGTGCTAGCCTCCTCATAACAAGTAGGTCCTTGTGCCTTGTGCCATACATGGCAATGATACCATTACTGCTTGCCTTGTATGGTCCCATTGCATAGTGTTTACTGTGTTGTACAATACGTGTACGTGTACAATACATGTGCTAGCCTCCTCAAGTAACAAGTAGGTCCTTGTATGCCATACATGGTGTACAATGATACCATTACTGCTGCCTGTATGGTCCCATTGCATAGTGTTGGTTACAACTGTACGTGTACAAGACGTGCTAGCCTCCTCAGTAACAAGTAGGTCCTTGTGCCATACATGGCAATGATACCATTACTGCTGCCTTGTATGTCCCATTGCATAGTGTTGGTTACAACTGTGTGTACAATACGTGCTAGCCTCCTCAGTAACAAGTAGGTCCTTGTGCCATACATGGCAATGATACCATTACTGCTGCCTTGTATGGTCCCATTGCATAGTGTTGGTTACAAACTGTACGTGTACAAGACGTGCTAGCCTCCTCAGTAACAAGTAGGTCCTTGTTGCCATACATGGCAATGATACCATTACTGCTGCCTTGTATGGTCCCATTGCATAGTGTTGGTTATACAACTGTACGTGTACAACACGTGCTAGCCTCCTCAGTAACAAGTAGGTCCTTGTGCCATACATGGCAATGATACCATTTACTGCTGCCTTGTATGGTCCCATTGCATAGTGTTGGTTACAGTGTGCGTGTACAACGTACGCTAGCCTCCTCAGTAACAAGTTAGGTCCTTGTGCCATACATGGCAATGATACCATTACTGCTGCCTTGTATGTTTGTAGAGTGGTTGGCAATACATACATTACTGTATGGTCCCATTGTAGTACAATGTACGTGCTAGCCTTCTCAGTAACAAGTAGGTCCTTGTGCCCATACATGGCAATGATACCATTACTGCTGCCTTGTATGGTCCCATTGCATAGTGTTGGTTACAACTGTACGTGTACAAGACGTGCTAGCCTCCTCAGTAACAAGTAGGTCCTTGTGCCATACATGGCAATGATACCATTACTGCTGCCTTGTATGGTCCATTGCATAGTGTTGGTTACAACTGTACGTGTACAAGACGTGCTAGCCTCCTCAGTAACAAGTAGTCCTTGTGCCATACATGCAATGATACCATTACTGCTGCCTTGTATGGTCCCATTGCATAGTGTTGGTTACAACTGTACGTGTACAATACGTGCTAGCCTCCTCAGTAACAAGTAGGTTTGTGCCATACATGGCAATGATACCATTACTGCTGCCTTGTATGGTCCCATTGTAGAGTGTTGGTTACAACTGTACGTGTACAATACGTGCTAGCCTCCTCAGTAACAAGTAGGTCCTTGTGCCATACATGGCAATGATACCATTACTGCTGCCTTGTATGGTCCCATTGTAGAGTGTTGGTTACAACTGTACGTGTAAAAGACGTGCTAGCCTCCTCAGTAACAAGTAGGTCCTTGTGCCATACATGGCAATGATACCATTACTGCTGCCTTGTATGGTCCCATTGCATAGTGTTGGTTACAACTGTGCGTGTACAATAGGTGCTAGCCTCCTCAGTAACAAGTAGGTCCTTGTGCCATACATGGCAATGATACCATTACTGCTGCCTTGTATGGTCCCATTGCATAGTGTTGGTTACAACTGTACGTGTACAATACGTGCTAGCCTGTGTGATCCTGTGTGTGATTAATTTGTGTGATCCTGTTTGTGTGATCCTGTGTGTAATTAATTTGTGTGATCCTGTTTGTGTGATCCTGTTTGTGTGATCCTGTGTTTGATCCTGTGTGTGATTAATTTGTGTGGGCCCTGATTTTGTGCTGCAGTGACAATTTTAGGACAGAAAGTGTGATGAGGTAACGCATTACACTTGGATTAGGATAGTGAGTTAAAGTTCAGGTACAGTTGGATTCGGACAGAAAGTTGAAATTAAGCTGAAGTACAGTTGGATTATGACGGAGAGTTTAAGTTCAGTTGAAGTACACTTGGATAAGAACAGTAAGTTCGGTCGAAGTACAATTAGATAAGAAAAGTAAGTTCAGTTGAAGTACAAACCTCCTCAGTAACAAGTAGGTCCTTGTGCCATACATGGCAATGATACCATTACTGCTGCCTTGTATGGTTCCATTGCATAGTGTTGGTTACAACTGTACGTGTACAATACGTGCTAGCCTCCTCAGTAACAAGTAGGTCCTTGTGCCATACATGGCAATGGTACTATTACTGCTGCCTTGTATGGTCCCATTGCATAGTGTTGGTTACAACTGTACGTGTACAATACGTGCTAGCCTCCTCAGTAACAAGTAGGTCCTTGTGCCATACATGGCAAGGATACCATTACTGCTGCCTTGTATGGTCCCATTGCATAGTGTTGGTTACATGTGTGCGTGTACAATACGTGCTAGCCTCCTCAGTAACAAGTAGGTCCTTGTGCCATACATGGCAATGATACCATTACTGCTGCCTTGTATGGTCCCATTGCATAGTGTTGGTTACATGTGTGCGTGTACAAATACGTGCTAGCCTCCTCAGTAACAAGTAGGTCCTTGTGCCATACATGCAATGATACCATTACTGCTGCCTTGTATGGTCCCATTGCATAGTGTTGGTTACAACTGTACGTGTACAATACGTGCTAGCCTCCTCAGTAACAAGTAGGTCCTTGTGCCATACATGGCAATGATACCATTACTGCTGCCTTGTATGGTCCCATTGCATAGTGTTGGTTACAACTGTACGTGTACAAGACGTGCTAGCCTCCTCAGTAACAAGTAGGTCCTTGTGCCATACATGGCAATGATACCATTACTGCTGCCTTGTATGGTCCCATTGCATAGTGTTGGTTACAACTGTACGTGTACAATACGTGCTAGCCTCCTCAGTAACAAGTAGGTCTTGTGCCATACATGGCAATGATACCATTACTGCTGCCTTGTATGGTCCCATTGCATAGTGTTGGTTACAACTGTACGTGTACAATACGTGCTAGCCTCCTCAGTAACAAGTAGGTCCTTGTGCCATTCATGCAATGATACCATTACTGCTGCCTTGTATGGTCCCATTGCATAGTGTTGGTTACAACTGTACGTGTACAAGACGTGCTAGCCTCCCTCAGTAACCAAGTAGGTCCTTGTGCCATACATGGCAATGATACCATTACTGCTGCCTTGTATGGTCCCATTGCATAGTGTTGGTTACAACTGTACGTGTACAATACGTGCTAGCCTCCTCAGTAACAAGTAGGTCCTTGTGCCATACATGGCAATGATACCATTACTGCTGCCTTGTATGGTCCCATTGCATAGTGTTGGCTACAACTGTACGTGTACAATACGTGCTAGCCTCCTCAGTAACAAGTAGGTCCTTGTTGCCATACATGCAATGATACCATTACTGCTGCCTTGTATGGTCCCATTGCATAGTGTTGGTTACAACTGTACGTGTACAATACGTGCTAGCCTCCTCAGTAACAAGTAGGTCCTTGTGCCATACATGGCAATGATACCATTACCGCTGCCTTGTATGCTACCATTGTTGGATTTGTATCATCACCATCAACAACAACAACAACATCAACAACAACATCAACAACAACAACAACCAGAGCAAGAACAACAACAACCAGAGCAACAACAACAACAACAACAACAACAACAACAACAACAACAATAACGACAACCACAGCAGCAACAACAACAACAACAACAACAACAACAACAACAACAACAACAACAACAACAACAGCAACAACAACAACAACAATAACAACAACAACAACAACAACAACAACAACAACAATAACAACAACAACCACAGCAGCAACAACAACAACAGCAACAACAACAACAACAACAACAACAACAACAACAACATCAACAACAGCAACAACAACAACAGCAGCAGCAACAACAACAACAGTATCAGCAATGCCACCAACAATAACAACAACAGCAGCAACGAGAATGATCACAACAACAACAACAACAACAACAACAACAACAACAACAACAACATCAGCAACAACAACAACAGCAACAGCAACAAAAGCAAAAAAAGCAACAGCAGCAGCAGCAGCAGCAAAAAGGCAACAACAGCAACAGCATCAAAAAGATAATCAAAATCAGAATAACTGATCAAACACATCATCTATGATTTCAGGCAAAGGAGTTTGTTATCTCTACCCTAATCAACCCCAACCAACTCCAACTAACCCTACGACTTGAGGCAAAGGATTTTGTTATCTCTACCCTAACCAACCCCAACCAACTCCAACTAACCCAACGACTTGAGGCAAAGGAGTTTGTTATCTCTACCCTAACCAACCCCAACCAATTCCAACTAACCCTACGACTTCAGGCAAAGGAGTTTGTTATCTCTACCCTAACCAACCCTAACCAAACCCAACCAACCCTACAACCTCAGGCAAAGGATTTTCTTATCTCCACGATAACCGATCCCAACCAACTCCAACTAACCCTACTACTTCAGGCAAAGGAGTTTGCTATCTTGGCCCTCAGTGTGGCATCACTCTTCATGTACTGCCACAGCAGTACAAAGTGAGAAGGTGAGATTTGTTATCTTGGCCCTCAGTGTGGCATCACTCTTCATGTACTGCCACAGCAGTACAAAGTGAGAAGGTGAGATTTGTTATCTTGGCCCTCAGTGTGGCATCACTCTTCATATACTGCCACAGCAGTACAAAGTGAGATGGTGAAATTATCCGTGTTTTGCAAACAAATCTTCTAGGTATTTGTTTTGAAGGAAACCGTGCTATTTTTTGTCCTGGGTTTCCGGGTATTACCGATAATACCCCAAAAATGATTAGGGAAAAGAAGAATAAAAGGGTCGTATCTTTCTCATATTGCATGGAGATTTTGGCAGCGCCTGATTTCAGGTCTGATTGTGTTGCAACTTTTGCCACCCCACTTGACCACAGAAATCTGACAACAACAAAAACTGCTGTTTCCCAACCCTTCAAATGAATCTTCCAGGTATTCGTTTAATAAATATAATTGGAGGTGTGAGGTTAAGGGGGTCAGCCCGCTTGCTTGCACTGGGGCCAACCACAAAGGTATTTGTTTTGTGTCTATTATTGTAACTCTCTGTCGGAGACGACACACACTTCAGAAGGCTTGTAGAATTCGAATGCATATATAGGGTTTATACAAGTTTATTTAATACATGTTATGGACAAAGCACAATACCCCCCCACCCCACCCCACCCCACCCCACCCCACCCCCCCCCCCGCCCCCGCCCCCCCCAAGGACTACATAGTCCCCTACTTTCTCCCTAAATCATCCTAAACCAAATTTGATAAATACCGGACAGTAGTATCTTACGTCCATGACATTATGGTACATCAAGTTTCAGCCTGCCTACCAATTTTCAGGCGAAACTAAATTTGGTGAAATCCACGACAGGGGGATTCAGCTACCTGGACTTTCCCCGTGTAGCCAGCTGTACCAGTTATATATATATAAGTCCAGGTATAAGTCCAGGTAGCTAAATTCCCCTCTAGTAGATTTGACCGAACTTAGTTTTGCCTGGAAATTGCCAGTGTGTGTATATATACTGGCAATTTTCAGGCAAAACTAAGTTCGGTCAAATCTACTACGGGGGAATTCAGCTACCTGGACTTGCCAGTGTATACATCTATATATATATACTGGCAATTTTGAGGCAAAACTAAGTTCAGGGGAATTCAGCTTCCTGGTCTTACCTTGGATAGCCAGCTGGGCTCGTTGCGCCTGCACCGTTTGTGATGACGGCGTCGCAAAGAAGGAGGCATGTATCTTTATTTATGTGTAGATAAATACAAATATTTGTATGTACATGTAAATATATGTATATATACACTGGCAGCGGACTAGTATAAAATAATGTAATATATGCATATATATACATAGTTCTACACCAAACTGACTGTGACCAATCTGCCTATGTCAGGGGGATTCAGCTACTTGGACTTCCCCCAGGTAGCCAGCTGTATCCGTTACACCTGCACCTGGCTTCCACCAAAGTGGTGAGCCAGAAGGCAGCTAGGGCCTCTACGCCATCTAAGGTCTTGGGAGGAAAGGGATCCCAACAGAGGCACCAAGGCTTGCAGAAGGGAGATTCGCAATCTGCTGCTGTAGGTACGTTCTAATATAAAGCATTTATAATATAATTCCCATATAATAGAATCCCTACCGGTATCTAATATAAAACCTACATAATATAATCCCTATAAAATATATTCCCTATTTAATATGATCCCAACATAGACAGCAAGGCTTGCAGGAAAGAGATCCTCAATCTGCTGCTGTAGGTACGTTATAATATAAAACATTTACAATCTAATTCTCTTATAATATAATCCCTATATAATATTATTACCTATATAATATATTCCTATATAATATAAAACCTATATAATATAATCCCTATACAATATTATTCCCTATATAATATATTCCCTATATAATATAAAACCTATATAATATAATCCCTATATAATATTATTCCCTATATAATATATTTCCTATATAATATAAAACCTATATAATATAATCCCTATATAATATTATTCCCTGTATAATATATTCCCTATATAATATAAAACCTATATAATATAATCCCTATATAATATTATTCCCTATATAATATATTCCCTATATAATATAAAACCTATATAATATAATCCCTATATAAAATATTCCCTATATAATATAAAACCTATATAATTTAATCCCTATATAATTTAATCCCCATATAATAAAAACCTATATAATATAATCCCTAAATAATATATTCCCTATTTGATATGATCCCAACATAGACACCAAGGCTTGCAGAAAAGAGATCCTCAATCTGCTGCTGTATGTACGTTATAATATAAAACATTTACAATATAATTCCCATATAATATAATCCCTATATAATATAATCCCTATATAATATAATCCCTATATAATATAAAACTTGTATAATATAATCCCTATATAATATGATCCCAACAGAGACACCAAGGCTTGCAGAAAGGAGATCCGTAGTTGGGGTGGGTGGGGGTGGGGTTATATTATGTTATATTATATTATATTATATTATATTATATTATTATATTATATTATATTATATTATGTTATGTTATATTATATTATATTATATATATTATATTATATTATATTATATTATATTATTATTACATTATATTGTACAGGGATTTATCCCAACAGAGACACCAAGGCTTGCAGAAAGGAGATCCTCAATCTGCTGCTGTAGGTACGCGGTTGGGTTGGGGTGGGGTGGGGTTATATTATATTATATTGTACCTGATCGTACAGGGATTTATCCCAACATAGACACCAAGTCTTGCAGAAGGGCAATCCTCAATCTGCTGCTGTAGGTACGTGACACTGGGATCATATTACATAGGGATTCTATTATACAGGGTCTATTATATATGGATAATATATAATATATATATTTTAACATTATACAGGGTTATATTATATAGGGTTTATATAATATTAAATAAGGATTGCGTTAAATAGGGATTGCATTATACAGGGATTTCATAGCATTATATAGGGATTATATTCCAGTATATAGGGATTTGTTATACAGGGATTGCAATACATTATATAGGGATTTGTTATACAGGGATTGCAATACATTATATAGGGATTTGTTATACAGGGATTGCAATACATTATATAGGGATTATATATATTTTGTTGGGATTACAGGGATTACATTATTATTTTGCATTATTTAGGTATAATATTAGTCCATATCAGGACAGAAACAGCGCAGAGCTTCTGCTGCTCAGAATTGACGTATGCTGGAAAGCGCACTTCATTATTCATTATTCATCATCAATTAACCACTCCCCCTTGGCCCACAGACCCTACTCTATCCACTCCACTTCACTCCACTCCACTCCGCTCCACTCCACTCCACTCCACTCCACTCCACTCTACTCTTGGCCCCCCTGGGCTCCCCCTTCGCTCACAGCCACTACCCCACCCTCCCCCACTCCACTCCACTCCACTCCACTCCACTCCACTCCACTCCACTCCACTCCAATCCACTTCTCTCCTCTCTACACCACTTGTCCCACAGATACTCGCCACTTCCCCACCCTAGCTGAGTCCATGAAAGGGCAGCAGCAGCGTAGAGCTTCCGCAGCAGCGGCTGCTGCTATCAGCTCTGGAAGTGCCCAACAGACTCCAGCTTCGGTCCTGGAAGGCCAGCTCACGGGCCGGGGCACGGGTCAGCTTTATCAGGTAGGTGCAATTTTAGGTTTAGGGTTAAGCCACCAACGGGTCAGCACGGGCGACCAGCTTGGGGGCATGGATTAGCACTATCAGGCAGGTGCTAGTTTAGGGTTCAGGGTTTAGGGTTTAGCCACCAACGGGTCAGCTCTATCTGGTAGGTGCAGGTTTAGGGCTTAGGGTTTAGCCACCAACGGGTCAGCTCTATCAGGTAGGTGCAGGTTTAGGGCTTAGGGTTTAGCCACCAACGGGTCAGCTCTATCAGGTAGGTGCAGGTTTAGGGCTTTGGGTTTAGCCACCAACCGGTCAGCTCTATCAGGTAGGTGCAGGTTTAGGGCTTAGGGTTTAGCCACCAACGGGTCAGCTCTATCAGGCAGGTGCAAGTTTAGGGTTCGGGGGTTGGGGTTTAGCCACCAACGGGTCAGCTCTATCAGGTAGGTGCAGGTTTAGGGCTTAGGGTTTAGCCACCAACGGGTCAGCTCTATCAGGTAGGTGCAAGTTTAGGGTTCAGGACAAAGCCACCAACGGACCAGCACTATCAGGTAGGGCACCACCAGTTAGACACCACTTAACTTAGCCCTCACTAGGGTTTAGGGTTTAGCCACCATCAGCACTATCAGGTAGGTGCAAGTTAGACACCACTTGACTTAGCCCCCACTTACCTAAACCCTAAACCCTGAACCCTATACCCTGAACCCTGAACTCTAAAATCACCTAAACCCTATTATCACCCACACCCTACACATTTGAATCAAAACCTAAACCACTAAACCCTTTTCCTTAACCCCCAAACCCTATAACCTGAAGAGGGTGCTAACTTCCCCCCACTGCACTATCAGAGCGAGAGAAGTAGACTTCTGAGGGCCTAAACCACTAAACCATTCAACCTTAACCCTAATCCCTAAAACCCACCACACTATCAGAGCGAGAGAAGTCGACTTCTGAGGGCCTGGCCAGGCTCGCTAGAGTACGTGCCGGAGGACGTAGCGCTTGGGGCGGTAGTGGCGATGCAGGAGCCCCCCCAAGAGGAACCAGCGCAATGTGGGTTCACTATTGTTTTTTGGTGTGTGGGTGGGGGTGGGGTGGGGGGAGGGTGGGTGGGGGTGGGGGGTAGGGGGGTAAGGTTCCCTTGACTCCAAGAAAAAAGAAAAAAAAAGCAAGTCCCCATGACTCCAAGAAGAACCAGCGCAGTGTAGGTTCACTATTGTTCTGTGTAGGTGTGTATGTGTGGGGGGGTGGGTGGGTGGGGTGAGGGTGAGGGTGGGGGGTGGGGTGGCGGGGTAAGGTTCCCTTGACTCAAAGAAAAAAGAAAAAAACAGCAAGTTCCCCATGACTCCAAGAAGAACCAGCGCAGTGTAGGTTCACTATTGTTCTGTGTATGTGTGGGGGGTGGGGGGTGGGGTGAGGGTGGGGGGTTGGGGTGGGGTGGGGGGGTAAGGTTCCCTTGACTCCAAGAAAAAAGAAGAAAAAGTAAGTCCCTGTTGACTCCACGAAGAACTAGCGCAGTGTAGGTTCTCTATTGTTTTTTTGTGTGTGTGTGTGTTTGTGTGTGTGTGTGTTTGTGTGTGTGTGTGGGGGGGGGGGGGGGGGGGGGGGGGGGGGGGGGGGGAGGGGGGGGGGGGGGGCATGAGGTTCATAAGTCCCCCTTGACTCCGTCAGGCTGCGGGCACATTTGGAGTCCAGTAGGGCACCAGGAAAAATGTCATCATCATCATCATCTTCATCATCGTCATCAATATACTTGGTGGTTGGACCCAACCCTAAAACCTTCACCCGATATCTAGTTGATGACGTGGCGCTTGGGGCGGTGGTGGCGCTGCAGGAGCCCCCACAAGAGGAACCAGCGCAGTGTAGGTTCACTATTGTTTTTTGGTGGGTGGGTGTGGGTGTGGTTTAGAGTGTCCATAATTCACTCCTTGCTACTTGCTACTTGCAGGTGCTACTTCACAACTGTAGTGCTACTTGTAGTGTCACTTGTAGGTGCTACTTGCTACTTGTAGTGCTACATGTAGGTGCTACTTGCTACTTGTAGTGCTACATGTAGGTGCTACTCGCTACTTGTAGTGCTACGTGTAGGTGCTACTCGCTACTTGTAGTGCTACATGTAGGTGCTACTTGCTACTTGTAGTGCTACATGTAGGTGCTACTTGCTACTTGTAGTGCTACATGTAGGTGCTACTTGCTACTTGTAGTGCTACATGTAGGTGCTACTTGCTACTTGTAGTGCTACATGTAGGTGCTACTTGCTACTTGTAGTGCTACATGTAGGTGCTACTTGCTACTTGTAGTGCTACATGTAGGTGCTACTTGCTACTTGTAGTGCTACATGTAGGTGCTACTTGCTACTTGTAGTGCTACATGTAGGTGCTACTTGCTACTTGTAGTGCTACATGTAGGTGCTACTTGCTACTTGTAGTGCTACATGTAGGTGCTACTTGCTACTTGTAGTGCTACATGTAGGTGCTACTTGCTACTTGTAGTGCTACATGTAGGTGCTACTTGCTACTTGTAGTGCTACATGTAGGTGCTACTTGCTACTTGTAGTGCTACATGTAGGTGCTACTTGCTACTTGTAGTGCTACATGTAGGTGCTACTTGCTACTTGTAGTGCTACATGTAGGTGCTACTTGCTACTTGTAGTGCTACATGTAGGTGCTACTTGCTACTTGTAGTGCTACATGTAGGTGCTACTTGCTACTTGTAGTGCTACATGTAGGTGCTACTTGCTACTTGTAGTGCTACATGTAGGTGCTACTTGCTACTTGTAGTGCTACATGTAGGTGCTACTTGCTACTTGTAGTGCTACATGTAGGTGCTACTTGCTACTTGTAGTGCTACATGTAGGTGCTACTTGCTACTTGTAGTGCTACATGTAGGTGCTACTTGCTACTTGTAGTGCTACATGTAGGTGCTACTTGCTACTTGTAGTGCTACATGTAGGTGCTACTTGCTACTTGTAGTGCTACATGTAGGTGCTATTTGCTACTTGTAGTGCAATACTGGCCTGCCTATGACAATGAAATGTGGTGTGTTGTAATGTCTATAAATTAAATACCTCTGATTAGTTGCCTTGCACTGGCTTAACAAATGCGTTGTAATGTAATGTGATGTGATACGATGTAATGTAATGTAATGTGATGTGATGTAACGTGATGTAACGTGATGTAATGTATTGTAGCGTAATGTGATGTGATGTAACGTGATGTAATGTGATGTAATGTATTGTATTGTATTGCATCTCACGCTTCCCTTCTTCTTGTGTGCTTACAGCTCATCCTGCAATCGCTGAAGCAGTACTGGCTACAGCAGTACAAGCAAAGCGGCGACCTATGTCAGGCAGGGGCAGAGGGGGTCCTGGACGGGGGGCTGCGCCCGGCAATGCCCCGAACAGTGTGGCAGCTTCTGCAGCTGGTGCTGCTGTTGCTAACTTGAGCAGAGGTGGGTGTAGAATAGTGTACTGTATGTTGCTGCTGTTGCTGGTGCTGCAGATGTTGTTGCTGTTGTTGCTGTTGCGGCTGTTGCTCAGTTGTGCAGAGGTGGGTGTAGAAACATGTACTCCACATTGCTGTCGCTGCTGTTGTTGCTGTTGCTAACTTGAGCAGAGGTGGGTGTAGAATAGCGTACTGTATGTTGCTGCTGGTGCTGGTGCTGGTGTTGCTGCTGATAACTTAACCAGAGGTGGGTGTAGAACCTTGCTCTTGACATTTCTGGTGTTTCTGGTTTTTCTGTTACGTTTCTGGTGTTTCTGGTGTTGCTGTTACGTTTCTGGTGTTGCTGCTGATAACTTGAGCAGAGGTGGGTGTAGAAACGTGTACTTTTCGTTGCTGGTGCTGCTGTTGTTGCTGGTGCTGCTTCTGGAGCTGGTGCTGCTGTTGCTAACTTGAGCAGAGGTGGGTGTAGAATCGTGAACTTTACATTGCTTTGTGTTGTGTTGTGTTGCTGTTGCAGCGGTTGCTGCTGTTGTTAGCTTGAGCAAAGGTGGGTGAAGAAGCATGTACTAGACGTTGCTGTTGCTGCTGCTGTTGTTGCTGTTGCTGCTGTTGCTAACTTGAGCAGAGGTGGGTGCAGAATCTTGCACAGTGAGCCTACTTGGAGTTGAGGAGCTGGTGATCCACGTTGCTTTGGACCCCCCCCCCCCCCACACACACACACACACACACACCACACACACACACACCACCGCTACAGGTGTGAGCCCAGTCGGAGTGGAGTAGCTGGTGATCCATATAGCTTTGGACCCCCCACACACACACATACCCCCCCCCCCCCCCACACACACACACACACACACACACACACACACACACACCCTCCACCCAGGTGTGATCCCAGTCGGAGTGGAGTAGCTGGTGATCCATATAGCTTTGGACCCCCCCACCCCCCACCCACACCCCACACACACACACCCCACACACACCCCACCACTACAGGTGTGAGCACAGTCGAAGTGGAGTAGCTGGTGATCTATATAGCTTTGGAGTGTGTGATCCCTTTCTCTCGTCTTTTCTCCCTGCTGATTTCTCTTCACAGAAATCTCAACTTCGATCCCTAGTGCTCACTGCCCGGAAAGAAGCTTTTATTTGTGCACCCCCCTCACCCACCCCACCCACCCCTCACCCCAACCCCAATCCACCACCACAGGCGTGAGTCTAATTAAAGTTGAGGTGCTGGTGATCCATGTAGCTCTGGACCCCTCACCCCCACCCACACCCAACCCACCCACCCCCACCCACACCACACCCCACCCACCCAACCACACCCCACACGCACATAACAGCCACCCCACCACCACCACCACAGGTGTGAGTGTAGTCAAAGTTGAGGTGCTGGTGGTCCATGAAGCTTGGGAGTATGTGACCTTTTCTCTCGTCTTGTCTCCCTGTTGATTTCTCTTCACAGAAATCTCAACTTCGATCCCTAGTGCTCACTGCCCGGAAAGAAGCTTTTCTTAGTGCACCCCCCTCACACACCCCACCCACCCCTCACCCCAACCCCAACCCACCACTACAGGTGTGAGCCCAGTCGAAGTGGAGGAGCTGGTGGTCCATGTAGCGTTGGAATATGTGACCCCTTTTCTCTCGTCTTCTCTCCCTGCTGGTTTCTCTTCACAGAAATCTCAACTTAGATCCCTAGTGCTCACTGCCCGGAAATAAGCTTTTCTTAGTGCACCCCCCTCACACACCCCACCCACCCCTCACCCCTCACCCCACCCACCAACCACCATTACAGGTGTGATCCCAGTCGGAGCGGAAGAGCTGGTGATCCACGTAGCTTTGGACCCACCCACCCCCAACCAACACCTTTCCACCCACCCCACCCACCACTACCCACCCCACCCCACCCACCCCCAACCCCACCCCACCCACCACTGCCCACCACCACCACTACAGGTGTGAGTCCAGTTGGAGTTGAGGAGCTGGTGATCCACGTAGCT
The DNA here is from genome assembly GCA_022414725.1 of Microglena sp. YARC. NCBI lineage: Eukaryota > Viridiplantae > Chlorophyta > Chlorophyceae > Chlamydomonadales > Chlamydomonadaceae > Microglena > Microglena sp. YARC. The sequence goes on along the minus strand of CM039463.1, from coordinate 83,153,034 downwards.
TTGGACCCCTCACACACACCCCACCCAACCCCACCCCACCCAACCCCACCCACCCCACCACCACTACACACCACACAGGTGTGAGTCTAGTCAGAGTTGGGGAGCTGGTTGATCCACGTAGCTTTGGACCCCCACACCCACCCCTCACCCCACACCACACACGCACACACACACACACACACACCAGCCACCCCCCCACCACCACCATCACACAGGTGTGAGTCCAGTTGGAGTGGCGGAGCTGGTGATCCATGTAGCTTTGGACCCCCACACCCACACACACCCACCGGCACACCCCAACCCCTCACACACACCCCCACCCAACCACACAGGTGTGAGTCTAGTCAGAGTTGAGGAGCCACCTAGCTTTGGACCCACCCACCCACTCCACTCCTCACCCCACCCCACCCCACCCCACCCCACACACACACACACACCACGAACGGACACACCAGCCACCCCACCCACTCCTCACCACACACCACACCACACACACACACACACACACACACACACCAGCCACCCCACCCACCCAGGTGTGAGCCCAGTCGGAGTAGAGGAGCTTGTGATCCACGTAGCTTTGGACCCCCCTAACATACCCAACCCCTCCCCATCCCCACCCACCCCACCACTACCCACCCCACCCCACCCACCCACCAACAACACTACAGGTGTGAGCCCAGTCGGAGTGGAGCAGCTGTGTGATCCACGTAGCTTTGGACCCCCTAACACACCCACTAACACACCCAACCCCTCCCCACCCCCACCCACCCCACCACTACCCAACCCACCCCACCCAACCCAACCCAACCCCAACCCCAACCCCAACCCACTCCACCACTACCCTCACCACCCACCCACCCCACCCCACCCCACCCACCATCAACACTAAAGGTGTGAGCCCAGTCGGAGTGGAGGAGCTGGTCATCCACGTTGCTTTGGACCCCCTAACACACCCCCTAACACACCCAACCCCTCCCCACCCCCACCCACCCCACCCCACCCCACCCCACCCACCACCAACACTACAGGTGTGAGCCCTGTCGGAGTGGAGGAGCTGGTGATCCACGTAGCTTTGGACCCCCTAACACCCCCACTAACACACCCAACCCCTCCCCACCCCACCCACCCCACCACTACCCACCCCACCCCATCCAACCCAACCCAACCCAACCTCAACCCCAACCCCACTCCACCACTACCCTCACCACCCACCCCACCCCCACCCACCCCACCCCACCCACCCACCAACACTACAGGTGTGAGCCCAGTCGGAGTGGAGGAGCTGGTCATCCACGTTGCTTGGGACCCCTAACACCCCCCCTAACACACCCAACCCCTCCCCACCCCACCCACCCCACCCCACCCCACCCCACCACACACCAACACTACAGGTGTGAGCCCAGTCGGAGTGGAGGAGCTGGTCATCCACGTTGCTTTGACCCCTAACACACCCCCTAACACACCCAACCCCTCCCCACCCCACCCACCCCACCCCACCCCACCCCACCCACCACCAACACTACAGGTGTGAGCCCAGTCAAAGTGGAGGAGCTGGTCATCCACGTTGCTTTGGACCCCCTAACACACCCCCTAACACACACAACCCCTCCCCACCCCCACCCACCCCACCCCACCCCACCCCACCCACCACCAAAACTACAGGTGTGAGCCCAGTCGGAGTGGAGGAGCTGGTCATCCACGTTGCTTTGGACCCCCTAACACACCCCTAACACACCCAACCCTCCCCACCCCCACCCCCCCCACCCCACCCACCCCCACCCACCAAAACACTACAGGTGTGAGCCCAGTCGGAGTGGAGCAGCTGGTGATCCACGTAGCTTTGGACCCCCTAACACACCCCACTAACAAACCCAACCCCTCCCCACCCCCACCCACCCCACCACTACCCACCCCCACCCAACCCAACCCAACCCCAACCCCACCAACCCCACTAACCACCACTACCTTCACACCCACCCCACCCCACCCCACCCCACCCACCACCAACACTACAGGTGTGAGCCCAGTCGGAGTGGAGGAGCTGGTCATCCACGTTGCTTTGGACCCCCTAACACCCCCCCTAACACACCCAACCCCTCCCCACCCCCACCCCACCCCCACCCCACCCCACCCCCCACCCACCCCACCAACCCCACCCCAACCCCACTACAGGTGTGAGCCCAGTCGGAGTGGAGGAGCTGGTCATCCACGTTGCTTTGGACCCCCTAACACACCCCTAACACACCCAACCCCTCCCACCCCCACCCATCACCACCACCCCACCCCACCACCACCAAACACTTACAGGTGTGAGCCCAGTCGGAGTGGAGGAGCTGGTCATCCACGTTGCTTTGGACCCCCTAACACACCCCCTAACACACCCAACCCTCCCACCCCCACCACCCACCCCACCACCCCACCCACCCACTTACAGGTGTGAGCCCAGTCGGAGTGGAGGAGCTGGTCATCCACGTTGCTTTGGACCCCCTAACACACCCTCTAACACACCCAACCCTCCCACCCCACCACCCCCCCACCCCACCCCACACACCCACCCACCCCACCCCACCCCCACCCCCACCCCACCCCACCCACCCACGGTGTGAAGCCCAGTACGGAGTGGAGGAGCTGGTCATCCACGTTGCTTTGGACCCCTAACACACCCCCCTAACACACCCAACCCACTCCCCACCCCCACCCACCCCCCCTACCCCACCCCACCCCACCCCACCCACCACCAACACTACAGGTGTGAGCCCAGTCGGAGTGGAGGAGCTGGTCATTCCACGTTGCTTTGGACCCCCTAAACACACCCCCTAACAACCCCACCCCCACCCCTCCCCACCCCCACCCACCCCCCACCCCCAACCCCACCCCACCCACCACCCCACCCCAACCCCACCCACTACAGGTGTGAGCCCAGTCGGAGTGGAGGAGCTGGTGATCCACGTTGCTTTGGACCCCCTAACACACCCCCTAACACACCCAACCCCTCCCCACCCCCACCCACCCCACCCCACCCCACCCCACCACCACCAACACTACAGGTGTGAGCCCAGTTCGGAGTGGAGGAGCTGGTCATCCACGTTGCTTTGGACCCCCTAACACACCCCTAACACACCCAACCCCTCCCCACCCCCACCCACCCCACCCCACCCCACCCACCCACCACCAACACTACAGGTGTGAGCCCAGTCGGAGTGGAGGAGCTGGTGATCCACGTTGCTTTGGACCCCTAACACACCCCCCTAACACACCCAACCCCTCCCCACCCCCACCCACCCCACCCCACCCACCCCACCCCACCCCACCACCAACACTACAGGTGTGAGCCCAGTCGGAGTGGAGGAGCTGGTCATCCACGTTGCTTTGGACCCCCTAACACACCCCCTAACACACCCAACCCCTCCCCACCACCCCACCCACCCACCCCCCATACAGGTGTGAGCCAGTCGGAGTGGAGGAGCTGCTCATCCACGTTGCTTTGGACCCCCCTAACACACCCCCTAACACACCCAACCCTCCCCACCCCCCCACCCACCCCACCCCACCCCACCCACCACCAACACTACAGGTGTGAGCCCAGTCGGAGTGGAGGAGCTGGTCATCCACGTTGCCTTAGAGTATGTGACCTTGGACGGTAGGCGCTTCCTAGCCCCCCCCCAAATGCTTGGACTGGGGCAGCCAAGGACAGGCCCACAAATGGGTGGAGGTCGACAGGTATGTGGGGAACGGCAATATGATATCAAATGAGGTCTATTGTTTGGGGACAATGACGGAAGGCGCTTCCTGCCCCCCCCCCCCCCCCCCCCCCCCCCCCCCCCCCCCCCCACACCCCCCCCCCCCCCCCCCCCCAAATGCTGGGACTGGGGCAACCAGGGACAGGCCCACAAATGGGTGTGAGGTCGACAGGTATGTGGGGAACAGAAATATGATATTCAAATGAGGTCTATTGTTTGGGGACAATGACGGAAGGCGCTTCCTGCCCCCCCCCCCCCCCCCCCCCCCCCCCCCCCCCCCCAAAATGCTAGGACTGGGGCAGCAAGGGACAGGCCCACAAATGGGTGGAGGTCGACAGGTATGTGGGGAACGGCAATATGATATCAAATGAGGTCTATTGTTTGGGGACAATGACGGAAGGCGCTTCCTGCCCCCCCCCCCCCCCCCCCCCCCCCCACCCCCCCCCCCCCCCCCCCCCCCAAATGCTAGGACTGGGGCAACCAGGGACAGGCCCACAAATGGGTGGAGGTCGACAGGTATGTAGGGGAACGGCAATATGATATTATATGAGCGGCTATTGCTTGGGGACAATGACGGAAGGCGCTTCCTGCCCCCCCCCCCAAATGCTAGGACTGGGGCAGCCAGGGACAGGCCCACAAATGGGTGGAGGTCGACAGGTATGTAGGGAACGGCAATATGATATTATATGAGGGCTATTGCTTTGGGGACAATGACGGAAGGCGCTTCCTGCCCCCCCCCCCCCCCCCCCCCCCCCCCCCCCCCCCCCCCCCCCCCCCAAAAATGCTAGGACTGGGGCAGCCAGGGACAGGCCCACAAATGGGTGGAGGTCGACAGGTATGTAGGGAACGGCAATATGATATCATATGAGGGCTATTGCTTGGGGACAATGACGGAAGGCGCTTCCTGCCCCCCCCCCCCCCCCCCCCCCCCCCCCCCCCCCCCCCCCCCCCCCCCCCCAAATGCTAGGACTAGGGCAGCCAGGGACAGGTCCACACATGGGTGGAGGTCGACAGGTATATAGGGAACGTCAATATGATATCATAGGAATGATAACGCCTGGTGGGGCGTGGTATTAAGGGAGCCCTGTCTTACAGCGGTAGAGCACGGGCTGCTACTTTACCTGGACAGTGCTACCACCAGGGCCCTCGTCAGTAAAATGCTCGTGCTCTACAACTCGTGCTCTACAACGCGTGCTCTACAGCTCGTGCTCTACAACTGAACAGGGTTCAGGCTGCGGTAGGGATACTCTGCCGCATCGTAGTGTTCTATCCCGCCACACCATAAATGAGATGATGATGATGATGATTTAATTATATTGTATAATAAAATTATCACTGTAGCACGAACTCAGGGCCCTCGTCAGTAAAATGATATCATTTGATGTTTCAGTCAGGTTCAGTGCATCAGTTTTCAGTGCATCAGTTTGAGGTTCAGTGCATCAGTGCTTTTTATTCAGGTTCTCTTTCAGTCAGGTTCGGTGCATCAGTTTGAGGTTCAGTGCATCAGTTTGAGGTTCAGTGCATCCGTGCTTTTTATTTTTTAAGCCCTTCTTTTCACGGTTGGGCAAGTCCCTTTAGCCTATTTGGCTTACCCCTGGACTGTAACATACATGCATACATACATACATACATACATACATACATACATACATACAAACATGCATACATACATACATACATACATACATACAAACATACAAACATACAAACATCATACAGGCCTACTCTTAGTGTACGGCAATATGATATCATACGACATCATGTCATCATATGATATCATACGACATCATGTCATCATATGATATCATATGATGCCGGCAGTCTGACTCAGCTAAAGTTACCATTTATATACAATATCATTAGATGCAGTTTGTATGATATCATATGGAATCAACTCACCTTTGGCCGACATCATATGATATGCCGGTCCCCACCTACTCTACTCCATCATCCTCCACACGTGGATCCTCCACCATACCTACCTCCCCCATATCTACCTCCTCCCCCCCGCTGGTATCACACCTTACAGCCCTACTCTGCCTCATCATCCTCCGCCCCTGGATCCTCCACCATATCCACCTCCCCCATATCCACCTCCACCATATCCACCTCCACCACCTCCACCCTGTCCGCCCCCACCATATCCGCCTCCGCCACCGCCATATCCACCTCCTCCCCCCGCTGGTATCACACCTTACAGCCCTACGCTGCCTCATCATCCTCCACCCCTGGATCCTCCACCATACCCACCTCCCCCATATCCACCTCCCCCATATCCACCTCCACCATATCCACCTCCACCATATCCACCTCCACCATATCCACCTCCACCACCTCCACCCTGTCCGCCCCCACCATATCCGCCTCCGCCACCGCCATATCCACCTCCACACCCCCGCTGGTATCACACCTTACAGCCCTACGCTGCCTCATCATCCTCCACCCCTGGATCCTCCACCATACCCACCTCCCCCATATCCACCTCCCCCATATCCACCTCCACCATATCCACCTCCACCATATCCACCTCCACCACCTCCACCCTGTCCGCCCCCACCATATCCGCCTCCGCCACCGCCATATCCACCTCCACACCCCCGCTGGTATCACACCTTACAGCCCTACGCTGCCTCATCATCTTCCACCCCTGGACCCTCCACCACCACCACCATATCAACCTCCACCACATCCACCTCTACTACATCCACCCTGTCCGCCCCCACCATATCCGCCTCCGCCACCGCCATATCCACCTCCTCCCCCCCGCTGCTATCACACCTTACAGCCCTACGCTGCCTCATCATCCTCCACCCCTGGACCCTCCACCACCACCACCATATCAACCTCCACCACATCCATCTCTACTACATCCACCCTGTCCGCCCCCACAATATCCGCCTCCGCCACCGCCATATCCACCTCCTTCCCCCTGCTGCTATCACACCTTACAGGCCTACTCTACCTCGTCATCTTCCACTGCTGCGCGCTTCCTTCTCACCCATGACCTGCCTCTCTTCTTGGAGCCCCCCCAGCGTGCTTCTGGAGCTGTTGGAGCGGGGAAAGCATCAGAATGTAAGCATTGTGCCCCGAGATTCAAATTTAAAATTTAAAATTTAGTTGGGACTGTGGGGGGGTGGGACCTTGCCAGTGCCCATGGTTAGGTGGGATGCGCAGTTCTGGAGCTGCTGGAGTGGGGAAAGCTTCTAAAAGTAAGCAGTGTGTCTCAAGTTTCAAATTTAATCAGAACCGTGTGGGGTGTGGGACCTTGGAAGTGCCCGTGGTTTGGTGGGATTGGGGGTGGAATTGGGGGGGATGCCATAACATTGGGTGGGATACCCATGTGGGTGGGAGTGGATGGGATTGGGTAGGATTGGGGCTGAGATGCATGGTTCTGAGGTTGCTGGAGTGGGGAAAGCATCTGAAAGGAAGTCCCTTGACTCCGTCAAGCCGCGAGCACCTTTGGAGTCCAGTAGGGCATCAGAAAAGAATTGCAAAATCGTTAGCATCATCCTTGTGCTCAGAGATTCAATTTTAGCCAGGACCGTGGGTGGGGGGTGGGGTGGGGGGACCTTGCCAGTGCCTGTGGTTTGTTGGGATGGATGGATGGATGGATGGATGGATGTTACAGTCCAGGGATAGGTCAAATAGTCTAAAGGAACTTTCCCAACAATGATATGGGGTGGGATGCACAAAGACATGTGTCTTCAACTTATTACTTTTTATTTTCTCGCTGTCACTGTCAAGTTTCTCACTGTTACTGTCGCTGTCACTGTCAATCTGATAACCTGTGGCGAGGTGGGACGCACATACAACTTTGTCTTCATCTCATTGTCACCCCCCTGCCACTGTCAAGTCTGTACCTGTCGCTGTCACTGTCTAGTCTCTACCTGTCGCTGTCACTGTCAAGTCTCTACCTGTCGCTGTCACTGTCAAGTCTCTACCTGTCGCTGTCACTGTCAAGTCTGTACCTGTCGCTGTCACTGTCAAGTCTCTACCTGTCGCTGTCACTGTCAAGTCTCTACCTGTCGCTGTCACTGTCAAGTCTCTACCTGTCGCTGTCACTGTCAAGTCTGTACCTGTCGCTGTCACTGTCAAGTCTCTACCTGTCGCTGTCATGTCAAGTCTCTACCTGTCGCTGTCACTGTCAAGTCTCTACCTGTACCTGTCGCTGTCACTGTCAAGTCTCTACCTGTCGCTGTCACTGTCAAGTCTGTACCTGTCGCTGTCACTGTCAAGTCTCTACCTGTCGCTGTCACTGTCACTGTCAGTCTCTACCTGTCGCTGTCACTGTCAAGTCTGTTGTCACTGTCAAGTCTCTACCTGTCGCTGTCACTGTCAAGTCTCTACCTGTCGCTGTCACTGTCAAGTCTGTACCTGTCGCTGTCACTGTCAAGTCTGTACCTGTCGCTGTCACTGTCAAGTCTCTACCTGTCGCTGTCACTGTCAAGTCTCTACCTGTCGCTGTCACTGTCAAGTCTCTACCTGTCGCTGTCACTGTCAAGTCTCTACCTGTCGCTGTCACTGTCAAGTCTCTACCTGTCGCTGTCACTGTCAAGTCTCTACCTGTCGCTGTCACTGTCAAGTCTGTACCTGTCGCTGTCACTGTCAAGTCTGGTACCTGTCGCTGTCACTGTCAAGTCTCTACCTGTCGCTGTCACTGTCAAGTCTCTACCTGTCGCTGTCACTGTCAAGTCTCTACCTGTCGCTGTCACTGTCAAGTCTCTACCTGTCGCTGTCACTGTCAAGTCTGTACCTGTCGCTGTCACTGTCAAGTCTCTACCTGTCGCTGTCACTGTCAAGTCTCTACCTGTCGCTGTCACTGTCAAGTCTCTACCTGTCGCTGTCACTGTCAAGTCTGTACCTGTCGCTGTCACTGTCAAGTCTCTGTCACCTGTCGCTGTCACTGTCAAGTCTCTACCTGTCGCTGTCACTGTCAAGTCTCTACCTGTCGCTGTCACTGTCAAGTCTCTACCTGTCGCTGTCACTGTCAAGTCTCTACCTGTCGCTGTCACTTGTCAAGTCTCTACCTGTCGCTGTCACTGTCAAGTCTGTACCTGTCGCTGTCACTGTCAAGTCTCTACCTGTCGCTGTCACTGTCAAGTCTCTACCTGTCGCTGTCACTGTCAAGTCTCTACCTGTCGCTGTCACTGTCAAGTCTCTACCTGTCGCTGTCACTGTCAAGTCTCTACCTGTCGCTGTCACTGTCAAGTCTGTACCTGTCGCTGTCACTGTCAAGTCTGTACCTGTCGCTGTCACTGTCAAGTCTCTACCTGTCGCTGTCACTGTCAAGTCTCTACCTGTCGCTGTCACTGTCAAGTCTCTACCTGTCGCTGTCACTGTCAAGTCTGTACCTGTCGCTGTCACTGTCAAGTCTCTACCTGTCGCTGTCACTGTCAAGTCTCTACCTGTCGCTGTCACTGTCAAGTCTCTACCTGTCGCTGTCACTGTCAAGTCTGCTACCTGTCGCTGTCACTGTCAAGTCTCTACCTGTCGCTGTCACTGTCACTGTCAAAGTCTCTACCTGTCGCTGTCACTGTCAAGTCTCTACCTGTCGCTGTCACTGTCAAGTCTCTACCTGTCGCTGTCACTGTCAAGTCTCTACCTGTCGCTGTCACTGTCAAGTCTCTACCTGTCGCTGTCACTGTCAAGTCTCTACCTGTCGCTGTCACTGTCAAGTCTGTACCTGTCGCTGTCACTGTCAAGTCTCTACCTGTCGCTGTCACTGTCAAGTCTGTACCTGTCGCTGTCACTGTCAAGTCTCTACCTGTCGCTGTCCACTGTCAAGTCTCTACCTGTCGCTGTCACTGTCAAGTCTGTACCTGTCGCTGTCACTGTCAAGTCTGTACCTGTCGCTGTCACTGTCAAGTCTGTACCTGTCGCTGTCACTGTCAAGTCTGTACCTGTCGCTGTCACTGTCAAGTCTCTACCTGTCGCTGTCACTGTCAAGTCTCTACCTGTCGCTGTCACTGTCAAGTCTCTACCTGTCGCTGTCACTGTCAAGTCTCTACCTGTCGCTGTCACTGTCAAGTCTGTACCTGTCGCTGTCACTGTCAAGTCTCTACCTGTCGCTGTCACTGTCAAGTCTCTACCTGTCGCTGTCACTGTCAAGTCTCTACCTGTCGCTGTCACTGTCAAGTCTCTACCTGTCGCTGTCACTGTCAAGTCTCTACCTGTCGCTGTCACTGTCAAGTCTCTACCTGTCGCTGTCACTGTCAAGTCTCTACCTGTCGCTGTCACTGTCAAGTCTGTACCTGTCGCTGTCACTGTCAAGTCTCTACCTGTCGCTGTCACTGTCAAGTCTCTACCTGTCGCTGTCACTGTCAAGTCTGTACCTGTCGCTGTCACTGTCAAGTCTCTACCTGTCGCTGTCACTGTCAAGTCTGTACCTGTCGCTGTCACTGTCAAGTCTGTACCTGTCGCTGTCACTGTCAAGTCTCTACCTGTCGCTGTCACTGTCAAGTCTGTACCTGTCGCTGTCACTGTCAAGTCTCTACCTGTCGCTGTCACTGTCAAGTCTCTACCTGTCGCTGTCACTGTCAAGTCTGTACCTGTCGCTGTCACTGTCAAGTCTGTACCTGTTGCTGTCACTGTCAAGTCTCTACCTGTCGCTGTCACTGTCAAGTCTCTACCTGTCGCTGTCACTGTCAAGTCTGTACCTGTCGCTGTCACTGTCAAGTCTGTACTGTCAAAGTCTGTACCTGTCGCTGTCACTGTCAAGTCTCTACCTGTCGCTGTCACTGTCAAGTCTGTACCTGTCGCTGTCACTGTCAAGTCTCTACCTGTCGCTGTCACTGTCAAGTCTGTACCTGTCGCTGTCACTGTCAAGTCTGTACCTGTCGCTGTCACTGTCAAGTCTCTACCTGTCGCTGCCACTGTTAAGTTTCCCGCAGTCACTGTCGCTGTTACTGTCAATCTGATTGCCAGTGGTAAGGAGGGGCGCACACACAAACTATGCCTTCATCTGGCTACTGTCGCTGTCACTGTCAATCTAAATACCTGTGGTGAGGTGGGGCGCACATACAAATGTGTCTTCATCTCTTTGTCACGCTCCCTACCACTGTCAATCTAAATACCTGTGGTGAGGTGGGGCGCACATACAAGGGTGTATCCCTCTCGCTACTGTCGCTGTCACTGTCAATCTGATAACCTATGGCGAGGCGGGGCGCACATACAACTTTGTCTTCATCTCATTGTCACCCTCCCTGCCACTGTTAAATTTCTCCCTGTCGCTGTTTCTGTCAAGTTTCTCGCATTCACTGTCACTGTCACTGTCAATCTGGTTACCTGTGGGGAGGAGGGGCTCACATACAACTTTGTCTTCATCTCATTGTCACCCTCACTGCCACTGTCAAGTTTCTCCCTTTTGCTGTCACTGTCAAGTTTCTCGCATTCACTGTCGCTATCACTGTCAATCTGGTTACCTGTGGGGAGGACGGGCGCGCATACAACTTTGTCTTCATCTCATTGTCACCCTCCCTGCCACTGTCAAGTTTCTCCCTGCCGCTGTCACTGTCAAGTTTCTCGCATTCACTGTCACTGTCTCTGTCGGTCTGATTGCCTGTGGGGAGGTGGGGCGCACACACAAACTTGTATTCAACTCATTGTCGCTGTAACTGTCATCATGTTTTTTATTTGTACTGAAAGGATTCGCCACAAACATTCGCCTTGCAGCTGTGAACGAACCCAACGCTGTGTATAGAGGAGCAGCAGTCATAGGCCTCAGCACACCTCCAATCAACTCATTGCCACTGTCACTGTCTCTGCCACTGTCGCTGGCAACATGTTTTTGTTTACTTATTGAAAGGTTTCGCCACACCCATGTGCCTTGCAGCAGTGAACGAACCCAACGCTGTGTATAGAGGAGCAGTCAGTGGCTCCAGCACGCCTCCAATTAAGTCATTACCACTGTCACTGTCACTGTCACTGTCGCTGGCAACATGCTTTTTAATTGCCTTGAAAGGATTCGCCACACCCATGTGCCTTGCAGCAGTGAACGAACCCAACGCTGTGTATAGAGGAGCAGCAGTCAGTGGCTCCAGCACGCCTCCAATAAAGTCATTATCACTGTCGCTGTCTCTGCCAATGTCGCTGGCAACATGTTTTTTTACTTATTGAAAGGATTCGCCACACTCATGTGCCTTGCAGCCGTGAACGAACCCAACGCTGTGTATAGAGGAGCAGTCAGTGGCTCCAGCAAATCTCCAATCAACTTATTGCCACTGTCACTGTCACTGTCACTGTCTCTGCCACTGTCGCTGGCAACATATTTTTTGACTTATTGAAAGGATTCGCCACACCCATGTGCCATGCAGCAGTGAACGAACCCAACGCTGTGTACAGAGGAGCAGTCAGTGGCTCCAGCACACCTCCTTTGAAGGGGGCAGGTCCAGTTCTCCATGTCCGGAGCCCGTCCATGGCTCAGCTGCGTCGAATCTTTGTGGCCACTCCTCCCTCCGCTGCTCCCCTGTTTGGGTGCAGGCCTGTGCTAAAGTTAGATGTTGCAGGTATGCGTTCGTTGTTGCCTGTGTTTATTTCAAGTCCTTGCTATGCGGCCACTCCTCCCTCTGTGTTCCCCTGTTTGGGTGCACGCCTGTACTCAAGTTAGATGTTGCAGGTAGACCTTTTTACATATATACACTCTTACATACATACATTTAGTTATCAGGTTGCTTGCAAGTATACATACATCAGGGTACTTCCAAGTTCGCGCTTTTGTGCGCTGGCAGGCTGCCTTATTGAGCCCCACTGCGCGTTTCGCACATGTTTTTGCAACCCATACACTTACACACATACATTTAGTTGTCAGGTTGCCTGCAAATAATAATGATATTGCCTAGTGGGGCGTGGTGTTAAGGGAGCCCGTCGTACGCGGGTGGGGAGCGGTCTCCTACCTTAACTGGACAAGCTACCATCGCGGTTGACGACGACCTGCAACGCCAAGAGCGACCGAAGGGGGAGTTGAACCTCCGACTCTTCATCCTCAAGCGATCTGGTCTACCACTAGACCATTGTATGTCACTGAAAGGGGCTAGGTTGCCTGCAAGTCTACATACAAATTGCATGCTCCGGTAGTCTTTGACAGTCTGGCCTGGTGTGGATTGTCACGTGTCTTGTATGTATGTATTTGCACATTCTGGGGGTAGCCAAATAGGCTAAAGGGACTTGCCCAACCTTAACACCAGGAAACAAACATACATGCTCCTGCAGGTCCATTACATCAGACCACAGATGAGCTTGATGAGTTGATGAGCAGCGGAAGCAGAGCTCCTGTTGAGTCCGGGAGGTCGTCAGTGCCAGTGACTGGGTCTGGGTCGTCAGGGCAGCACCCTCTAGGTGCCCACTGCCTCCGCAATGTTGTGACCCGTTATCAAGGCACTTCTCCCACGTATGCCTTTGCTGTTGCTACCAACAGCCCGGTGGCTCTGCCTCCAAACTCTCTCTGTGCAATAACACTTCCTTTTGCGTTTGGCATCCCGGTTGACTGGGTCGACCCAAGTGCTGCCCAATACCTGAGAAAGACTGATGGGCAAGGGAGCTTCTTGACTGCTATGATGCAGAAAGGGGAAGGCACGCCATTTGTTGCTGGTTGTGTGCTCAAGGGCTCGGTGCTCTTCCCACTGTGAAGCCCGTTTCAATGATACGATTGGTCTAGTGGTACACCAAATCGCTTTATCGAAGGGTCGGGGGTTCGATTCCCCCTACGGTCACCCTTAGCGTTGCAGGTCGTTGTCAACCGCGATGGTAGCTTGCCCAGTCGAGGTGGTAGACCATTCTCTGCCCGCGTACGACGGGTTCCCTTAGCAGTTAACACTACGCCCCACCAGGCGTTATCATTACCTTTTTCCCACTGTGTAAGATGTAAGATTCTTCACATTACCACTTTCAACTGTTTTGGTGGCGATTTTATTTTTAGTGGTGAAAGGAATTTCATCCTTAGTGGTGGGCCTCCCGACACTAACCTGCGACACCAATGATTAAGTTTAATTGGCGTTGCCACTCCTACAAAGGAGTAGGCGCACTTTATGTGGGCGGTTCGTTAAAAACGGGACGTACCGACCCTCGACCATACGAACATTCACCACTACCCCTATTGACCACGACAGACAAGGTCCCTGCCATGGCCGTTAAAGGAAGAGCCAAGGAGACATAATAATAATTGTTACAAGGTTATATACGCCAGGTATGGCGTCTAACCGTCTGCACATTGCAGTTAGCAATACCCCCCGTGCGATAACCACGGAAACCAGGGATTTCTAGAGCACATGTCAGTGCATATTCGATCCGGAGACCTCCGGCTGTGGTGACCATATTTAACGACCCCTCTACCATTACGGTCCACCAAAGAGCCAAGGAGACATAACTATGGTTGAGCTTGGTATGGCTGTGGTTTAAGACAGCGGGTTCAGGCGGGACCATCGTCCAGGTACAGTATGCAGGAAGGAAGGGAAGAAATAATTGTACTGGAAGCATTGCTCGGGCTAAAGCCAACATACCGATTCCTCACGATTCTAACTGTTTCCGTCCTATAAACTTAAGGATTGATAAGGGTTTATTACCTATAACTTATAAGGACCTAATGTTTCTGGGCGGATTTGGCCATTAGCATGTGAGGTCTGGGAAATGCTTGCGGATTCTGAAACTTTTGCTGTAGCGTCGTGCACGTCCCATTATAAATATTTCCGAGCAACTGGTGACTTGGCTAATTAAAGCGACGGCATGCTTGAAATTGAAATTGAAATTGAAATTGTTACATACGTGTAATACAGTTACTCACAGGACGTGAATTTAAGGACACCATAGCGTATGCCGGAGCTAGCTATAGTCACCGTAGGACCACCACATTGAAAAGGTTCACCGCCGATGCAAGCACCGTTGGCCACATTATGCCAGTGCTCCGTATTACGGGGGTTTTCCACCCCGGTTTGGGAGAACCAACACAAAGTAACTGGCTAGACTGAAAAATGAGGGGGGGCACGGTCTGTGTGCTAGTCCCCAGGTATCGACCCGGGGTGTGCTTCCATAAAACGTCTGCACTGTAAAATACTTCGAAAGCTAGAAATAGAGTGGGAGTGGACTGGACTGTTAAAAGTATGGACGAGGATTTACTTTTTACCTGCGTGATTTACTTTTTTCTGCCAGTTTAAGGGCACACAGTCTGTCAAGTCCAAGCGTAGCCATAGAAGTCAAAAAAGAGGTTGGGATAGTACCCGTTGTTCCAATTGTGATAAGTACGTAGTGAACAAGATATCCAGCCGATTGGAGGCCATCCACTAGTCTAGCATGGTGGGCATGTTTAGTGATAAACTTGGTAGCATGGTTGGTATCAGAGCAGTAGCCAAGCTCAAGGAGCCAAATTTATTTATCTTTTAGGACGGTAGGAAAGTCTATGTCAGGTAGGGGGGCAAGGTCAGGTCTCATTCTCCTCCAGTCCTCTTTAGTAATAGAGGAAGGGCGTAGCCAGTCAGGGAGGCGTTTGCCTAGGACCCCCCTGGGGAGGTCCTCTTCCTTGCCAGCGTCTATAATCATTCTGCGTGAGCCCAGGTCTCCAGTGCAGATGGCCTTGTGGATGAGTCGCACTGCGGCGTCATGTCTCTTGATATAGAGCCCCTTGAAAGTCTGGTGTGAGCAGCCCGCCAGAATGTGGCCCGCTCCGTCCTCACAGGTGCGGCATATGGGGCATAGAGGGTTTGTGGGCGGGTGGGTGTTGTTAATATAAGGAAGTTTCCACCGGCATGCAAGTTTACGATTCCACAGTCTACCCCAGCGGGCTTTAAGGATGTGGAATTTAGTTTTATGTTGGATGAGGGTAGAGGACCAAAATGTATTACTTGCATGAGGAAATTGTTGAGGAGTGTTATCGGCCCAGGCGGTTGCGTAAATCCCTTTAAGCGGGTGTTGGCCAAGGTGGCAGCCAGTGGGTAGGTTGGAGCTGATGCCCTGTGTGAGGTTAGGTGCTAGAATGCGTGGGGGGATACCTCCCATGGGTGTGCGAGGAGGTTGGACAGTGGGCCAGTAGACATTGTGTCTGGGGATTTCCCCAGTGTTATCAGTATATCTGGTAGAGGCAGGGTCATCTGCGGCCTTGCGCGCTAGGCTGTCAGCCCGGTCATTTCCAAGAATGCATGTGTGGGAGCGTACTTTGCAAAGGGTGGTGTGTGAGCCGTGCACAGTACGTTGAATAAGGTGAGATTGAATTGAATGTAACAGTTCAGCATGTAGGAAGCGTGTGGCTGTGGTGGGATCATGGATCATTTTTTAATGAGTTGAAGTGAACAGAGGCTGTCGGTGTGGAGGGTGAGGTTGGTGTCGTATGGAATGTTAATAATGGCTTGGTGAATTGGCACTAGTTCTGCTCTGTTGTTAGTCCTGGTGCCCCCCTATCAGCTAGAATACACTCCGAAGAGTGGACAGAGATGTTGCAGCGGAACAGACGCGCCAATCTATACACGGAGACGAGAATAGCATTACAAGCACAGGAGACCCATCAAGGGGCACCAGTGGTGAAAGGGGCGGCAGCCAGGAACCTAACAGGGTACAGGCTAGACCGGTGACGCAGCCAACAGGAAGCTGTCACTGAGTCACTCAAGGATGACACAGTCTACGGGAAGCTGTCACTACGGGAAGCTGGCACAGTACTGGCAGAGCCGATAGTTCTAAGGAAGTACAGAAGTAGTCACCAAGTCATAAAACGCGTGAGAGCACCGCAATTCATGCTGACACCCCCCCGCCCACCTGGGTTGATGATGTAGCTCATCCCTGCAATGGGGACATAAACTGCAGCCCCTATTTTACTAGGGGAGGTCGAGTTGCCTTTGATCAGGCTGCCATCTGTGTAGACCTGGAGGCCTGCAGAGAGGATGGCTGGGTATGTGCATGGATGATTAGTGGCAGGAGTAAGAGGTTGAGGGTGCTCGTGGTGTGGAGTGTGCCAGGGTTTTGTGGTGGCATGCTTGATACTTAATGACAGGACAGGCCAGTCCCTGTCAGCGACTCAGCCTCACAATTCAAGGATTGTGTTATTTCAGGTATTGTGCTATGTCAGGTTTGGGAGTTTCCTAGTGCCCTCTTGCAGGTTACTTCAGTTTTCAGGTATTTCAGGTATCGTGCTATGTCAGGTTTGGGAGTTTCCTAGTGCCCTCTTGCAGGTTACTTCAGTTTTCAGGTATTTCAGGTATTGTGCTATGTCAGGTTTGGGAGTTTCCTAGTGCCCTCTTGCAGGTTACTTCAGTTTTCAGGTATTTCAGGTATTGTGCTATGTCAGGTTTGGGAGTTTCCTAGTGCCCTCTTGCAGGTTACTTCAGTTTTCAGGTATTTCAGGTATTGTGCTATGTCAGGTTTGGGAGTTTCCTAGTGCCCTCTTGCAGGTTACTTCAGTTTTGGGAGCGTCCTAGTGCCCACTTGCCCACTGAACCTGTTATGCTACTGCATATGCAAGTAGCATGACGTGTTACCAGGGACGCGTAAGAGCCGCGTGGCTGGTCTGGATGACTACCAGACCAAGCCACGAGGCCCGTGCCAGCTAGTGCTACCTGTGGCTCCACCTGGCAGGCCCACTGTAGGACCTGACCTAGGTTCTGTCCTGCCACCTAATAGAATACCCACTGTGTAACAAATATCGATTCCCAATATCATCGAATTACAGGACCACTGCAATTAAGGCTATCCACAGGCTGGGCATGTGCCTTGGACAATTCAGCTTTTTTCAGGGTGTTTTTATGGTATTGACTAACTAATGTTATGCACTAATGGTATATGAAAAGGCTAACCAGTTGATTATATATTAACTAATGTTACCTGTATTGACTTATGTTATTAACTAATGTGTTAAATATTCCAAGAAGTAATCAAGCAGCCATACGGTCGTAGTTGTCATGATGTATCATCTCTGGGGAATAGATCAGATGGGTTCGACACGATTTTTTTTATTGGCAAGAAAGTCAGCAAGATTGTGCAGCCCAATTATAAATGTTTTCATCTCCTCAGACCACAGACTGGGGCATCGGACACCCTCGATACTTCAGGCCCAAAGCCTTAGCCGACACACTGCCAGGAGGCGTGGTTGAAGGGACCTGGCAAGGAAAGAAAGAAGGCGCAAAGAAAGCACTCTACACAGTCGAGAGTGGCTGCGAGTATCAAGGTCCGTTGTCTCCCAACCCGTCGCCCTGAAATCGACGGGAGGGCGGAGGTATCGGGGTAAGCAGTCGCCGATTTGGAGACACAGGTTTGGCGGTTTGCCGTACCAACGAACTACTGCGAACTTTCTCAATACGCGCTTTCGCGACCTCTCGCTGCGATGAGAATGTACAGAAACTGAAGGCACGCAGCTTTGGTTCAATGTGCAGCAAGCCGTATACAGCAGTATGATACCGGGTGAAGTCACTTTGTAGTGAAGATCGAGATCGAAGCCTGTACTGCAGCCTGTACCCAGCCTGTACCCAGCGATGTGATCATTCGCATTCCTAGGTGATCTTGTTACCCCACCGACACCCTGGACACACAAGTTGCTTTTGTCCTCGCTAAAAAAATGTCCTTTGCCCTCAAGTCCGCTACCTCTCGCGCCACCGCCGGTGTCCGCGCGGCTCCTGCCCGCGGCTCCGTCGTTGCCAACGCTGCCTCCGTTGGGGGCAACGCTCGCCCTGTCTGGTACCCAGGTAGATAGCCAGCCATGCACCCAACCCTCTAGATGCGTCACCCCACACACCCCTGAGCAAAGTCAGCTTCCAACCATCCCCATGTTGAGCTCCATCGGACCGATTGCCTACCTACGTCCGCATGAGCACGATAATCATACTCTAGTACCTACTATACTACCATGCTCGGTGCCGGGAGCGGAATTGAAGGATGCGGGTTGATTGGTTCCTAGAAGACTGAAGGAAGATACCGACCATCAATGCCGCTTAGTTCTCAGAAGACTCCCGCTGACTGACAAGTCCTAGTTCCCACTGTCAACTATCCACTGTCTGCTCGCAGGCAACCCCGCCCCTGCTTACCTGGACGGATCTCTGCCTGGAGAGTAAGTCATTGTTGTAAGCACGAAGGAACAATGCCCCGTTCCCCAGGCATGTGAACCACTAGCCTTGATGCGAGCGCATCTACTTCCAGCATATGCTTCCATCCCGGTTGCTTTGGTTGTTCTGCTAGCTTGTGCAGCACGGAATGAATGAAATGTTTGAGGCACGTACAATTTAGTCCTGCCAACGTCGACGCATGTGACTGACGTTTCTTCGTTCCCTCGTTTCCTTTGCAGCTACGGGTTCGACCCTCTCAGCCTGGGCTCCGACCCCGCGGTCCTGAAGTGGTAAGAGCACTGGTGTTTTCTATCGGCTCCTAGATTGTACCGAGGGCCTTACCTTCTAGACTACTGTTTGGAGTGGCCGGGCATCACGGGGCATGCCCATAAGCAGGTTGGATGGGTGGATATAGCATGCATATGTCAATTACAGCATAAGTACAAGCATCTGCTCCTTCCACACACAGTTGTCACTGGATGACTGGAGTAAGAGAATGGAGGACGAAGATGGGATATTGATGATCAGATTGGTTAGAATGGGAGTGTCAGACTGGTTAGAATGGGAGTGTGAGTCAAAGGGAGTGTGAGACTGTTTAGAATGGGATTGGGGGTCAAAGGGAGTGTGAGACTGTTTAGAATGGGGGTGGGAGATGAGATTGGTTAGAATGGGAGTGTGAGATTGGCTAGAATGGGAGTGTGAGATTGGTTAGAATAAGGGTGGAGTTGGGAATATCCTGTCCCTCTGAAGGTTGTGGTGCGCGCAACATGGGTAGGGTCAGCTAAGTGTGTTCCGATATGTTGGATTGGGGGACTGCAATTGGGGGAGGAGTTGGGGATTGGGGGACTGCAATTGGGGGTGGAGTTGGGAATGGACTTTCTTGCTTAAGGGTGTGGCGTCTGCATGCGAGGGAGCGTAAAAAAAAGGAAACACACAACATGCTAAAACCACACCTGCACATGCGAGCCTAGCCTGAAAATATAGAGATAAGGAAGTAGGTATTCAAGCACTAATTTACAGAAAATACAAATACCTTCTGCTCCTTGGTGACACATACTCATACACACATACCCATACCCATACACACACATACACACACAGCCGGCTGTGTGACTGCTCCTTGGTGACACATACATACACATACACATACACACACATACACACACATACAGCTGTGTGGCTGTTCTTTGATGCCATGCAGGATGCATTGGGCTGACATGTTGAAGTATTGAAGTCCTAATTTACAGAAAATATTAATGCCCACATACACATGCACACACACATTCACATACACGCACATACACACACATACACACACATACACACCCAGACGGCTGTGTGACTGCTCTATTGAAGAACTAATTTAAGTATTGAAGAACTAATTTACAGACAATATTAATACCCACGTACACATGCATGTACACACATAAACATATACATACACACGTACACATACACCCACATACGCACACACACACACAGACACACACAGGCACATATGGCTGTGTGACTGCTCTTTGATGCAATGCAGGATGAAATGGTTAAGTATTGAAGTACCAATATACAGAAAATACAAATACCTACATTCATACACACATACATACACACATACAAATACATACACACATACATACACACATACACATACAGACGGCCGTGTGACTGCTCTTTGATACCATGCAGGATGCAGCAGGCTGAGCTTCAGCATTGCCGATGGGCCATGGTTGGAACTGCTGGTATCCTGTACACTGCTGTAAGTAGGGACCGGCAAATCATATGATGTTGACCGAAGGCGAGTATGATATCATATGATACCATACAAATTGCATCAAATGATATTGTACACACATGGTACATTTAGCCCAGTGAGGCCGCCGTCATCATATGATATCATATGATGACTTGATATCATATGATATCATATGATGACTTGATATCATATGATATCAAATGATGACTTGATATCATATGAAATCATATGATGATTTGATATCATATGACGACTTGATATCACATGATGACTTGATATCATATGATATCATATGATGACTTGATATCATATGATATCATATGATATCATATGATGACTTGATATCATATGATATCATATTGCCCTTCCCTAGCTGTAAGTAGGGAACAGCAACTAGTATTATTGTTTGGAAAACCAATTTTAACTAATATTATTTTAGTGTCGTAATAAAATTGGTTCTGCAAATAAATTCGAAATTCTGGTGAGATGGCTCGTTAGACTAATATTCTATAACATAGCCGACCCCTAGCTGGAAGTGAGGATGGTCGTTTTTGTTATAGATATTGACATGGCTTTTCTTTTCAGCTACGAGCAGCACCTTCTAGGCAGAATTCCTGACTGGAGAGTCAGCCAAACCTGATGCAACCTAGTGCACCTTGAAGCTGACACAACCAGCTTTCCATTACTGTTGACATCTTGGGGCTTGGCCCAGTGGCTGGCTCAGAGAGCTGCCTAGGAGCTGCCGCCCGTAGCTGGAAAGAAAAGCTATGGATAGTGATCTATGCTGGCAGTGGTGGTGGTGACTGTGGTCATCCAGGGTTGACAAAAGTAATAATACCGCCTGGTGGGGCGTGGTATTAAGGGAGCCCCGTCTTCCGGCATTAGAGAATGGGCTGCTACTTTACCTGGACAGTGCTACCATGGCGGTTGACAGCGACTGCGAACACTAAAGCGCACCTGTAGGGATTCGAACCCAGCACCTTCTTCAGTTCAGCAAAATGATCAGCCATTGAACTATTAGCCGAACTGGGATATCCCTGGAGTAACAAACTAGGTTGACAGAAGTCGATGCACGGTAGCCTAATCATAGCTTTTCCCCAGACTACAAGTTAGACAGACGCTTCATTTTTGGTTCAAGGGTGGGTGAAATGAGCTGCTTAGAAGCTGCTACATGAAGCCCCAAAAGAAACAGCGGTGCTTCAGGGTGCTGATAGAGGTGTTACTTCATGGAGGTGTGCAAACATTAGCTTATTTGGCTCATAGCTTTTATTGTCAGCTACGAGCAGCATCTTCTGGGCAGCTCCCTGAGCCAGCCATTGGGACAAGCCCCAAGCTTTCAGAAGTGCTGGGAAGCTAAATACGTCAGCTTCCAGTCGCACTACGTGGCAATAGGTTAGCTGGGCAAGTCCCTTTGGCCTGCCCCATTGTAACATACATACATACACATGCACACACAACAAGAAATCTGATTCCATCTATGATTTCTGAGCAGGTTGCAGCCCAGGGCGGCCAGGACATTCCCCAGTGGTATGATGCTGGAGAGGTTGGCCTACCCCTGGACTGTAAGATACACACATGCACACATGCTTACATACATACACACAACATGAAAGCTGATTCCATCTACGATTACTGAGCAGGTTGCAGCCCAGGGCGGCCAGGACATTCCCCAGTGGTATGACGCTGGAGAGGTTGCTATTGCCAAGTCCTCCATCCCCTTTGGTGCGTCACTCTCTCATTATCTTCATTTGCATGCAAATGGTATATTTGTACTATAAATGTCAACCCCAATGGTCCCCTATGGTGCGTCAGTACCTTTTCTATTTAAATGGCTATTGCCATGTCCTCCATCCCCTATGGTGCGTCACTCTCTCATTATCTTCATGTGCTTGCAATTGGTATTTTTGTACTGTAAATGGCTATTGCCAAGTCCTCCGTCCCCTTTGGTGCGTCACTCTTTCATTATCTTGGTGTGCATGAAATTGGTATATTTGTAACATAAATGTATATTTTTAATGTAAATGGCTATTGCCAAGCCCTCCGTTCCCTTTGGTGCGTCACTCTCTCATTATCTTCATGTGCATGCAATTGATATATTTGTAACATAAATGTATATTTTAAATATATATGACTATTGCCAAGCCCTCCGCCCCCTTAGGTGCGTCACTCTCTCATTATCTTCATGTGCATGCAATTGATATATTTGTAACATACATGTATATTTGAAATATAAATGACTATTGCCAAGTCCTCCGTCCCCGTTGGTGCTTCACTCTCTCGTTGTCTTCATATGCATGCATGGACATCCTGGTATTTCCTGTGTTAACCTTCCATGCATGCAATTGGTTTATTCGTAATATTGATGTAAACCCAATTGTTCCCTTCGGTGCGTCAATCTCATTATCTACATCCTGGTATTTTCTGTATTATATGCATGCATGGACATCCTAGTATTTCCTGTGTTTACCTTGAACTTGAACTTAAATGAAACCCCCAATTATCCCCGTTCGTGCGACAGTCACTCTCATTATCTTCATATGCATGAAATTGGTGTATTTGTAATATAGATGTAAACCCCAATTTCCCCCTCATCCAACCCCAACAACACCCCGACCCCCTCACCCACCCCCTCCAACACCCCAACCCCCTCACCCACCCCCACTCACAACCCAACCCCACCACCAACTGCTGCAGGAACCCTGTTCATCACGCAGATGATCCTCCAGGGCTGGGCTGAGAGCAAGCGTTTGATGGACATGCAGAACCCTGGCTCTCAGGGTGACGGCTCTTTCTTTGGCATCACTGATGACTTCAAGGGCAAGGAGGTTGGATACCCTGGTAGGTGATGTTTGTGTGTGGGGCTGTGTGTGTTTGTGGGGGTGGGTGATGTGGGTGTGGGGTTTTGTGTGTGGAAGGGGGTGTGTGGAGCTGTGGGTGGGTGAGAGATTTTGTGTGTGTGGTGGGGGAGGGATGTGTTTGTGGATTTGGGGCCCTTTCACGCCCTGTTATGGTTCTAAATTTGTAAACCATGCCAGGGCTCGAAGCGCAGACCCGTCTGATTGATGCTGGGTAATACTATGCCAGACAACTCGATTTCACGTTTACTGGTGCTATCATTGTAAGAACTTCCTCTGCATTTTATGGCTGTACTCGGCAATTGTATGGCTGTACTCGGGATGGAAAAATAATTATGGCTGTACTCGGCAATTTCATGGCTGTAATCGGCAACTTTGTGGCTGTTGTCGGCAATTTTACGGCTGTAGTAAGGAGTAAAAGAAAAAACGTTCACTCCCCCCACGCCTAAAAAAACTGAGGAGGGCTGCCCCCCCCCCCCCCCCCCCACCCTGAATATAAATACCCATTTTTTGAAATTTTAGTTATGGATTCTGGGGGGTTACAATATGTGCACATAATGGCATCCTCGGAATTCCCACATAGGGATTGTGTGGATTGTGTCAAAACTCAGTTCTGCACCCCCTTAGGGTTGCCCAAGTACGGCAGACACCCTTCACCTTTACAGGGGGCGGCCAGAAACTGGTGTTTTCATTATACCGAACCGGTCCAAACAAAGCAGTAGCAGGATAGTTTTCTCAGCATGGTTCAACTACACTTCCCCTTGGACCCCACCCAACTCGGCCCCAATATTTAATGGGCCTTGGCGTGAGGCCACTCCAGGTTTCGTCCAAATCAGGCAATTGATGGCAGCATGGAGGCTCAATAAAGGCACCTTAATAAACACACCAAATTTATAACCAAGGTCCTCATCACATCAGCATCAGGCATACCGAAACGAAGAGAAAGCAACCGTGTAAAACGTAGTAGAATGGCGGCGTTTTGGTGTTGTCGCAAGGGTGGTGGGTCGGGGCGGGGCTGGGGGTGGTGGTGGGTTGGGGGGGGAACACCCACCCACCCACCCACCCACCCACATCTGGGTCTTCAGTGGTGCCAATGAGCTGCCATTGTGATTCACACAGCCATTTACCCTCTCATACTCTGGGCTGGGGGTTGTGTGTGTGTGTGTGGGGGGGGTAAATACTTGTTGCACCAGGTCCAAAGTGGTGCCAATAGACAACCCTTCCCAAGGCCTACACAGAAGTGGTCTCAGTATGACATTTGGAGGTCTGGGTAAAAAGTTAGCAAAAACGTAGCAAAAAACAAAATGAGGGCTCGGACCCCCCCCCCCCCCCCCCCCTAAATGAGGTGCTCAAATGACCTGAAAAGTGATTTTTAATATCGCCTTAATACATGCCATTACAGCCCCATTGTCAGAAAAAATCGGTCAGCGTGTCTGAAATTTTGAGGCCTGGGCTACTCCTGCTGTAGTCGACAAATTTATGGCTGTTGTCGGCAATTTTATGGCTGTAGTCGGCAATTTTATGGCATTAATCGGCTGCATTTTTCTTTCGAGGTTGCCTTTGCCCTGTAATTATCTTTTGTGGTTGTTGCCCTTGCCGTTGATGTCCAGCTGTCCGTCTGCCCTTGCCCTTGCCATTTCCCTCATCTGAATGCATTATTCCACTTCTGTTTGCAGGTGGAAGGTACTTCGACCCCCTCAGCCTGAAACCAGCACCCCTTTCACAAAACAAAACTATGGGTGACCTTTTAAGACACCATCAATATTCTGAACCTCTGTAAATTCGGGCTAATTGTTTCTTTTACTTAGCAGGTCACTGACAGGGTCATCCAAGTTAACATTATGAATTTATGATGATCATTTCCCTCGTCTGAATGTATTATTCTTCTTCTGTTTGCAAGAGGGAGGTACTTTGACTTTTTTCAAATTCGGGGCTAACTGATGTTTATTTTTCATACTTGGGGCTTATTGGTGTCTATTTTTCATATTCGGCGCTAATGGGGGTTTATTTTTCATATTCGGGGCTAATGAGGGTCTAATTTACTTAGCAGGTCACTGACAGGGTCATCTGAGTTTTGTAGAATGATGTCCATTTCCCTCGTCTGAATTCATTATTCCTTTTCTGTGTGCAGGTGGAAGGTATTTTGACCCCCTCGGTCTGGCCGGTGGAGACGCCGCCAAGTACGCCGAGTTCAAGACCAAGGAGGTCAAGAACGGCCGCTTGGCTATGGTGGCCATGGTTGGCTTCTGGGCCCAGCATGCCGCCACTGGTGCCGGCCCCATCCAGAACCTGGTTGCGGTAAGTGCACGATGTAAAAGTTGGTTGACGAGTTGTGAGTATTTATATTCTGGGTCCAGCATGCCGCTACAGGTGCCGGCCCCATCCAGAACCTGGTTGCAGTAAGCGCACGATCTAAATTGGGTGTCAAGCTGTGAGTGGGTGACGAGCTGTGAGTTGAGTGTAAAGCTGTGAGATGTGTGGGATTCTGGGCTCAGCATGCTGCCACTGGTGCTGGCCCCATCCAGAACCTGGTTGCGGGAAGTGCTCGATCTAAAAATTGGGTGACGAGCTGTGAGTATTTATATTCTGGGTCCAGCATGCCGCCGCTGGTGCCGGCCCCATCCAGAATCTGGTTACCGCCCCTCCATGGGTAGCGACTTCGGTACATCAGGCGTACTGCCGGACGAGCAAAACGGAGGCGCCAAACGGATGCGCTAAGGAACCTAAGGGTTCGCCCTACAAAGTGTATTTAGAACGCACCAACTGACGTTTGCTAACGGCGGGCAGCTTGATAAACTTGCAAATACAGTCACCTATTCTCCGACTCGAAGCAAATTTCAGACAAGTTGTATCTTCAGTCACGTCACCTCATCTTCCAGGTAGATTTAAGTCAAACTGCGCCCCGAACCACTTGACGTTGGGATTCGACAGTCAAGTCATCCCAAAAGAGACTGCTTAGGCACAGCCGGAGGGTGCACAGCCCCAGTTTATGAGGTAACGCGAAACTGTGTACCAAAGCGCGGGATACGGGACACACGTTCCGCAAGAACAGCCACGAGGGCAGCAACAAGGTTTACGAGGGCAGCAACAAGGTTGCACACACCGCACATTGCACACAGCACACAAAACAACCCTAGTGACAGCAGGGCTCAGCGCGGCTTCCTCATACCTACAGCGGATCCCCATTCAATTGCCAACACAAGGGCGGTCACGCCCTTGTTGCGGTAAGTGCACCATCTACAAATGGGGTGACGAGCTGTGAGTGGGTGACAAGCTGTGAGATGTGTACAGATGATATGCTATACTAAATATAGTTGTTTTGCGTGTACATGTGTGTACTGCGTTTTGCGTGTACATGTGTGTACTGCGTTTTGCATGTACATGTGTGTACTGAGTTTTGCGTGTACATGTGTGTACTGCGTTTTGCGTGTACATGTGTGTACTGCGTTTTGCATGTACATGTGTGTACTGAGTTTTGCGTGTACATGTGTGTACTGCGTTTTGCGTGTACATGTGTGTACTGAGTTTTTGCGTGTACATGTGTGTACTGCGTTTTGCATGTACATGTGTGTACTGAGTTTTGCGTGTACATGTGTGTACTGCGTTTTGCGTGTACATGTGTGTACTGCGTTTTGCATGTACATGTGTGTACTGAGTTTTGCGTGTACATGTGTGTACTGCGTTTTGCGTGTACATGTGTGTACTGCGTTTTGCGTGTACATGTGTGTACTGCGTTTTGCATGTACATGTGTGTACTGAGTTTTGCGTGTACATGTGTGTACTGCGTTTTGCGTGTACATGTGTGTACTGCGTTTTGCATGTACATTTGTGTACTGAGTTTTGCGTGTACATGTGTGTACTGAGTTTTGCGTGTACATGTGTGTACTGAGTTTTGCGTGTACATGTGTGTACTGCGTTTTGTTCATAATACCATTTTTGTTTGTTAATGACACCCCTGCAATTGCGGTTGCTGAAGCTTGCTTGTGAGCATATTGATGTGCAATATTTTGCATCAGTCAAACCATGTTGTATCATTTTGCGTCAGTCTGGCCATATTGTGCCTTATCATGTTGTGTCAGTCTGACCATGTTGGTAAAACCACTTGCTGGAAAGGGGATGATGATGTTAACATCTGCAGGTATTATCATCCACCACCTAGGCTGGGGTGGAATGCCTTATCTGAACTGTTGTATGCCTGCGCTTGCACCAAGTCCCAGCCAAGTCCTATTCAAACCTGTAAAACATATAATTCTGACCCCTCCCTCCTCCCCCGATTCTCCACACTGTTGTATGCCTGTGCTTGCACCAAGTCCTATTCAAACCTGTCGACCGTCTAATTCTGCCCCCTCCCTCCTCCCCCCTCTCTCCTCTGCGCAGCACGTGGCCGACCCCACCCATGTCACAGTAAGTACTCCCAGTTCCATAGCCTTTCTTAGACAGACTCCCATTCCCATAGCTTTCCAAACGAGTAAATAAATAAATAGTACGCCTTGTTACGAGGCGTGAGGTTAAGGGGCTAGCCTGTTTGTTCTCATACGAGTATCTTTGAGCATGGTGGAATTTTAGCTACCCTATCTAGCTCGATACCCTACTTGATGTGTACGCAATTAGATTATGAGTAGATGTTTAGCAGTCTTCTCTTCATATATTGCTTGCCATTATGTCCTGAGCTCACCACCACCCCTTAGCTGCCTAGAACTTGGTCTTGAAGTTGGTTGCATGACTCCAGCCTAAGGCTGCTCACCGTTGCATGACTCCAGCCTTAGGCTGCTCACCGTTGCATGACTCCAGCCTTAGGCTGCTCACCGTTGCATGACTCCAGCCTTAGGCTGCTCACCGTTGCATGACTCCAGCCTTAGGCTGATCACCGTCTTTGGTAATGCAACACTATCCAGTGCATGCTGCTATCAACTCCTTATTATGCGTTTGTCTGGTTCACTTGGCTGTCTAGGTACCGGTATATCTTTCTAATATTGACCTTATTCTCCTTCCCTTTTCCGCAGTACGCAACCAACGGTATTAGTGTGCCTTTCCTCCAGGCATAAGTGCCCCAGCGATTCGCCTCCTCCCATCCTCCCCAGCCCCGCCCTGGTCCGGTGGCCCAACGTGGCTAATTTCCAGTTCTCAAGGTTGACTACAGTCTCCAGATTCTGCATAAGGATTTTTTATCTGGGACACTCAGTGATCTACATACACCTAGCCTCTTTCAGTGATATACATTGGTCTAGTGGTAGACTAAGTCACTTTCAGAATGAAGAGTCGGGGGTTTGACTCCCCCTTTGGTCGCTCTTGGCGTTGCAGGTCGTCGTCAACCGTGATGGTAGCTTGTCCAGTTGAGGTAGGAGACCGCTCCCCACCCGCGCACGACGGGCTCCCTTAACACAACGCCTCACCAGGCGTTATCATTACCTTTTACATACATCTGCATATATACAGTACTTTATTTGTCACATACCAATTTTGTCGCTAGAGTTAGCTGCCACTTGTAAATATGCAACCTGAGCTATGCCCTCAACTTAGGGCCTGCAGCGCATCCGTTTTGCGCTTCCGATTTATCCGGCGATAAGCCTGATGTACTTAAGTCGGTACCCATGGCATGGAGGAGCGGTAAATATCTCTGGTTGTCCAGCCTCTATCTCCCCAGTTCTGTAGCAGAGAGAGTGAACTTGAGCTTGGTAAAATAGCTTCAGCCAGCGATTTGGCTGCTCGCCGTCCTCGGTAGTAAAAAAAGAGGAGAGAGTGGCTTGGTCTTTACTTGAACTGGGCTCTCCATTTCGCCAAGTGGTTTCAACTCGAACTTGGTAACAGTGGTTTCAATCGCATGGTAAAGACAGATTTGGAATTGATGGGGGTTTCCGTGTTCCTCCTCATCGACTCAGGCAGTGGTGCTTTCTCTAGTAGGTTCTAGGTAGAGCTATCCCAACTTGATCGAAGAAAGGGATTGGTTTAAAACACATGATGAAAACACTTTTGAAATTGATGGGATTTCCTTGTTCCTCCTCTTCGACTCAAAATTGATGGGATTTCCTTGTTCCTCCTCTTCGACTCAAACAGTGGTTCTTTCGTTAGTGGGTAGAGCTATCCCAGCTTGAACGAAGAAAGGGATTGGTTTCAACCGCATGATGAAGACAGATTTGAAATCGATGGGTTTTCCTTGTTCCTCCTCTTCGACTCAAACAGTGGTTCTTTCGTTAGTAGGTAGAGCTATCCCAGCTTGAACTTGGTTACTTGAACTTGAACTTGGTTACATAGCTTCAGCCAGCAATTTGAACTTGGTTACATAGCTTTAGGCAGAATTTCTGCTGCTTGCCGTCTTCGGCAGTAAAAAGAAATCCCAGCTTGATCGAAGAAGGGGATTATAAGGAGAAGAGGAAAAGAAGATCTACCTGTTTTCTCGGCCAACTCTGGGCTACTCACCATACCCAATTGTAATTCAAGTCCAAGCCACCAATCATGCATGAGCATCTTGCTGCGAGCGAAAGGTTATAAGCAGGTACTAGAAGTAGGATTGGTAATCTGGATAGGGGGCTGAGAGCGACATATATAATCTATCAGCGTGACCAGGCAAGACAGACAATACCCTGAGAGACCAGATATAAACTGACCGATAGATATAAACCGATATATATAAACCTACAACAAGCAGCTATAACTGGAAGAATATAGCAGATGAGTAGATAAGCTGCAAACGTTGAGCCTAAAAAACTGAGGGGGGCTGCCCTTTAGGTCTGCCTGGCTGGCTTCAACTGCTTGACAAGCTTCCCCATAACTCCTTGGTCTGTAGCTCCCACAGACCAGTTGACGCCACCTCGTATAAGGGTGGGTGGATGAGGGGACTGTATGGGTGGGGTGGGGGATGGGGTGTGGGGATGGGTGGTTATATACTTATTGCACGAGATGTCGAGATCCAAAGTGGTGCCAATGGACTGCCCTTCCCAAGGCCTACTCATTGGTGGTCTCAGAAATGCACTTGGAGACCTGAGTAGAATGTTAACAAAAAACACCAAATGAGGGCTGCCCCCCCCCCCCCCCCCCCCCCCCAATGAGGTGCTGTGTAAAACAATGTCAAATAAATCGCTAAAACTCATGTCATATACGTCCTTTACTCAGAATTAATTGATCGGCTTGAATCAACTTTTGGCACAGGATTCTACCTCCTGCTCCAGTCAGCAATTTGGATGCTCGCCGTCTTCGGCAGTAAAAGCAATATTATTCAACAGGTCGGAAAATTCAGGTTCGATTTGTTTTCTTGATAAGATCCTATCCTATTTGGCCTACCCCTAGACGGGGGTAACATACGTATAATATGGTTCTTCAAATAATCCACTGCATATCGTGGTACCGTATGTGTTCATTCAACAAATACGATCTCGGTGCACCCGAGCTCGTATTTGCATGCGAAAGTATCTGGGTGCGAAAGTATCTGGGTGCTTGCCAAGCGCACTGCCCAAAGAGTCTAAGGGGTGCACATGCCACAACAACACACATCTCAGTGCATGCGGCTCTGCTCGTCGGCGCACACAGGGCATCCGGTAAAATCGGGTGCTTGCCAAGCGTAAGATCCGGTAGAAAATATCAGAACGCACGTCGGCGTGGAACGGGACGCGAAGGTACCGCACCAGAGCAGCCAAACGAAACGCGCGAACTTGAACTCGAAATTGAGCTCGGCAGTCGTCTGGAACTGGAAGAAGCCGCCAACGGGCGAGGTTAAAGCCACCGCGGGTTTGGAAAACAATACCGGAGGAGGAGGAGAGGAGGCGGGCCCCTACCTACGTAAGCATATATAAAGACAAGTTCCAACCTTATCGTCCTTTACGTACTCAGCCGCCTCGCATAATAATTTCTAGCCGTTTGGTTAGAGTTTCTACAGTTCGAAATGGCCAAGCTTTACGTCGGAAACCTGTCTTGGGACACCCAGAAGGACGATCTGTTCCAGCTGTTCGCCCAGTTCGGCACCGTCGAGGATGCTTTCATCCCCAACGACCGCGAGACAGGTAAGCTGGCAGGAATTTATGCGATCCCCTTCACAGGACGGCGTCCGCATTCCTTTTCCTCGTTGAACTTGAAGGGTTTCCTATCCTAATTCATCTCGCACTTGACCTTGGACTTGGACTTGGTTACAAGGCTCCTGTGATTTGGCTGCTCGCCGTCTTCGGTAGCAACTGTAACAATTCATCCCAGCGCCTGATTTATATCTGAGTGTGCTGTCGGTTCTAATTCGGGACTGCCGCGAGATGTCACTGCTGCTCTTTCCGGATCTTGAACCGTTTCTTCCCACCTGAGATGCTTGCATCAGACAGAACAGCGATATTACCGTATCGTTTATCAGCTAGTCCATGTGCTAGAGATTGCCAACGTAGCCCATCCACAGATCCTGTTCATGATGCGATTTGTTGCTAAGGCGAGACGCCGTGAAAACATTTCTCCCCTCCGTCGTGATATTTAAGCCACCGAGCTCGATGGTCGAACTGGAGATATTGATCCGCGTCTGGATGCTGGAGTCTTTATCTTGGATAGACCTTAATAGACTCAACTTACATATGCGACTGGAATGCATCAGTAAGTCACTAAACCACTTCCCCACTCATCATGGTGCTTCTTTGCTGGCCTCCCCAAACTTACTACAACCTACTACACATTATATATTACTTATCCTTACCCAACTACTCAGCCAGTCTCATCCTGGTACAACCTTCCTGGCTTCCCTGAACTTGCTGCAAGCACCCATACATTCTCACCCATCAGCATCTGATCATTTCCCCACTCATTGTGGACTGGCATGCATGCCAGCAGTAGAGGAAGTAGAAGGGTGCATATGCTTAGTTCGCACAGTTAAGTAGGTTTTGAGCAAACAACCTTTCATCCATTCATCTGCCATCCCAGTATGAGCGCAGTATATTAGTACTCAATATGATTGGTCACCATCCTAAACACGGACGCGCACGTACACAACTGTCCTCTCAATCTGCTGGAAAACTAAACATTTAATATATATTAGCACTGGTGGAACTGAGAAGGCTCCCTCCAGAGAGTCAATGACAGATAACTAATCATGTGCATCTGTTCCCATCTCAGGTCGCCCCCGTGGATTCGGATTCGTGACCTTCTCTACCCCTGAGGAGGCCCAGAAGGCCGTTGTCCAGCTGAACGAGACTGAGTTCATGGGTAGGACCATCCGTGTCAACGAGGCCCAGGCCCCTGGTGGCGGAGGAGGAGGTGGAGGATACGGTGGAGGTGGACGTGGTGGAGGAGGAGGTGGATACCAGCAGGGTGGTGGAGGAGGAGGATACGGTGGAGGAGGACAGGGTGGAGGATACGGTGGACAGGGTGGAGGATACGGTGGACAGGGTGGAGGAGGAGGTGGATACAGGGGTGGAGGAGGTGGAGGATACTAAGTAGCTCCCCAATCCAGTTATCAAGGCACCGATGGAATTGGCGCGGCGTGCATATGACTTGTGTCTACGCTACCTGTTGATTAGTTGCTTGGCAAATGTGTGTTTCCTAGCTTCTGGCATCTAGATCTATCTGTTGCGTTGTTGCGTTAGCACAGCGATATATTTGCATCTGATGTTTCCTCCAAGGAGGTGTAGATGTGGGATGCATGCTATTGACCCCGCCTATTTTGAATGTGGTGATCTGTCAGTCAGGATTCTGTGTGAGTCAGGAAGAACATGTAGTTGTGAGCAAGTCAATCGCACTCCAATGGAGTTGTTTTCAATCAATGTTAAGTAGGACGAATGATAGCTGAGTTATGACGTTTCATTACAAGAACTCCTTTTCCTAGTGAATGTAACTGATATCTGAATCTCTATATGGTGCACACAGTGTCTTGCAACTTGGTTACATGGCTCCAGCCTATTAGGCTGCTCATTGTCTTGGGCAAAAACATTGTCAAGTATGATCACTGATTTCTGATCTAAGTATGCTTGGTCCAATGTCTTCATCTCGTTGTTTGTAGTTTCTCCCAGCTTCTATGGACCTTCCATCCTTGCTGTTGGTTCAGCACACTGCCTAGACAGTTTTCTGTTACTCACCCAGCTTCTACGGACCTTGTCCCTGCTTCTGGTATATAGCACACCGCCTCTCCGAGTTCTCTGTCTCACACTCAGTTTGGAACTCCATTCCTGCTTTTGGTACAGCACACCGCCTTCGTTAGGTCCCTGTTAAGCACCGATCTTCTTTGGACATTTCATCCTTGCTCTTGGTTCAGCACTGTGTCCTCTGTCATACACTCATACTCCAGCTAGACCTTGATTACACAGCTTCAGCCACTAAACTGTCAACAAGCCCAGCTTCTATGGCCCTTCTTTCCCTGCTACCAGTTCAGCACAGCCTCCCAGTGTTCTCTGTCTTGCACCCAGCTTCTACGAACTTTTGATCCTTGCTATTGATTCAGCACACCGCCTCTCATTGTTCTCTGCCATACACGAAATAGACCTTGGGTACATTGCTCCAGCCACCAATCTGTCAATACACCCAGCTTCTGTTCCTACCATCGTTTCAGAACACATTTGTTTACAAAAAGTTGTGAAAGGATTTTTACCTTAGTGAGGTGGGTCTCCCAACACAAACCAGCGACGAGGATTCAGTTTGAATGGCGTTGCCAAACCTGCAAAATAGTAGGTGCACTATGTAAAAACTCCCCGACTGCATGTGTTTCTGTGGCATGCGCTCCTTGTACTTCCTGACCGGTGCCCCTGTCAAGCACTTGGTGGTTGCCCCCAGTGAAATCAAACGGGCTGCCCCCCTCAACCTCACGCCTCGTAATAAGGCCTGCTATTTATTGATTTTCTATTAACCAAAGCATGCGCCCATGAGCAGAGCCGTGTGCCTTTTGCATGTACTGAGATGTGTATGGTTGGGAATGCATCCTGACGCATAGCACGATATGCTTTGGTTCTTTGGAGGACGACCCTTTGAAAATACCGATACATGTTGAATGATATTGCTTTTACTGCCGAAGACGGCAAACAGCCAAATTGCTGGCTGGAGCCATGTACCCAACTTCAAGTTATATCAATTCTCTACAATATTTTATATTGCGATGTAAACTCAGGAAATAATGACGTCTCCAACATTTTAACATGTAATGTAATGTATTGTCTCCACACTCTCCAATTCTTCCCTCCCAATAGCATGTGAGAAGTTCAGATTCAAATTCTATGACCTCGACCCCAAACAATCGTGTGTACCCTTTCCACGTTGCCTCCTGCGACACGCAACGGATCCTTCGACGTTGCATCTGCGCTGGAGGACGCAGCGCCCTGAACAACTATCCTACCCTCATACCTGGCCTAGACAAGTCTTTACACTGTCTATCCGTATATTTGGCTTGCTGTTTTCCGTATCGCACGGGGGACTTGGCATTGGAAGACGGTGAGCAGTCCAGAGTTGGCTGAAAGACTATGTAATAATCCAATCCAGTCCCACCCTTTGACATGCATATATCTGGCCGAAGACAGCGAGCAGCCAAATCGCTGGCTGAAGCAATGTAACCAAGTTCAAGTATATATCTGGGTCTCAACAACCCAGACGTCATGTATATATTCGAATCCTGGTGGTTGTACTCCCATGTGTACATGGGTATCGCACGGGGGGACAACTTATATTCTGCAGACAATTAGATGTTTGAAATCATACAGAACCATGTAACAATCCCCCCCCCCCCCCCCCCCCCCCCCCCCCCCCGTTTTTTCTATTTCCTACTAAAGTTCGTCGTGCCCCTCAATTGCACTCCGAAGACGGCGAGCACCCAAATTACAGGCTGAAGCTATGTTACCAAGTTCAAAGAACTTCCCTCCGTGCTGTCGCGTAGTAGTCCAAGCTCAGACGCAGAGGGTCTGCGAAACCAAATAAACCCAACATGGCAGCTATTCTCCAGTATGTACACATGCATGCAAACGTGAGGGTTCCCTCAATCTCACGCCTGTGGCATGGCGTGCTAGTTTTCAATTTCAATTTAATTTTTTTTTAACCAAGTTAAGTTCAATCACTCTCCCCAGGGGCTCCGTTTGCTTTTTTGGCGGAGCCCCCCCTTCTGGGGGACGGGATCACCCAGGGTTACCCATTATCCGTCTGTGCGACCGAAAAATTGAAGCCTGACACGTCAGCCAACAGTCTCATAACTAATTGAATTTGATCAGCTCCAGTCCGTTGCCACCTGTAATTCCGTTGCCACCTGTAATTCCGTTGCCACCTGTAATTCCGTTGCCAACAAAGTCCGCCAATTTTCTGCGTCGCTTGCGATGCTACATAGGACTTGCTTTGAGTTGTGAAATGTATGTCGCCCCCCGACGCAAACCAGCGAAACCGAGGATTTAGTTTGAATGGAGTTGCCACTCCTAAGAAAGAGTAGGCGCACTTAGGGTAACACCCTGACACGAGGGCATACGAGCGAACAGCTTCAAGCCAAGACCCTAGCAACAAACGTGGACATGAAGTAGCAGGCGCAGACAAAGACCCTAGCAGCACACCCACCAAACCACCTACAATCAAACAAGAGTAGGCGCACGTGGTTGACACATACAGATTCTGATGGTGATGATTTTATTTTTCTTGTAGCCCTACTGGACTCCTAATGTGCCCGCTGCTTGACGAGTCAAGGGGGACTCCTCAGGAGCTCCGTATGCTTTTGGTTGACAGGTACAGATTTTGTTGGGTCCGTGGCATCTCAGAGGGTCTGGGTGCGACGCAGACACAGATTTTGAAACTGGTTGCGTCTTATGATGCAGATTTTGTTTGGCCCATTGCATCTCAGAGGGTCTGGGTGCGTCTTAGACGCAGATTCTGAAACCGTTTGCATCTCATGATGCAGATTTTGTTGGGTCCGTTGAATCTGAGAGGGTCTGGGTGCGACGCAGCCACAGATTTTGAAACCGGTTGTGTCTCTTGATGCAGACTTTGTAGGGTACATTGCATCTCAGAGGGTCTGTGTGTGTCACAGCCGCAGATTTTGAAACCGGTTGTGTCTCATGATGCAGATTTTGGAGTCTTCTTCCTCCTTCTACAATTCGTCGTGCCCATCAATCGCTCTCCCTATGAGCACTCCGTATGCTTGTGGTTGATAGATACAGATGTTGATGATGATGATTACATTTGCGTCTCACGATGCAGATTTTGGAGTCTTCTTCCTCCTACAGTTCGTCGTGCCCATCAATCGCTCTCCCTATGGGCTCCGTAGGCTTGTTGTTGACACGATTGAATTGAGTCTCCGCCTAGATGTACACAAAATACAGAGCTGATGTTACTTGTTTAAGGTTGCGCAAGTCCCTACAGCCTATTTGGCTACCCCTGGACCATAACACACATTTAAATAGGCAGAACAATACATGGTGAGCAGTGCAACGTGAGCCTTACAAAGATGAGTGGTTCCTGAGGTGCTCACGTTGATAAACCCGTCCTAGTCGCCTGCTGCCCATGGAGTACCGGCTCACACGGCAGACGACAGTCTTATTAACACTGGACCATGTCGTCAGGTTGAAATTACAGTGTGCAATAAAGCAGTGCAGATACATACAAAAGCATACAAAATCAGTGCAGATACGTACAAACGAATACAAAAGCAGTGCAGATACATACAAAAGCAGTGCAGATACATACAAAAGCAGTGCAAATACATACAAAAGCATGCAAAAGCAGTGCAGATACAAGGCATGACCAACCGAGGATCATCCTACTCTTACATACATACAGTGGCAACCAGGGTACTACTTCTTGCCAAATTGGTCAGCGCTTAAAGCGCACAAACGTCAAATTGGTCAGCGCTTTTTAGTG
This sequence comes from Microglena sp. YARC, assembly GCA_022414725.1. Classification (NCBI taxonomy): domain Eukaryota; kingdom Viridiplantae; phylum Chlorophyta; class Chlorophyceae; order Chlamydomonadales; family Chlamydomonadaceae; genus Microglena; species Microglena sp. YARC. The sequence continues at coordinate 83,115,905 of CM039463.1, read as the reverse complement.
CAAAAAGCGCAAAAACTGCGCGCTGCGCCCATAGGGGGTTCAAAAAACTGCGCGAAACGCGCTGAGGGGCTCAAAAAGGCAGCTCGGCACCGCGCTGCCGCGCGCGCCTAGTAGTACCCTGATGGCAACACGAGCTGTAGCCTCTCTCAGAGGCGCAGCAGCCCCGAAGGGAGTTCTCTGCCATGGGCGGCTGAGTTTCCTGGGCATGTGCTTTGAACCCTGATCCTAATGGCTAATCAATTATGCTCCCTGTATCCCTCTGGGCCCACCAGGCAGCTAGCAACATGCTTATTGCGCAGAATGACTGTGTGGTCCTGGGTACTTTCAAGCGCGCGCTTAGTAGTACCCTGATGGCAACGCCATTGGAACTGAATCCTCGGTGTCACTGGTTTGTGGCGGGAGCCCCACCTCCTGGGGTGAAAATCCTTTCACAAGTAAAAATAAAGAAATAGGCCTCACATGCTCCTATGCTGGCAGGGTCGAGGTGAACACCCTGTCACAACTAAAAAAAAGGCCTAACATGCTCCAATGCTGGCAGGTTCGAGGTGAACATCCTTTCACAACTAAACAAAAAGAAATAGGCCTTACATGCTCCTATGCTGGCGGGTTCAAGGTGAACATCCTTACACAAGTAAAATAAAAAGGAATAACATGTCCTTATGCTGGCGGGTTCGAGATGAAAATCCTTACACAACTAAACAAGAAATAGGCCTATCATGCTCCTATGCTGGCAGGTTCAAGGTGAACATCATTTCACAACTAAACAAAATGAAATAGGCCCTTTCACAACTAAACAAAATGAAATAGGCCTATCATGTCCCTATGCTGGCAGGGTTGAGGTGAACATCCATTCACAACTAAAAAAAGGATTGACATGCTCCTAAGCTGCAAGGTTCGAGGTGAAAATCTTTGAACAAGTAAAAATAAATAAAAGGGCCTAACATGCCCTATGCTGGCAGGTTCGAGGTGAAAATCCTTTCACAAGTAAAACAAGTCCTATGCAGCGTCGCAAGCGAAGCGGAAAATTGGCGGAGTGTGTTGGCAACGGACGGAAAGATGGCAACGGAAATCGAGCTGACCGAAGTCAGTTAGTTATAAGACAGTTGGCTGACGTGTCAGGCTTCAATTTTTTGGTCGGTCGGTCGGTCGGTCGGTCGCATAAACGGACAACGGGTAACCCTGGGGGCTCCCGCCCCCCAGAAGGGGGGGCTCTGCCAATAAAATAGGCCTAACATGCCCCTCTGCTGGCAGGTTCAAGGTGAAAATCCTTTCACAACTAAAAAAAAGGATTGCAGGTAACTCGTCGGAGTCTCGCAAAAGAATCATCAAAACCGTGCAATCATACAAGTCGCTAATGATCGCCGAGGACAGGAGCCAGTCCCCTACACAAATACACCCCACCCCCACCCCCACATACACACCCACCCACCCACCCACCCACACAAGACAAGAAGCGGTGGCTGTACCATAGCTGTACGGGGGTGGTAAGCGGACCGGGGGGTAGACAAACTAGACAGACGCACCAGACCACCAGGTGGTAAGCGGGCTGGGGGATGGACCAACTAGACAGACGCACCAGACCACCAGGTGGTAAGCGGGCTGGGGGATGGACAAACTAGACAGACGCACCAGACCACCAGGTGGTAAGCGGGCTGGGGGATGGACCAACTAGACAGACGCACCAGACCACCAGGTGGTAAGCGGGCTGGGGGATGGACAAACTAGACAGACGCACCAGACCACCAGGTGGTGAGCGGGCTGGGGGATGGACAAACTAGACAGACGCACCAGACCACCAGGTGGTAAGCGGGCTGGGGGATGGACAAACTAGACAGACGCACCAGACCACCAGGTGGTAAGCGGGCTGGGGGATGGACAAACTAGACAGACGCACCAGACCACCAGGTGGTAAGCGGGCTGGGGGATGGACAAACTAGACAGACGCACAAGACCACCAGGTGGTAAGCGGGCTGGGGGATGGACAAACTAGACAGACGCCCCAGACCACCAGGTTGTAAGCGGGCTGGGGGATGGACAAACTAGACAGACGCACCAGACCACCAGGTGGTAAGCGGGCTGGGGGGTGGACATATCTTAGACAGACGCACCAGACCACCAGGTGGTAAGCGGGCTGGGGGATGGACAAACTAGAGACGCACCAGACCACCAGGTGGTAAGCGGGCTGGGGGGTGGACATCTACTAGACAACCACCCACCCAACCCACTTCATGGTATCGCAGCAGGAACCAATCAAACAACCACTCAACCACCCAACCGACTTCATGATACCGCAACAGCAACCAATTTTAGATGCCAGAAGGGCCTTGGACACTTCCAGTCAGCGCGCAAAGCGACCTCGCCAGAACGACGAGGAAAGGAACCATCGACTGCATGATATCGCAGCACCAACCAACCAACCACCCAACCAACCGACTTCATGGTATCGCAGGAGGAACCAACCATACAACCACCCAACCAACCGACTTCATGATATCAAAGCAGGAACCAACCAAACAACCACCCAACCACTCAACCAACCCACAGCATGATATTGAAGCAGGAACCAACCAACCAACCCACTTCATGATATCGCAGCAGGAACCACCCAACCAACCACCCAACCAACCGACTTCATGATACCGCAGCAGCGACCATTTTTAGATGCCAGAAGGGCATCAAACACTGCCAGGCAGCGTGCAAAGCGACCTGGCCAGAACGACAAGGAAAAGAACCATCGACTTCATGATATCGCAGCAGGAACCAACCAACCAACTTAATGATACTGCAGCAGCAACCATCTTTAGATGCCAGAAGGACCTTGAACACTTCCAGGCAGCGTGCAAAGGGGCGTCGTCAGAACGGCGAGGTAAGGAACCATGGTTACCATGCCAATCAGCATTGACGTTTACCCGTTGCAGCTGACCCACAGCGGTGTGCGGCTGACAACCAGGCCAGGCGCAAAGCCCGTGCTACCAGGGATTTTCTGGTCAACCCCACATCTTGAAGGCTGTATATGTTTGTATATAATGAGTAATGAATATAATTTATAAGATATAATCAATAGTACATACCACATATTCAGTTCATCATTGCCTTTTCTTTTTAAGCCCCTCCTACACAGTTGGGCAAGTCCCTTTAGCCTTCTTGCCCTACCCCTGGACTGTAACAACGTACACATACATACCACTGTGAGTAGTTCCCTTTTGTGGTCGATGGTGAAGGCTGTTTATCTATGTATATAATGAAAAATTGATATAAAATATATAATCAATAGTTCATACCCCTGTGAGTCAGGGATATTGTTTTCCGGGAGACATTCCGATTGAGCATACGAGACCCCGTTTTGGCCGAAATTGCCGGAATAAGAAACCTAAAAATAAGCAGTTTTTTTTTTTACTGAAATTGACTAAAAATGACCCAGATCGACCAAAATCGGAATAAGGATCCTGTTTTGGGAGGAAAATAGGGAGGAATAAAATAAAAAAGGAATAAGATTTCCTCTTTTTGATTTGAAAACAATATCCCTGCTGTGAGTAGTTCCCTAATGTGGTCGATTGTGAAGGCTGTATATGTCTGTATATAATGAATAATTAAGAAAATATATAATATATCATCAATAGTGCATACCTCTGTGAGCAGTTCCCTAATGTGGTCGATGGCGAAGGCTGCATATGTATTTATCATTAATAATGAAGAATTTATATAATATATAATCAATAGTACATACCTCTGAGAGCAGTTCCCTTATGTGGTCAATGGATAAGGCTGTATATATATGTATACAATGAATAATTAAAATAATATATAATATATAATCAATAGTACACACCTCTGTGAGCAGCTCCCTTATGTGGTCAATGGTGAAGGCTGGATCCTCATGGTGCTGTTTCTGTGATTGCTCCTTCTCCTTTGTGACCAGCCAATGCAACAAGTGATCCATCTGCAATTAATCAAATGTTGCACAATAAATAAATAAATAGATAAATAAATATATAATATATGCCTTGTTACGAGGGGTCGAGGTTTGGGGGCTACGCATGGCAGCTTCCAGGCAGCTCCATGAGCCAACCGATGCGTTCAGGAATCCATTTGCAATTGATCAAATGTTGCCCAACTCAGCATCAGTGTCTCTTTTGGGGCCTACGCATGGCAGCTTCCAGGCAGCTCCATGAGCCAGCCGATGCATTAAGAAATCCATCTGCGATTGATCAAACATTGCGCAACTCAACGCCAGTGTTTCTTTGTGGGGCGGGTGGTGGGGGTGGGGGTGGGGGTGGGGGGGGCTACGGATGGCTGCTTCCAGTCAGCTCCATGAGCCACAGAGCCAGCCAATGGGGGCTACGCATGGCAGCTTCCAGGCAGCTCCATGAGCCAGCCGATGCATTGAGCGACTCATCTGCAGTTGATCAAATAATGCACAACTCAACATCAGTGTTTCTTTTGGGGGCTACGCATGGCAGCTTCCCGGCAGCTCCATGAGCAAGCCGATGCAATGAGTTATCCATCTGAAATTAATCAAACGTTGCCCAACTCAACATCAGTGTTTCTTTTGGGGCCACGCATGGCAGCTTCCAGGCAGCTCCATGGGCCAGCCAATGCAACAAGCTATCCATCTGCTATTTATCAAATGTTGCGCAACTCAGCATCAGTTTATTTTAGGGGCTACGCATGGCAGCTTCCAGGCAGCTCCGTGAGCCACAGAGCCAGCCAACGCATCAAGTAATCCATCTACAATGAATCAAACGTTGCGCAACTCAACATCAGTATTTCTTTGGGGGGGCTACACATGGTAGCTTCCAGGCAGCTCCATGAGCCTGCCGATGCAACACGTAATCCATCTGCAATGAATCAAATGTTGCACAACTCAGCATCAGTGTTTAGTTTGGGGGCTATGCATGGCAGCTTCCAGGCAGCTCCATGAGCCACAGAGCCAGCCAATGAGGCCTACGCTTGGCAGCTTCCAGGCAGCTCCATGAGCCAGCCGATGCATTGAGTGACTCATCTGCAGTTGATCAAACGTTGCACAACTCAACATCAGTGTTTCTTTTGGGGCCACGCATGGCAGCTTCCAGGCAGCTCCATGGGCCAGCCAATGCAACAAGCTATCCATCTGCTATTTATCAAATGTTGCGCAACTCAGCATCAGTTTATTTTAGGGGCTACGCATGGCAGCTTCCAGGCAGCTCCGTGAGCCACAGAGCCAGCCAACGCATCAAGTAATCCATCTACAATGAATCAAACGTTGCGCAACTCAACATCAGTATTTCTTTGGGGGGGCTACACATGGTAGCTTCCAGGCAGCTCCATGAGCTCCATGAGCCTGCCGATGCAACACGTAATCCATCTGCAATGAATCAAACGTTGCACAACTCAGCATCAGTGTTTAGTTTGGGGGCTATGCATGGCAGCTTCCAGGCAGCTCCATGAGCCACAGAGCCAGCCAATGAGGCCTACGCTTGGCAGCTTACAGGCAGCTTCCAGACAGCTCCATTAGCCTGCCGATGCAACACGTAATCCATCTGCAATGAATCAAACGTTGCACAACTCGGCATCAGTATTTAGTTTGGGGGCTATGCATGGCAGCTTCCAGGCAGCTTCCAGGCAGCTTCCAGACAGCTCCATGAGCCAGCCGATGCAAAAAAGAATCCATCTGCAATTAATCAAACTCTGCGCAACTCAACATCAGTGTTTCATTTGGGGAGGGTGGGGTGGGGGGGGGCTACGCATGGCAGCTTCCAGGCAGCTCCATGAGCCAGCCAATTCAATAAGTAATCCATCTGCAATGAATCGAACGTTGCACAACTCAGCATCAGTGTTGATGACAACATCCCTCACACACACCTTGTCGATGACACCTGCGCGCTCAGCCGCTGTTATCCATGGTTTGCTCTCTGCCCAAGCATGCGCTACAGCTAGATGTCGAGTCAGGGCCAACCACCAACCACCAACCTACTTGACTAATCGAGTCAGGGCCAACCACCAACCACCAACCTACTTGATTTATCGAGTCAGGGCCAACCACCAACCACCAACCTACTTGACTAATCGAGTCAGGGCCAACCACCAACCACCAACCAACTTGACTAATCGAGTCAAGGCCAACCACCAACCACCAACCTACTTGACTTATCGAGTCAGGGCCAACCACCAACCACCAACCTACTTGACTAATCGAGTCAAGGCCAACCACCAACCACCAACCTACTTGACTTATCGAGTCAGGGCCAACCACCAACCACCAACCTACTTGACTAATCAAGTTAGGGTGTCACCACCCCTGACACACACCTTGTCGATGACCCCTCCCCTATCACCACCCCTGACACACACCTTGCCGATGACACTACCCCTGTCACCACCCCTGACACACACCTTGTCGATGACCCCTCCCCTATCACCACCCCTGGCACACACCTTGTCGATAACACTACCCCTGTCACCACCCCTGACACACACCTTGCCGATGACCCCTCCCCTATCACCACCCCTGATACACACCTTGTCGATGACACTACCCCTGTCACCATTCCTGACACACACCTTGCCGATGACCCCTCCCCTATCACCACCCCTGACACACACCTTGTCGATGACCCCTCCCCTATCACCACCCCTTACACACACCTTGTCGATGACACTACCCCTGTCACCACCCCTGACACACACCTTGCCGATGACCCCTCCCCTATCACCACCCCTGATACACACCTTGTCGATGACACTACCCCTGTCACCACCCCTGACACACACCTTGTCGATGACCCCTCCCCTATCACCACCCCTGACACACACCTTGCCGATGACCCCTCCCCTATCACCACCCCTGACACACACCTTGTCGATGACACTACCCCTGTCACCGCCCCTGACACACACCTTGCCGATGACCCCTCCCCTATCACCACCCCTGACACACCTTGTCGATGACCCCTCCCCTATCACCACCCCTGACACACACCTTGTCGATGACACTACCCCTGTCACCACCCCTGACACACACCTTGCCGATGACCCCTCCCCTATCACCACCCCTGATACACACCTTGTCGATGACACCCGCGCGCTCAGCTGCTGTAATCCAGGGTTTGCTTTCAGGCCAAGCATGCGCTACCGCTAGATGCGACTTTACAATTGTCCGGGTGCTAGCCACAATCAGAGGACGCTCATCAAGTTCCTGGGAGTGACAGGGGTTGGGATGATTTTGTCCATTGGTTTTTACCATTGCTTTTGTAATGTTGACATGATCATGTGTGCCTAGTCTCCCTTGCCAACTGGGAGTGACAGGGGTTGGGATGATTTTGTCCATTGGTTTTTACAATTGCTTTTGTGATGTGTGATGTTTGATGTTGACATAATCATGCGTGCCTAGTCTCCCTTGCCAACTGGGGGTGGCAGGGGTTGCAAATATGTTGACCATTGGTTTTGTGATGTCGAAATGATCATGTATGCCTAGCCTCCCTTGGCAACTGTGCGTGGCAGTCAAATACAGGTTACCACTGCAAACTTTTGGGTTGGGGGAGGGTGGGGGGTGGCAGGGGTTGCGATGATGTTGACCATTGGTTTGTGATGTTGAAATGATCATGTATGCCTAGCCTCCCTTGGCAACTGTGCGTGGCAGTCAAATACAGGTTACCACTGCAAACTTTTGGGTTGGGGGAGGGGGGGGGTGGCAGGGGTTGCGATGGTGTTGACCATTGGTTTTGTGATGTTTGAAATGATCATGTATGCCTAGCCTCCCTTGGCAACTGTGCGTGGCAGTCAAATACAGGTTACCACTGCAAATTTGGGGGTTGGGGGGAGGGTGGGGGTGGTAGGGGTTGCGATGATGTTGACCATTGGTTTTGTGATGTTGATATGATCATGTATACCTAGCCTCCCTTGGCAACTGTGCGTGGCAGTCAAATACAGGTTACCACTGCAAAGTTTTGGGTTTGGGGGAGGGTGAGAGTGGCAGGGGTTGCGATGAGGTTGACCATTGGTTTTGTGATGTTGATATGATCATGTATACCTAGCCTCCCTTGGCAACTGTGCGTGGCAGTCAAATACAGGTTACCACTGCAAAGTTTTGGGTTGGGGGAGGGTGAGGGTGGCAGGGGTTGCGATGATGTTGACCATTGGTTTTGTGATGTTGATATGATCATGTATACCTAGCCTCCCTTGGCAACTGTGCGTGGCAGTCAAATACAGGTTACCACTGCAAAGTTTTGGGTTGGGGGAGGGTGGGGGTGGCAGGGGTTGCGATGATGTTGACCATTGTTTTGTGATGTTGACATGATCATGTATGCCTAGCCTCCCTTGGCAACTGTGCGTGGCAGTCAAATACAGGTTACCACTGCAAATTTTGGGGTTGGGGAGAGGGTAGGGGTGGCAGGGGTTGCGATGATGTTGACGATTGGTTTTGTGATGTTGAAATGATCATGTATGCCTAGCCTCCCTTGCCAACTGTGGGTGGCAGTCAAATAAAGTTTACCACTGCAAATTTGAGAGGTCTTCGGCACGCTTTTCTGAACCCCTTTGGCACCCCTTTCACCCATATTGCACCCTCTAAACCCAAGCCATTTTCTGCACCCCTCATACACCTCTTTCACCCATAATGCATCCTTTCAAGCCAAGCCATTTTCTGCACCCCTTTGGCACCCCTTTCACCCATATTGCACCCTCTAAAGCCCACTAAAAGGGGGCTGAAGAACTCAAGACCAGACTCAGATAAACTGGGGATGGCAGGGGTTGTGATGATGTTGTTGGGTGCTTTGTGATAGGGTGTACCTAAGGTGTATATTTGAAAATGCACCCTTTAAGTTTGGCTTGGCTTGAAAGGGTTCTTTTTGATAGGTTGTATATTTGAAAATGCACCCTTTAACTTTGGCTTGGCTTGAAAGGGTTCTTTTTGATAGGTTGTATATTTGAAAATGCACCCTTTAAGTTTGGCTTGGCTTGAAAGGGTTCTTTTTGATAGGTTGTATATTTGAAAATGCACCCTTTAAGTTTGGCTTGGCTTGAAAGGGTTCTTTTTGATAGGTTGTATATTTGAAAATGCACCCTTTAAGTTTGGCTTGGCTTGACAGGGTTCTTTTTGATAGGTTGTATATTTGAAAATGTACCCTTTAAGTTTGGCTGGGCTTGATAGGTTTATTTGGCTTAGAAGTTAATTTTTTGAAAGGGTGCATCTGAGGCGTGTATTTGAAAATGTACCTTTTAAGTTTGGCTTGGCTTGAAAGGTTGCCATTTGATAGGGTGCATAGTTGAAAATGCACCCTCTACATTTGGCTTGGCTTGAAAGGTTTATTTGGCTTGAATGGGAGCTAAAGTAGACATATGCACGGTGAAATTTAGGGGCCTAAATGGTGTAAAATAAAGAGTGGATTTCGGTATTACATATATATGTATTACATCTCTTACAAATATATTATAATCTCTTACATATATATAACATCTCTTACAAATATATTATGATCTCTTACATATATTTTACATCTCTTACAAATAGATTATAATCTCTTACATACATATTACATCTCATAAATATATCATAACATTATTATTTTATTATATATTTATATATATGTTGTATTTATATAAAAAAATATTCCTAAATGGTGCAAAATAAAGAGTGAGAGACAGAAGGGTGCTGAATGGAAGGTTGCCAATTCGAATAAAGAAGGGTGCCAATCGGAATAAAGAATTGGAACAAAGAAGGTTGCAAATTGGAATAAAGAAGGGCTGCTGAATGGAAGGTTGCCAATTGGAACAAGGTTGCCAAGAAGGTTGCCAATTGGAATAAAGAAGGGTGCCAATTGGAACAAGGTTGCCAATTGGAACAAGGTTGCCAAGAAGGTTGCCAATTGGAACAAGGTTGCCAATTGGAATAAAGAAGGGCTGCTGAATGGAAGGTTGCCAATTGGAATAAAGAAGGGTGCTGTATAACGAGGCATGAGGTTGATGGGGCCAGCCTGTTTGCTTGCGCTGGGGCCAACCACCATTCTAGACCAATTTATAAATGTTACTTCTGATGACGAGGCGTGAGGTTGCGGGCGCCAGCCTGTTCGCTTGTGTTAGGGCCAACCACCATTCTATATCAATTAATAAATGTGACTTCTTATGTCGAGGCATGAGGTTCAGGAGGGACCACAACCACCACCACCCCCACCCCCTCAACCACCACAAACGACACCACCACTACTCAGGTTTTTACCGCTGCTCTTCTGCTCATGGACACGCCCACCGTCTTCTGCTTCTGGAGCTGATCGCGGTATTGTGTACCACTTGCATCAAGACCACTATCACCACCGCCACCACCACCATTGTTCAGGTCCTTACCGCTGCTCTCCTGCTCATGGACACGCCCACCGCCTGCAGCTTTTGGAGCTGACCGCGGCATTGCGTGCTACTTGCATCGAGACCACCACCACCACCGCCACCACCAATACTAAGCTTCTTACCGCTGCTTTTCTGCTCATGGACACGCCCACCGCCTTTTGGAGCTGGTCGCTGTCTTGTTCACCACTTGCTTCAAGACCATTCATTGTACAACTCCATCACCACCACTACCCCCCCCACCCACCCCCCCACCAACCCCACCACTACACCACGGCCACCACCACCACGGCCACACCACACCACTACCGCCACCATTACCACCACCACTACCACCCCACCAACCACTGCTCAGGTCCTTACCGCTGCTCTCCTGCTCAAGGACACGCCCACCACTTGCTCCTAGACCATTGCTGTACACCACCACCACCACCGACGCCCATCCCCCCCTCCCCCTACACACCACCGACACCACCACCACTGCGCAGGTGCTTACTGCTGCTTTTCTGCTCAAGGACACGCCCACCGCCTGCAGCTTTTGGAGCTGATCGCGGTATTGTGTACCACTTGCATCAAGACCACCGCCACCACTGCCACCACCACCATTGTTCAGGTTCTTACCGCTGCTCTCCTGCTCATGGACACGCCCACCGCCTGCAGCTTTTGGAGCTGATCGCGGTATTGCGTACCACTTGCTTCAAGTCCATCGCTGTAAAGCCACTTTTCGGTTTCAGACAGTAGCTTCCAATAGGCATGGCGCTGGTCACTGGTGGTTGCCTGCAAATGTGTGTGCTTGTGCATGTGTGTGTGCATGTGTGTATGCATGTGTGTGTGTGTGTGCATGTGTGTGTGTAGGAGCTTCCAATAGGCATGGCGCTGGTCACTGGTGGTTACCTGCAAATGTGTGTGGGGGGGAGTGTGCATGTGTATGTGTGTGTGCATGTGTGTGTATGCATGTATGTGTATGTGTGCATGTGTGTCCAGGTGTGTGTTTTCAATAGGCTTCCAATAGGCGTGGCGCTGGTCTCTGGTGGTTGCCTGAAAATATGTGTGTACAGGTGTTCATGCGGGTGTGTGTTTGTGCATGTGTGTGTTTGAATGTGTGCAGGCGTGTGTGCATGTCTGTGTTGTAACTTCAAGTAGGCATGGCGCTGGTCACAGGAGGTTGCCTGGGAATGTGTGTGTGTGTGTGCATGTGTGTGTGTGCGTGTGTGCATCTGTGTGCATGTGCGTTTGTGTTTTTGAATGTGTGTAGGCGTGTGTGCATGTGTGTGTAGGAGCTTCCAATAGGCCTGTCACTGGTCAGTAGTGGTTGCCTGGAAATGTGTGTGTGTGCAGGTGTACGTGTGTGCATGTGGGTGTGTTTGTGCGTGTGTTTGAATGTGTGCAGGCATGTGTGTACGTATGTATGTGTGTGTGCGTGTAGGAGTTTCCAATAGGTATGGCGCTGGTCACTGGTGGTTGCCTGCAAATGTGCGTGTGTGTATGTGTGTTTACATGTGTGTGTGCATGTGTTTGTGCGTGTGTGTGAATGTGCGTGTGTGCGCATGTGTGTGTATGTGTGTGCGCGCATGTGTGTGTGTGTGTGTGTGATGTGTGTGTATATGCGTGTGAATGTGTGTGTGTATGCGTGTGAATGTGTGTGCGCATGTGTGTGTGTATAAGTGTGTGTGATGCGTGTGTATTTGCGTGTGCATGCGTGTGAATGTGTGTGTGTGAATGCGTGTGTATATGCGTGCGCATGTGTGTGATGCATGTGTATAGGCGTGTGCATGTGTGTGAATGTGTGTGTGAATGCGTGTGTATATGCGTGTGCATGCTTGTGTATATGTGTGTGCATGCGTGTGAATGTGTGTGTGTGAATGCGTGTGAATGCGTGTGTATATGCGTGTGCATGCATGCGTGTGAATGTGTGTGTGTGTGAATGCGTGTGTGAATGTGGCAATGTATCCAAGGTGTGGGTGAGGCATTGAATAGGTTGTTTTGATTATCTGTTTGCTCGCAGAAGATGTATGTGGTGATTGATCGTGGAGTATGGAAGATGGAGGATGAAGGGTGGAGATTCAATGGAGGATGGAGGATGAAGAGTGGATGGTTGAGGGTGAAGGGAGGATGAAGGGTGGACGGTGGAGGGTGCAGGGTCAATGGTTGGGTAGGTGGCCCAGCCACTGTCTCTTTATCAGTCTACACGTGTAGCTAGCTATTTGAATGTACATTTGATTTGTTACACGGTTCATCAGCCAACTCTGGTTTTGAATTTGAATTTGAATTGTTACATGGTTCCTCAGCCAACTCTGGGTTATGAATTTGAATTTGGATTGTTACATGGTTCCTCAGCCAACTCTGGGCTGCTCACTGTCTTCAAATCCCAAGTCCCGCCGTGCGATACCCACAGAAACCACAACTGGAGCGCACTAAGCAGATTAGATAGTTTTAAGACTTGTCCAGGTTGGTACCCCAGACCTAAAGACTTGTCCAGGTCGGTCCCGATGAGGGGGTACCGACCAGCTGTATAGGGGTACCCGATGAGGGGGTACCACCAGCTGTATCCCGATGTAGGGGTACCGACCAGCTGTATCCCGATGTAGGTACCGACCAGCTGTATCCCGATGTAGGGGGTACCGACCAGCTGTATCCCGATGTAGGGTACCGACCAGCTGTATCCCGATGAGGGGGTACCGACCAGCTGTATCCCGATGTAGGGGTACCGACCAGCTGTATCCCGATGTAGGGGTACCGACCAGCTGTATCCCGATGTAGGGGTACCGACCAGCTGTATCCCGATGAGGGGGTACCGACCAGCTGTATCCCGATGCGGGGGTACCGACCAGCTGTATCCCGATGTAGGGGTACCGACCAGCTGTATCCCGATGTAGGGGTACCGACCAGCTGTATCCCGATGTAGGGGGTACCGACAGCTGTATCCCGATGTAGGGGGTACCGACCAGCTGTATCCCGATGTAGGGGTACCGACCAGCTGTTATCCCGATGTATCAGGGGGGTACCGACCAGCTGTATCCCGATGTAGGGGTACCGACCAGCTGTATCCGATGTAGGGGTACCGACAGCTGTATCCCGATGTAGGGGGTACCGACCAGCTGTATCCCGATGTAGGGGGTACCGACCAGCTGTATCCCGATGTAGGGGTACCGACCAGCTGTATCCCGATGTAGGGGTACCGACCAGCTGTATCCCGATGTAGGGGTACCGACCAGCTGTATCCCGATGTAGGGGGTACCGACCAGCTGTATCCCGATGTAGGGGTACCGACCAGGGGGTACCTGTATCCGATGTCGGGTACCGACCAGCTGTATCCCGATGAGGGGGTACGACCAGCTGTATCCCGATGTAGGGGGTACCGACCAGCTGTATCCGATGTAGGGGTACCGACCAGCTGTATCCCGATGAGGGGGTACCGACCAGCTGTATCCCGATGTAGGGGTACCGACCAGCTGTATCCCGATGTAGGGGTACCGACCAGCTGTATCCCGATGAGGGGGTACCGACCAGCTGTATCCCGATGTAGGGGTACCGACCAGCTGTATCCCGATGTAGGGGTACCGACCAGCTGTATCCCGATGAGGGGTACCGACCAGCTGTATCCCGATGTAGGGGTACGACCAGCTGTATCCCGATTAGGGGGTACCGACCAGCTGTATCCCGATGAGGGGGTACCGACCAGCTGTATCCCGATGTAGGGGTACCGACCAGCTGTATCCCGATGTAGGGGTACGACCCGACTGTATACCCCGATGAGGGGGTACCGACCAGCTGTATCCCGATGTAGGGGTACCGACCAGCTGTATCCCGATGTAGGGGTACCGACCAGCTGTATCCGATGAGGGGGTACCGACCAGCTGTATCCCGATGTAGGGGTACCGACCAGCTGTATCCCGATGTAGGGGTACCGACCAGCTGTATCCCGATGAGGGGGTACCGACCAGCTGTATCCCGATGTAGGGGTACCGACCAGCTGTATCCCGATGAGGGGGTACCGACCAGCTGTATCCCGATGAGGGGGTACCGACCAGCTGTATCCCGATGTAGGGGTACCGTGACAGCTGTATCCCGATGAGGGGGTACCGACCAGCTGTATCCCGATGTAGGGGTACCGACCAGCTGTATCCCGATGAGGGGGTACCGACCAGCTGTATCCCGATGAGGGGGTACCGACCAGCTGTGTCCCGATGAGGGGGTACCGACCAGCTGTCGGTACCGATAGTATCCACCTGACAGCTAGGCAGTGAGCCTGAAAGATAAAAAAAGATTACAAGGGGCTCATGTCCTAGCAGTGCAACAGCACCGCCCTAAAGTCTGACTCGAGAAACCACCCACCGTCTTCCAGCAGCGGGGCTCGAACTCCGGTTGCCGAAGCCTTAACGACCGGGTCTGGAAGATTACATCAAGAGCCCCCATAGAAACCCTAATTTAAGTATGTTGAGTAGCTTGGTGGTTGGCAGCCCCTTTCAGCGAATCAATTGGTCTAGTAGTACACCAAGTCGCTTTGAGGACGCAGGGTCAGGGGTTTGATTCCCCCTACGGTCGCCCTGAGCGTTGCAGGTCGTTGTCAACTGCGATGGTATGTTGTCCAGTAGAGGTAGAAGACCGCTCTCTACCCCCTTATTACGGGTTCCCTTAATACCACGCCCCACCAGGCGTTATCATTACCTTTTTTGGTGGTTGGCCCCAGTGCAAGCAAACGGCAGGGGCACTGTTTCTTTATTGGGCTACGAGTAGCAGCTTCTAGGCAGCTCCCAATCCCTGTCCTTGGGCCAAATCTGAAGCTAGATAGATAGCCTGGAAGATGACATAAAGACAGCTAGGCAGTGTGCCTGACAGCTAGGCAGTTTGCCTGACAGCTAGGCAGTGTCCCTGACAGCTAGGCACTGTCCCTGACAGCTAGGCAGTGTCCCTGACAGCTAGGCAGTGTCCCTGACAGCTAGGCAGTGTCCTTGACAGCTCGGCAGTGTCCCTGACAGCTAGGCAGTGTCCCTGACAGCTAGGCAGTGTCCCTGACTGCTGACATAAAAGGGCATTGTAATGCAGCTGAAAGGTTGAGATTATCCCAGTGTCTGGCTAATGGAGCTGACTGAAAGCTGCCATGCCTAGCCCCCCAAAGAAACCCCAATTGAAGTATGTTGAGTTGCTAGCAGGGTAGTACGAAGCGCGCGCGGCAGCGCGATTTTGCGCACGCTTTTTGAGCCTCACTGCGCATTTCGTGCAGTTTTTCACCCCCCTGTGGGTGCAGCGCGCAGTTTTTGCGCTTTTTGCACTACAAAGCCCTGACCAATTTGACGTTTGTGCGCTTTAAGCGCTGACCAACTTGACAAAATGTAGTACCCTGGTTGCTAGGTGGTTGTCCCAGTGCAAGCAAACGGGCTGGTCCCCTCAATCCCACGCCTCATAATAAGGCGCACTATGTATGTGCACACACACACGCACATGCACACACACACACACATGCAAACGCACACACACACATGCACACACACACACACACGCACACACACACACACATGCACACATGCACACACACAAACACATACACGCACACACACACACATGTGCACCTGTAAGCAAACGGTCTGGCCCCCTCAACATCACGCCTTGGAATAAGGCATACTATTTATTTGCACGCATGCACACACACACACAAACACACATGCACACACACAGACACAAACACACCCCCACACATACACACCCACACACTCATGCACACCCACCCACCACCCACCCACATACACACATACAAATGTACACCTTTAAGCAAACGGTCTGGCCCCCTCAACCTCACGCCTTGGAATAAGGCACACCATTTATTTGCACGCATGCACACACACACCTGCACACACATACATGCACACACACACACACACAAACACGCACACACACATGCATACACACACACACATGCAAACGCACACACACATGCACACACAAACACGCACACACACTAACACACATGCGCACACATGCAACCACACACACGCACACACACAATCACACAGACACACACGCATGCACACGCACAAACACGTGCACACCAGCAAGCAAACGGGCTGGCCCCATCAGCCTCACGCCTTGTAATAAGGCGTACTATTTATTTGCACACACACACACATGCACACCTATAAGCAAACGGTCTGGTCCCTTCAACCTCACGCCTTGTAATATGGTGCGCTATTTATTGGCACACACACACACACACACACACACACACACACACATGCTAAACGCTATAAGCAAATAGGCTGGCCCCCTCAACCTCACGCCTTGTAATAAGGCACACTATTTATTTGCACACACACACACACACTTTCACGACGGCAAGCAAACGGGCCGGCCCTCTCAACCTCACGCCTTGTAATAAGGCTTACTATTTATTTGCACACACACTCTCTCACACACACACACAAACATGCACGACTGCAAGCAAACGGGCTGGCCCCCACAAACTCACACCTTGTAATAAGGCACACGATTTATTTGCACACACACACACAAAGACACACACACACACATGAACACCTATAAGCAAACGGTCTGGCCCCCTCAACCTAACGCCTTGTAATAAGGCGTACTATTTATTTGCACACACACTCACGCACAGACACACACACATACGCACACAGACACACATGTTAGCAAATGGGCTGGCCCCATCAGCCTCACGCCTTGTAATAAGGCGTACTATTTATTTGCACACACACTCACACACACACAGACACACACACACATACGCACACAGACACACATGTTGGCAAATGGGCTGGCCCCATCAGCCTCACGCCTTGTAATAAGGCGTACTATTTATTTGCACACACACACACACACACATGCACGACTGCAAGCAAACGGGCTGGCCCCCTCAACCTCAGGCCTTGTAATAAGGCACACTATTTATTTGCACACATACACACACACATGCACCACTGCAAGCAAACGGGCTGGCCCCCTCAACCTCACACCTTGTAATAAGGCGTACTATTTATTTGCACACACACACACAAAGACACACGCACATGCACACCTATAAGCAAACAGTCTGGCCCCCTCAACCTCACGCCTTGTAATAAGGCGTACTATTTATTTGCACACACACTCACACACACACAGACGCACACAGACACACATGTTAGCAAATGTGCTGGCCTCTCAACCTCACGCCTTGTAATAAGGCGTACTATTTATTTGCACACACACACACACAAAGACACACACATACGCACACAGACGGCCATGTTAGCAAATGTGCTGGCCTCTCAACCTCACGCCTTGTAATAAGGCGTACTATTTATTTGCACACACACTCACACACACACACACAGACACACACACACATACGCACACAGACACACATGTTAGCAAATGGGCTGGCCCCTCAACCTCACGCCTTGTAATAAGGCGTACTATTTATTATTTGCATGCACACACACATGCACACTTGTCAGCAAACGGGCTTGCCCCATCAGCTGTGAGACATTAAGGCCTACCTTCATTATGAGCTCATCAGTCTCGTAGTAAATTCAGTTGATGGGTGATATACCTAAGCCAAGGCAAGGCAAGGCAAGCCATCAGCTGTGAGACATTAAGGCCTACCTTCATAATAAGCTCATCAGTCTCAAGTAAATTCAGTTGATGGGTGATGTACCCAAGCCAAGCCAAGCCAAGCCAAGCCAAGCCGAGCCAAGCCAAGCCAAGCCAAGCCATCAGCTGTGAGACATTAAGGCCTACCTTCATAATAAGCTCATCAGTCTCGTAGTAAATTCAGTTGATGGGTGATGTACCCAAGCCAAGCCAAGCCAAGCCAAGCCGAGCCAAGCCAAGGCAAGGCAATACAAGGCAATCCAATCCAAGCCATCAGCTGTGAGACATTAAGGCCTACCTTCATAATAAGCTCATCAGTCTCGTAGTAAATTCAGTTGATGGTTGATGTACCCAAGCCAAGGCAATACAAGTCAAGCCAAGCCGTCAGCTGTGAGGCATTAAGGCCTACCTTCATAATAAGCTCATCAGTCTCAAGTAAATTCAGTTGATGCGTGATGTAACGCTCTAACGCATTCTTTAGAATGCTGGCCTCCCTCCTGCCAAGCGCCATCTGATGCCATGCGTCCAGATTTGACTTGGCCTCGGTCTTCTGGCTGCTGGTCATGGCTGGATGCAGCCACCCACGCCCCCCGATGGTCAGTTTTGTCTGTGGGTGGTGGTGGTGGGCGGTGGTGGTCGTGATGGTGGCGGTAATCATCATCATCATCATGGGTGGTGGTTACGGTGGTGGTGGTGGTGGTGGTGATGGTTGCGGTGGTGGTGGTGGTTGCGGTGGCTGCTGGACATGGCGGGATGCAGCCAACCACGCCCCCCGATTATTAGTTTTGTCTGTGGGTGGTGGTGGTGGCAGTGATGGCGGTGATCATCATCACCATCATCATGGGTAGTGGTTGAGGTGGTGGTGGTGGTTGTGGTTGCGGTGGTGGTTGTGGTTGCGGTGGTGGTGGCGGTGGTGGGCAGGATACAGCCACCCACGCCGCCTGATGGTCAATTTAGTCTGTGGACAGGTGTGGGCAATGGGCTGTGAGTCGTGGGTGGTGGTTGCAGTGGTGGTTGAGGTGGTGGTGGAGGTGGTGGGCAGGATACAGCCACCCAAGCCCCCTGATGGTCAATTTAGTGTGTGGACAGGTGTGGGAAATGGGCTGTGAGTCGTGGTGGGGCTGTGTGGGTGGGTGGTGGTGGCGGTGGTGGGTGGGATACAGCAACTCACGCCCCCGGTGGTCAGTTTAGTCTGTGGACATGTGTGGGCAATGGGCTGTGAGTCGTGGGTAGTGGTGGTGGTATAGCGGTGGTGGTGGGGGTGGTATGGCGGTGGTGGTGGGGGTGGGGGTTGCGGCGGTGGTGGTAGTTACGATGGTGGTGGTGGTGGTGGGCACAGCCACCAGGACACAGCCACCCACGCTCCCTAATGGTCAGTTTGTCTTTGGACAGGTGTGGTTATTCGTGTGCGTATGTGTGTGTGTGCATGTGTGTGTATGCGTGAGTGTGTGTGCGTGAGTGTTTATGTGTGTGCATGTGTATGTATGTGTGTGAGTGTGTGTGTGTGAGTGCGTGTGTGTGTGTGCATGTGTGTGTATGCATGAGTGTGCATGTGTGTGTATGTGTGTGCATGTGTGTGTATGTGTGTGTGTATGTGTGTGTATGTATGTGTATGTGTGTCTGTGTGTGTCTGTGTGTATGCATGTGTGTATGTGTGTGCATGTATGTGTATGTGTATGCGTTTGTATGTGTTTGTATGCGTGTGTGTACGTGTGTTTGTGTGTGTATGTGTGTGTGTGTGTGTGTGTGTGTGTGTGTGTGGGGGGGGGGGGGGGGGGGCAAGGGGCAATGAGCAGTGGGGCGTGGGTGTCGGTGGTGGTGACGGCGTTTGTGTTTGTGTTGGAGGCGATGCTGCTACTGCTGTTATTGTTGCTGCCGGTGGTGGTGGCGGTGGTGGCGGTGGTGGCAGTGGTGGTATTTGTGTTTATGGCGCCAGAGAAAATTTAATTATCACCATCACCATCATCATCAGCAGCATCAGCAGCACAGCCGTCACCCACCCACCCCACCTTAGTTGTCTTGGTCTTGTCCATCGGATCTTTCACGCCCTTGGTCTCGGCACTGGTTTCGGACGCAGGTCACCCAACCACCCAACCACCTAACCACACACCTTGGTTGTGTTGGTCGTGTCCATCAGATCCTTCACGCCCTTGGTCTCGGCACTGGTTTCGGACGCAGGTCACCCAACCACCCACCCACCTAACCACACACCTTGGTTGTGTTGGTCGTGTCCATCGGATCCTTCACGCCCTTGGTCTCGGCACTGATTTCGGACGTAGGTCACCCACACACCCACCCCACCTTGGTTGTGTTGGTCGTGTCCATCGGATCCTTCACGCCCTTGGTCTCGACACTGGTTTCGGACTCAGGTCACCCACCCACCCACCCACCCACAGGTCTCACCTTAGTTGTCTTGGTCATGTCCATTGGATCCCTCACGACCTTGGTCTCGACACTGGTTTCGGACACAGGTGTCATGGTCTTGCCCTCGTCATCCTTCATACCCTTGGCCTCAGCACTGGTTTCGGAATCTGGCGTCTTTGTTTCGTCCTCGTCATCCTCCATGCCCTTGGTCTCGGCACTGGTTTCGGACTCAGGTGTCGTGGTCTTGGTCTCGACAGCATCTTCAGCTTTGTCGAATGAGATGATCCCATCGGCGTCAACTTTGAAATGAAGTTTTACTTTGCAGTTTGCGACGGCTCCATGCCTGCAGAACATTTTTTTTGTTTTTGATTTTTTTGAGTGTCATGGTTGTTTTCATTTTTTTTTAATTGTTTGGGTTGTTTTGGCTTTCTTTGATCGTATGGTTGTTTGAGCCGTGAGACGGCCCCATGCCTGCAGATTTTTTGTTGTTGTTCTGATGATTTTTTTGTCATATGGGATAGCTGTTTTCAATTGTTTTGATTGTTTTGGTTGTTTTGGCTGTTTTTTATTACATGGTTGTTGGGGCTGTGAGACGGCCCCATGCCTGCAGATTTTTTGTTGTTGTTCTTGAAGATTTTTTTTTTCCATGGTTTTTTCAATTGTTTTTATTGTTTTGGTAGTTTTGGCTGTTTTTTATTATATGGTTGTTGGGGCTGTGAGACGGCCCCCCCCCGGACGGCCCCCTGCAGAACATTTTTTAATGTTGTTTTCAGGCAATTAAGCTATGTGAATGATGATGATAATGATCGATAGACCGATCAATAACGCTTTCAGTCCTTTTCATACCTGGTAAATGTAATATAC
The DNA here is from genome assembly GCA_022414725.1 of Microglena sp. YARC. Lineage (NCBI taxonomy): Eukaryota > Viridiplantae > Chlorophyta > Chlorophyceae > Chlamydomonadales > Chlamydomonadaceae > Microglena > Microglena sp. YARC. The sequence goes on along the minus strand of CM039463.1, from coordinate 83,094,773 downwards.
CCCCCTACCCCCCAGTCATCTCCACACCACCCAAATATACCCCCCCCCCAGTCACTCCACCCAGTCATCTCCACACCACCCAAATATACCCCCCTACCCCCCAGTCATCTCCACACCACCCAAATATACCCCCTACCCCCAGTCATCTCCACACCACCCAAATATACCCCCCTATCCCCCAGTCCCAGTCATCTCCACACCCACCCCAAATATACCCCCTATACCCCCAGTCATCTCCACACCACCCAAATATACCCCCTACCCCCAGTCATCTCCACACACCCCAAATATACCCCCTATCCCCCCAGTCATCTCCACACCACCCCACCCCCCAATCTCCCACACCAAATATACCCCCCTACCCCCCAGTCATCTCCACACACCCAAATATACCCCTACCCCCCAGTCATCTCCACACCACCCAAATATACCCCCTACCCCCAGTCATCTCCACACCACCCAAATATACCCCATATACCCCCCAGTCATCTCCACACCACCCAAATATACCCCCCTACCCCCCAGTCATCTCCACACCACCCAAATATACCCCCAACTACCCCAGTCATCTCCACACCACCCAAATATACCCCCCTACCCCAGTCATCTCCCACCACCCAAATATACCCCCTACAAATTATCCCCCTACCCCCAGTCCATCTCCACACCACCCAAATATACCCCCCCTACCCCAGTCATCTCCACACCACCCAAATATACCCCCCTACCCCCCAGTCATCTCCACCACCACCCAAATATACCCCCCTACCCCCCAGTCATCTCCACACCACCCAAATATACCCCCCTACCCCCAGTCATCTCCACACCACCCAAAATATACCCCCACCCCCAGTCATCTCCACACCACCCAAATATACCCCCTACCCCCCAGTCATCTCCACCCACCCAAATATACCCCCTACCCCCCAGTCATCTCCACACCACCCAAATATACCCCCCTACCCCCCAGTCATCTCCACACCACCCAAATATACCCCCTACCCCCAGTCATCTCCACACCACCCAAATATATACCCCCTACCCCACCAGTCATCTCCACACCACCCAATATACCCCCCTACCCCCCAGTCATCTCCACACCACCCAAATATACCCCCTACCCCCCAGTCATCTCCACACCACCCAAATATACCCCCCTACCCCCCAGTCATCTCCACACCACCCAAATATACCCCCTACCCCCCAGTCATCTCCACACCACCCAAATATACCCCCCAGTCACCCCCCAGTCATCTCACACCACCCAAATATACCCCCCTACCCCAGTCATCTCCACACCACCCAAATATACCCCCCCCCCCCAGTCCCATCTCCACACCACCAAAATATACCCCCTACCCCCAGTCATCTCCACACCACCCAAATATACCCCCTACCCCCAGTCATCTCCACACCACCCAAATATACCCCCCCTACCCCCCAGTCATCTCCACACCACCCAAATATACCCCCCTACCCCCCAGTCTCTCCACACCACCCAAATATACCCCCCTACCCCCCAGTCATCTCCACACCACCCAAATATACCCCCTACCCCCATCACAGTCATCTCCACACCACCCCAAATATACCCCCTACCCCAGTCCACAGTCATCTCCACACCAAAATATACCCCCTAGTCACACCACCCAAATATAACCCCCCTACCCCCAGTCATCTCCACACCACCCAAATATACCCCCCTACCCCCCAGTCATCTCCACACCACCCAAATATACCCCCCCTACCCCCCCACCCCAGTCATCTCCACAACACCCAATATATACCCCCCTACCCCCCAGTCATCTCCACACCACCCAAATATACCCCCCTACCCCCCAGTCATCTCCACACCACCGCAAATATACCCCCTACCCCCAGTCATCTCCACACCACCCAAATATACCCCCCTACCCCCAGTCATCTCCACACCACCCAAATATACCCCTACCCCCAGTCATCTCCACACCACCCAAATATACCCCCCTACCCCCAGTCATCTCCACACCACCCAAATATACCCCCCTACCCCCCAGTCATCTCCACACCACCCAAATATACCCCCCTACCCCCAGTCATCTCCACACCACCCAAATATACCCCCTACCCCCAGTCATCTCCACACCACCCAAATATACCCCCCTACCCCCCAGTCATCTCCACACCACCCAAATATACCCCCCTACCCCCAGTCATCTCCACACCACCCAAATATACCCCCCTACCCCCCAGTCATCTCCACACCACCCAAATATACCCCCCTACCCCCAGTCATCTCCACACCACCCAAATATACCCCCCTACCCCCCAGTCATCTCCACACCACCCAAATATACCCCCTACCCCCAGTCATCTCCACACCACCCAATATACCCCCCTAACCCCCAGTCATCTCCACACCAACCCAAATATACCCCCCTACCCCCAGTCATCTCCACACCACCCAAATATACCCCCCTACCTCATCTCCACAAGATATACCCCCTACCCCCAGTCATCTCCACACCAACCCAAATATACCCCCTACCCCCAGTCATCTCCACACCACCCAAATATACCCCCTACCCCCAGTCATCTCCACACCACCCAAATATACCCCCCTACCCCCAGTCATCTCCACACCACCCAAATATACCCCCTACCCCGCAGTCATCTCCACACACCCAAATATACCCCCTACCCCCCAGTCATCTCCACACCACCCAAAATATACCCCCCCTACCCCCAGTCATCTCCACACCACCCAAATATACCCCCTACCCCAGTCATCTCCACACCACCCAAATATACCCCCTACCCCAGTCATCTCCACACCACCCAAATATACCCCCCTACCCCCAGTCATCTCCACACACCCAAATATACCCCCCTACCCCCCAGTCATCTCCACACCAAAATATACCCCCCTACCCCCCAGTCATCTCCACACCACCCAAATATACCCCCCTACCCCCCAGTCATCTCCACACACCCAAATATACCCCCTACCCCCCAGTCATCTCCACACCACCCAAATATACCCCCTACCCCCCAGTCATCTCCAACCACCCAAATATACCCCCCTACCCCCCAGTCATCTCCACATATATACCCCCCTACCCGTCATCTCCACACCACCCAAATATACCCCTACCCCCCAGTCATCTCCACACCACCAAATATACCCCTACCCGTCATCTCCACAACACCCAATATACCCCCTACCCCCCAGTCATCTCCACCCACCCAAATATACCCCCTACCCCAGTCATCTCCACACCACCGCCAATATACCCCCTACTCAGTCATCTCTCACACCACCACAAATATTAACCCCTACCCCCAGTCATCTCCACAAACCCAATATAACCCCCCTACCCCGCAGTCAATATACCCCCCTACCCCCAGTCATCTCCACACCACCAAATATACCCCCCTACCCAGTCATCTCCACACCACCCAAATATACCCCCTACCCCCAGTCATCTCCACACTATACCCCCTACCCCAGTCATCTCCACACCACCCAAATATACCCCCCTACCCCCCAGTCATCTCCACACCAATATACCAAATATACCCCCTACCCCCCAGTCATCTCCACACCACCCAAATATATCCCCTACCCCCCCAGTCATCTCCCACCAAAATATACCCCTCTACCCCCAGTCATCTCCACACCACCCAAATATACCCCCCTACCCCCAGTCATCTCCACACACCCAAATATACCCCCCTACCCCCAGTCATCTCCACACCACCAAATATACCCCCTACCCCCAGTCATCTCCCACCACCCAAATATACCCCCAGTCATCTCCACACCACCCAAATATACCCCCTACCCCCCAGTCATCTCCACACCACCCAAATATACCCCCCTACCCCCCAGTCATTCTCCACACCACCCAAATATACCCCTACCCCCAGTCATCTCCACACCACCAAATATACCCCCCTACCCCCCAGTCATCTCCACACACCCAAATATACCCCCCTACCCCCCAGTCATCTCCACACCACCCAAATATACCCCGCCTACCCCCCAGTCATCTCCACACCACCCAAATATACCCCCTACCCCAGTCATCTCCACACCACCCAAATATACCCCCCTACCCCCCAGTCATCTCCACAAACCACCCAAATATACCCCCCTACCCCCAGTCCATCTCCACACCACCCAAATATACCCCCCTACCCCCAGTCATCTCCACACCACCCAAATATACCCCCTACCCCCCAGTCATCTCCACACACCACCCCAAATATACCCCGCCAGTCATCTCCACACCACCCAAATATACCCCCTACCCCCCAGTCATCTCCACACCACCCAAATATACCCCCTACCCCAGTCATCCTCCACACCACCCAAATATACCCCCTACCCCCAGTCATCTCCACACCACCCAAATATACCCCTACGCCCCCACCGTCATCTCCACACCACCAAATATACCCCCTACCCCCGTCATCTCCACCACCCACCCAAATATACCCCCTACCCCCAGTCATCTCCACACCACCCAAATATACCCCCCTACCCCACCAGTCATCTCCACACCACCCAAATATACCCCCGCCCCAGTCATCTCCACACCACCCCAAATATACCCCCTACCCCCCCCAGTCATCTCCACACCAACCCAAATATACCCCTACCCCCCAGTCATCTCCACACACCCAAATATACCCCCCTACCCCAGTCATCTCCACACCACCAAATATACCCCCTACCCCCCAGTCATCTCCACACCACACCAAATATACCCCCTACCCCCCAGTCATCTCCACACCACCCAAATATACCCCCCTATCCCCCCAGTCATCTCCACACCACCCCAAATATACCCCTACCCCCCAGTCATCTCCACACCACCCACCCCCCAGTCATCTCAACCCAAATATACCCCCCTAACCCCCAGTCATCTCCACCGCAGATATACTACCCCGACATCTCCACACCAAATATACCCCTACCCCCAGTCATCTCCACACCACCCAAATATACCCCCTACTCCCAGTCATCTCCACACACAGCCGCAATATACCCCCACCCCAGTCATCCTCCACACCACCAAATATACCCCCTACCCCAGTCATCTCCACACCACCCAAATATACCCCCTACCCCCCAGTCATCTCCACACCACCCAAATATACCCCCCTACCCCCAGTCATCTCCACACCACCAAATATACCCCCCTACCCCCCAGTCATCTCCACACACCCAAATATACCCCCTACCCCCAGTCATCTCCCATCCACACACCCAATATAACCCCCCCAGTCATCTCCACACCACCCAAATATCCCCCCTATCCCCCACAGTCCATTCTCCCCGTCACACCACCTATCCCCCTATCCCCCTACCCCCCCAGTCATCTCCACACCAATTACCGCCCTCCCCAAACACCACCCAAATATACCCCCTACCCCCCAGTCATCTCCACACCCGCCAAATATACCCCCTACCCCCAGTCATCTCCACACCAACCATATATACCCCCATCTACCCCCCCTAGTCATCTCCACACCACCCCCAATATACCCCTACCCCAGTCCATCTCCTATACACCCTATACCCCTACCCCAGTCATCTCCACACACCCAAATATACCCCTACCCCCAGTCATCTCCACACACCCAAATATACCCCCCCTAATCCCACCAGTCATCTCCCACACCTACACCAAATATACCCCCTACCCCCGTCCATCTCCACACGCACCCAAATATACCCCCTAATTCCCCCAGTCATCTCCACACCACCCAAATATATACCCCCAACTCCAGTCATCTCACACCACCAAATATACCCCGCTACCCCCAGTCATCTCCACACCACCAAATATACCCCCCTACGGGGCGCCCCAGTCATCTCTCCACACCACCAATATACCCCCCTAGTCATCTCCACACCACCCAAATATACCCCCATACTCACCCAGTCATCTCCCCACCACCCAAATATACCAAATTACCCTACCCCCATCATCTCCCACCCAAATATATACCCCCCAACCTACCCCCCCAGTCATCTCACACCGACAAATATACCCCCAACCTCCCAGTCATCTCTCACACAACCACCCCCAATCTCCATATACCCCCAGTATCCACCCAGTCATCTCCACACACCAAATATACCCCCCTACGTCATCTCCACACCACCCAAATATACCCCTACCCCCAGTCATCTCCAACACCACCCAAATATACCCCTAATACCGCCCCAGTCATCTCCACACCACCCAAATATACCACGCCTACCCCAGTCATCTCCACACCACCCAAATATACCCCCTACCCACCAGTCATTCTCCAACACCACCAAATATACCCCCTACCCCCCCCAGTCATCTCCACACCACCAAATATACCCCCTACCTCCAGTCCCATCTCCACACCACCCAAATATAACCCCCCCCCAGTCCATCCCACACACCCAAATATACACCCTTACCCCCAGTCATCTCCACACCACCCAAATATACCCCTACTACCCCAGTCATCTCCCACACCATCCCCAAATATACCCCTACCTTCCCAGACCCCCCAGTCATCTCCACCACCACCCACCTCCCAGTCATCTCCACACCACCCTATCCTCCACACCCACAAATAATACCCCCTACCGTCCCCATCACCACACTGACCCAAATATAACCCCGCTTATCCCAGTCCCATCTCCACACCACCAAATATACCCCCTACCCCGCAAATGCTCCCACCACCCAACAAATATCCCCCTACCCCCCAGTACCCACACCCACCCAAATTACCCCCTACCCCAGTCATCTCCACACCACCCAAATATACCCTATACCTCCAAACCAAATATAGCCCCCCTACCCCCCAGTCATCTCCACACATATCCCCCCCTACCCCCAGTCATCTCCACACCACCCAAATATACCCCCCTACCAGTCATCTCCACACCACCCAATATACCCCCCCTACCCCCAGTCATCTCCACACCACCCAAATATAGCACCCCCCTACCCAACCCCCAGTCATCCTCCACACACCACCCAAAGATATACCCCCTACCCCCCAGTCATCTCCACACCACCGCCAAATATACCCCCCTACTCCCCCAGTCATCTCCACCCACCCTACATACCCCTACCCCCAGTCATCTCCACACACCAAATATACCCCCCCTACCCCAGTCATCTCCACACCACCCAATATATACCCCCTACCCCCAGTCATTCCACACCCAATATAACCCAACCCTACCCCCTACCGCAGTCATCTCCACACCACCCAAATATACCCCCCCTACCCCCCAGTCATCTCCAACCCACCGACCCAAATATACCCCCTACCCCAGTCATCTCCAACACCCCCAAATATACCGCCCTAAACCCCCCAGTCATCTCCACACCACCCAATATACCCCTACCCCCTTTAGCAGTCTCTCCACACCACCAAATATATAATCCCCACCCACCCAAAATATACTACCCGCCCAGTTTCTCCACACACCCGCAAATCCCCCTACCCCTCAGTCATCTCCACACCACCCCAAAATATACCGCCTACCCCCCAGTATCTCCCACACACCAAATATACCACCCCTACCCCAGTCATCTCCACACCACCACGGGTGAATATACTTCCCTACCCCCAGTATCTCCACACACCCATTACCCCACCCCCAGTCATCTCCACACAACCAATATACCCCCTACTTCCCAGTCATCTCCACAGGACCACAAATATAACCCCTACATCCCCAGTCATCTCCCACCACGCAAATATACCCTAAGCGCCCCCAGTATCTCCACACCACCTGACAAAAAACAATCCAAATATCTCCTACCCAGTATCTCCAGCAGACCCAAATATAGTCGCCCGCCTACCCCCAGTTATCAACCACCCAAATATACCTGACCTCCCAGTACAATCTCCACACCACCTCAATTATACCCCTACACCCGAGTCATTCTCCAACACCACCCAAATAACTACCGCCCTGACCATAGCCCAGTCATCCTCCACACACAAATATAACGCCTCTACCGCCCCAGTCTCTCCACACCACCGCAAATATACCTTGCTCCCTCTACCTTTCCAGTCATCTCACACCAATTCAATATCCCCCTATCCTCCCACAGTATTCACACCACCAATAACCCCTCCTACTCCCCAGTCAATCTCCACATCCACCCAATACCGCCCCTACCCGTTGAGTCATCTCACACCTACCCAAATATACTCCCATACCCCAGTCATTCACACACCATATATATCCCTACACTCCCATCATCTCCTACACAACCCAATTACCGCCCTACCCCCCATCCATCTCCACAACCCAAATATACCCCCTACGCGCCCCAGTCTCTCCACACCACCCAATAATCCCTACCTCCAGTCAATCTCCAAATGAACGCAAATATACCGCCCTACCCCCGCCAGTCATCTCCATCCACCATATACACCCTATTCCCCAGTCATCTCCACACCAGCCGCAAATATCCGCTCCCCCAGTATCTCCACAAGCCACAAATATCCCTACCCCCCAGTATCTCAATCCACCCAAATAATAACCCCCTACCCGCAGTCATCTCACACCACCCAATATACCTCCTCTACCTTCCAGTCATCTCCACACCACCCAAATATATCACCTACCCCAGTCTTCCAACACACCCAAATATATCCCCCCTACCCCAGTCATCTCCTCACCAACCCAAATAGTACCCCCCTACCCCCCAGTCATCTCCAACCACCCAAAAATACCCCCTATCGCCCGGTCATCTCCAACCAGGCGACGCAACCTCAAATACTACCCCTTACCCCCAGTCTCTCACACCACCTCAAATACTACCCCCTACCCCAGTCATCTCACACACCAAATATACGCCCGCCTACCTCCCGTATCTCCAAGTACACCTCAAATATACCCCCTACCCCAGTCATTCCACTACCACCTCAAATGATGAGCCCCCCTAGCCGCCCCAGTCACTCTGCCACACTACCAAATTATCCTCCTACCCAGTCATCTCCACCACCCAAATATTACCCGGTACCCAGTCCAGGCTCACACCACCGAAATATATCCCCCCTAAGACCCCAGTATTCTCTCAAGCAGTCTCCACCAAATATACCCCACTACCTCCAGTCATTCCACCCACCAAATATACCCCCTACTCCCAGTCATCTTCCACACCACCAATTATACCCCCTACCCAGTCAATCTCACACACCCAAATATAGCCCCCTACCCAGTCATCTCATCACACCCAAATATACCCTACCCCAGTCATTCATCTCCACACCTACCAAATATACCCTAACCCCAGGTCATGTCCACACATCGCAAATAATACCCGCTACCCCCCAGTCATTCAACCACCAACTATACCGCCCTACTCCCAGTATCTCCACCACCCAATATACC